>CM060958.1:4177466-4197466 GCA_030765055.1 Mantis religiosa
AACACAACAAATATAACTATTATATAACATAACAAATATAACTATTATATAACATAACAAATATAACTATTATATAACACAACAAATATAACTATTATATAACATAACAAATATAACATAACAAATATAACTATTATATAACATAACAAATATAACTATTATATAACATAACAAATATAACTATTATATAACATAACAAATATAACTATTATATAACATAACAAATATAACTATTATATAACATAACAATATAACTATTATATAACATAACAAATATAACTATTATATAACATAACAAATATAACTATTATATAACACAACAAATATAACTATTATATAACATAACAAATATAACTATTATATAACACAACAAATATAACTATTATATAACATAACAAATATAACTATTATATAACATACAAATATAACTATTATAACATAACAAATATAACTATTATATAACATAACAAATATAACTATTATATAACATAACAAATATAACTATTATATAACATAACAAATATAACTATTATATAACACAACAAATATAACTATTATATAACATAACAAATATAACTATTATATAACATAACAAATATAACATAACAAATATAACTATTATATAACATAACAAATATAACATAACAAATATAACTATTATATAACATAACAAATATAACTATTATATAACATAACAAATATAACTATTATATAACATAACAAATATAACTATTATATAACATAACAAATATAACTATTATATAACATAACAAATATAACTATTATATAACATAACAAATATAACTATTATATAACACAACAAATATAACTATTATATAACACAACAAATATAACATAACAAATATAACTATTATATAACATAACAAATATAACTATTATATAACACAACAAATATAACTATTATATAACATAACAAATATAACATAACAAATATAACTATTATATAACATAACAAATATAACTATTATATAACACAACAAATATAACTATTATATAACATAACAAATATAACATAACAAATATAACTATTATATAACATAACAAATATAACTATTATATAACATAACAAATATAACTATTATATAACATAACAAATATAACTATTATATAACATAACAAATATAACTATTATATAACACAACAAATATAACTATTATATAACACAACAAATATAACATAACAAATATAACTATTATATAACACAACAAATATAACTATTATATAACATAACAAATATAACTATTATATAACATAACAAATATAACTATTATATAACATAACAAATATAACTATTACATAACACAACAAATGTAACTATTATATAACATAACAAATATAACTATTATATAACATAACAAATATAACATAACAAATATAACTATTATATAACATAACAAATATAACTATTATATAACATAACAAATATAACTATTATATAACATAACAAATATAACTATTATATAACATAACAAATATAACTATTATATAACATAACAAATATAACTATTATATAACATAACAAATATAACTATTATATAACATAACAAATATAACTATTATATAACACAACAAATATAACTATTATATAACATAACAAATATAAGTATTATATAACATAACAAATATAACTATTATATAACACAACAAATATAACTATTATATAACATAACAAATATAACTATTATATAACATAACAAATATAACTATTATATAACATAACAAATATAACTATTATATAACATAACAAATATAACATAACAAATATAACTATTATATAACATAACAAATATAACTATTATATAACATAACAAATATAACTATTATATAACATAACAAATATAACTATTATATAACATAACAAATATAACTATTATATAACATAACAAATATAACTATTATATAACATAACAAATATAACTATTATATAACACAACAAATATAACTATTATATAACACAACAAATATAACTATTATATAACATAACAAATATAACTATTATATAACATAACAAATATAACTATTATATAACATAACAAATATAACTATTATATAACACAACAAATATAACTATTATATAACATAACAAATATAACTATTATATAACATAACAAATATAACTATTATATAACACAACAAATATAACTATTATATAACATAACAAATATAACTATTATATAACATAACAAATATAACTATTATATAACACAACAAATATAACTATTATATAACACAACAAATATAACTATTATATAACATAACAAATATAACACAACAAATATAACTATTATATAACACAACAAATATAACTATTATATAACATAACAAATATAACTATTATATAACATAACAAATATAACTATTATATAACATAACAAATATAACTATTATATAACATAACAAATATAACTATTATATAACATAACAAATATAACTATTATATAACATAACAAATATAACTATTATATAACATAACAAATATAACTATTATATAACATAACAAATATAACTATTATATAACATAACAAATATAACTATTATATAACACAACAAATATAACTATTATATAACACAACAAATATAACTATTATATAACATAACAAATATAACTATTATATAACACAACAAATATAACTATTATATAACACAACAAATATAACTATTATATAACACAACAAATATAACTATTATATAACATAACAAATATAACTATTATATAACATAACAAATATAACTATTATATAACATAACAAATATAACTATTATATAACATAACAAATATAACACAACAAATATAACTATTATATAACACAACAAATATAACTATTATATAACACAACAAATATAACTATTATATAACATAACAAATATAACACAACAAATATAACTATTATATAACACAACAAATATAACTATTATATAACATAACAAATATAACTATTATATAACACAACAAATATAACTATTATATAACACAACAAATATAACTATTATATAACACAACAAATATAACTATTATATAACACAACAAATATAACTATTATATAACATAACAAATATAACTATTATATAACATAACAAATATAACATAACAAATATAACTATTATATAACATAACAAATATAACTATTATATAACACAACAAATATAACTATTATATAACATAACAAATATAACTATTATATAACATAACAAATATAACTATTATATAACATAACAAATATAACTATTATATAACATAACAAATATAACTATTATATAACATAACAAATATAACTATTATATAACATAACAAATATAACTATTATATAACATAACAAATATAACTATTATATAACACAACAAATATAACTATTATATAACATAACAAATATAACTATTATATAACATAACAAATATAACTATTATATAACATAACAAATATAACTATTATATAACATAACAAATATAACTATTATATAACATAACAAATATAACTATTATATAACACAACAAATATAACTATTATATAACACAACAAATATAACTATTATATAACATAACAAATATAACTATTATATAACACAACAAATATAACTATTATATAACATAACAAATATAACTATTATATAACATAACAAATATAACTATTATATAACATAACAAATATAACTATTATATAACATAACAAATATAACTATTATATAACATAACAAATATAACTATTATATAACACAACAAATATAACTATTATATAACATAACAAATATAACATAACAAATATAACTATTATATAACATAACAAATATAACATAACAAATATAACTATTATATAACATAACAAATATAACTATTATATAACATAACAAATATAACTATTATATAACATAACAAATATAACTATTATATAACACAACAAATATAACTATTATATAACATAACAAATATAACTATTATATAACACAACAAATATAACTATTATATAACATAACAAATATAACTATTATATAACATAACAAATATAACTATTATATAACACAACAAATATAACTATTATATAACATAACAAATATAACTATTATATAACACAACAAATATAACTATTATATAACATAACAAATATAACTATTATATAACACAACAAATATAACTATTATATAACATAACAAATATAACTATTATATAACATAACAAATATAACTATTATATAACACAACAAATATAACATAACAAATATAACTATTATATAACATAACAAATATAACATAACAAATATAACTATTATATAACATAACAAATATAACTATTATATAACACAACAAATATAACTATTATATAACATAACAAATATAACTATTATATAACATAACAAATATAACTATTATATAACATAACAAATATAACTATTATATAACACAACAAATATAACTATTATATAACATAACAAATATAACTATTATATAACATAACAAATATAACTATTATATAACATAACAAATATAACTATTATATAACATAACAAATATAACTATTATATAACATAACAAATATAACTATTATATAACATAACAAATATAACTATTATATAACATAACAAATATAACTATTATATAACATAACAAATATAACTATTATATAACACAACAAATATAACTATTATATAACATAACAAATATAACTATTATATAACATAACAAATATAACATAACAAATATAACTATTATATAACATAACAAATATAACTATTATATAACATAACAAATATAACTATTATATAACATAACAAATATAACTATTATATAACATAACAAATATAACTATTATATAACATAACAAATATAACTATTATATAACATAACAAATATAACTATTATATAACATAACAAATATAACTATTATATAACATAACAAATATAACTATTATATAACATAACAAATATAACTATTATATAACACAACAAATATAACTATTATATAACACAACAAATATAACATAACAAATATAACTATTATATAACATAACAAATATAACTATTATATAACACAACAAATATAACTATTATATAACATAACAAATATAACATAACAAATATAACTATTATATAACATAACAAATATAACTATTATATAACACAACAAATATAACTATTATATAACATAACAAATATAACATAACAAATATAACTATTATATAACATAACAAATATAACTATTATATAACATAACAAATATAACTATTATATAACATAACAAATATAACTATTATATAACATAACAAATATAACTATTATATAACACAACAAATATAACTATTATATAACACAACAAATATAACATAACAAATATAACTATTATATAACATAACAAATATAACTATTATATAACACAACAAATATAACTATTATATAACACAACAAATATAACTATTATATAACATAACAAATATAACATAACAAATATAACTATTATATAACATAACAAATATAACTATTATATAACATAACAAATATAACTATTATATAACATAACAAATATAACTATTATATAACATAACAAATATAACTATTATATAACATAACAAATATAACTATTATATAACACAACAAATATAACTATTATATAACATAACAAATATAACTATTATATAACACAACAAATATAACTATTATATAACATAACAAATATAACTATTATATAACATAACAAATATAACATAACAAATATAACTATTATATAACATAACAAATATAACTATTATATAACATAACAAATATAACTATTATATAACACAACAAATATAACTATTATATAACATAACAAATATAACTATTATATAACATAACAAATATAACTATTATATAACATAACAAATATAACTATTATATAACATAACAAATATAACTATTATATAACATAACAAATATAACTATTATATAACATAACAAATATAACTATTATATAACATAACAAATATAACTATTATATAACATAACAAATATAACTATTATATAACATAACAAATATAACTATTATATAACACAACAAATATAACTATTATATAACATAACAAATATAACTATTATATAACATAACAAATATAACTATTATATAACATAACAAATATAACTATTATATAACATAACAAATATAACTATTATATAACATAACAAATATAACTATTATATAACATAACAAATATAACTATTATATAACATAACAAATATAACTATTATATAACATAACAAATATAACTATTATATAACATAACAAATATAACTATTATATAACATAACAAATATAACTATTATATAACATAACAAATATAACTATTATATAACATAACAAATATAACTATTATATAACATAACAAATATAACTATTATATAACATAACAAATATAACTATTATATAACATAACAAATATAACTATTATATAACACAACAAATATAACTATTATATAACACAACAAATATAACTATTATATAACATAACAAATATAACTATTATATAACATAACAAATATAACTATTATATAACATAACAAATATAACTATTATATAACATAACAAATATAACTATTATATAACATAACAAATATAACTATTATATAACATAACAAATATAACATAACAAATATAACATAACAAATATAACTATTATATAACATAACAAATATAACATAACAAATATAACTATTATATAACATAACAAATATAACTATTATATAACATAACAAATATAACTATTATATAACATAACAAATATAACTATTATATAACATAACAAATATAACTATTATATAACATAACAAATATAACTATTATATAACATAACAAATATAACTATTATATAACACAACAAATATAACTATTATATAACATAACAAATATAACTATTATATAACATAACAAATATAACTATTATATAACATAACAAATATAACTATTATATAACATAACAAATATAACTATTATATAACATAACAAATATAACTATTATATAACATAACAAATATAACATAACAAATATAACTATTATATAACATAACAAATATAACTATTATATAACATAACAAATATAACTATTATATAACATAACAAATATAACTATTATATAACATAACAAATATAACTATTATATAACATAACAAATATAACTATTATATAACATAACAAATATAACTATTATATAACATAACAAATATAACTATTATATAACATAACAAATATAACTATTATATAACATAACAAATATAACTATTATATAACATAACAAATATAACTATTATATAACATAACAAATATAACTATTATATAACATAACAAATATAACTATTATATAACATAACAAATATAACTATTATATAAGATAACAAATATAACTATTATATAACACAACAAATATAACTATTATATAACATAACAAATATAACTATTATATAACATAACAAATATAACTATTATATAACACAACAAATATAACTATTATATAACATAACAAATATAACTATTATATAACATAACAAATATAACTATTATATAACATAACAAATATAACTATTATATAACATAACAAATATAACTATTATATAACATAACAAATATAACTATTATATAACATAACAAATATAACTATTATATAACACAACAAATATAACTATTATATAACATAACAAATATAACTATTATATAACATAACAAATATAACATAACAAATATAACTATTATATAACATAACAAATATAACTATTATATAACATAACAAATATAACATAACAAATATAACTATTATATAACATAACAAATATAACTATTATATAACATAACAAATATAACTATTATATAACATAACAAATATAACTATTATATAACATAACAAATATAACTATTATATAACACAACAAATATAACTATTATATAACATAACAAATATAACTATTATATAACATAACAAATATAACATAACAAATATAACTATTATATAACATAACAAATATAACTATTATATAACATAACAAATATAACATAACAAATATAACTATTATATAACATAACAAATATAACTATTATATAACATAACAAATATAACATAACAAATATAACTATTATATAACATAACAAATATAACTATTATATAACATAACAAATATAACTATTATATAACATAACAAATATAACATAACAAATATAACTATTATATAACATAACAAATATAACTATTATATAACATAACAAATATAACTATTATATAACATAACAAATATAACTATTATATAACATAACAAATATAACTATTATATAACATAACAAATATAACTATTATATAACATAACAAATATAACTATTATATAACATAACAAATATAACTATTATATAACATAACAAATATAACTATTATATAACATAACAAATATAACATAACAAATATAACATAACAAATATAACTATTATATAACATAACAAATATAACATAACAAATATAACTATTATATAACATAACAAATATAACTATTATATAACATAACAAATATAACTATTATATAACATAACAAATATAACTATTATATAACACAACAAATATAACACAACAAATATAACTATTATATAACAAATATAACTACAGAAGACCAGCTGTGGGAAGCCGGCGAACACCTAGTGGCCTGTGTTGGGGATGTGCACAACCCGGGCACCTGCAGAGAGACTGCCCACATCAGGAAGAGCAGCCAGAAGACCGAGTAAGGCCTGTCGTGCAGAGGGGCACGTCGGCGCCTCACCACCATCCCCCCGAGTGGCACTGCGCGTATGGATGACAGCCTAATGACGGAGGTTGGGTAAGAGGAAAGCCGTGCCGCGTGCTGGTGGACACCGGGGCGGCCGTGACCATCGTGGCGAAGGGTTTGCCGACGAGGAAGCCGAGCCGACCATACGAGCTTGTGACGGCATCGGGCGACACCATGCCTGTGGAGAGGGGGGCCCTGCTGGAGCTCAACTTGGGACGGAGTGCCGTGCGTCTGTGGGTGTTCGTCGCGAAGGTGGCTGAGGAGGTGATTCTGGGACTGGATGCCCTCAGGAGCCACGAGGCGACGGTCGACGTCGGCAGGAAGGTCCTGAGGCTCAACGGAGAAGAGGTTATACTCCGTCAACAAGAAGAGCGCCTTGGAATTCGCAGGGTCATCTTGAGCGAAGACGTGGTTGTCCCCGCGAGGAGCGAAATGATAGTGACGGCGCGACCGGAAGGCCAGACTGCAGGGGGGGTCCAGAGGCAGCATGAGTACGACTTCACCTCGGAACATCGCAGAGGGAAGAGTCACGGTAACGCGGACGCTATGTCCCGAACACCCTGTCCAGAAGGGTGCGGCCAATGCACAAGAGTGGAGGGGAAGGAGCGTGCCGCAGCAGTTCGAGTAGTCACGGCAGTGCCTGCAGATGGCTGGGATAGCGCAGGCCTGAGGAGGGAGCAGCTGGCGGACGCAGACTTGGGGCCACTCTTGAGGGATGTGGAGAACCTGGTGGACCACCTCCATGACATGCACGAGATGGCTCGCCAGAACATCCAGAAGGCGAGCGACCGCATGAAAACCCGATACGACAGGCAAGCCAACAGCCAAGTGTTCCAGCAAGGTGACCTGGTCTGGTTGTACCGCCCGACCCGGTCCAAGGGACGCTGCCCGAAGCTTCAGCAGCCATGGCAAGGACCGTACCGTGTGGTGAGGAGGATTAACGACGTGGTCTACCGCATCCAGAAGGTGCCCCGAGGAAAGATGTTGGTGGTACACCTGGATCGCCTGCCCCACTACTAAGGCGCTGTTCGGGACGACCAGCCTTGAGGAGGGAGCAGTGTCACCCTGGTGGTAGACCCGCGAAGCCGATAAAAAAATGAGGCCGATCGTTACCGGAAATAAGAGATAGTTGAATGTAGAGTTTTTGAAAAATAAACAGTTTGAGGTTAGCTAGCAAACCGTAATGGTGACGAATGTATTTGCTAGGAAAATAAAGTGTAGTTTTTGTGTTTCGTAACCTCGTTTTATTATTTCACGAACCCACAAAGTCACATTATTATTATTATTATTATTATTATTATTATTATTATTATTATTATTATTATTATTATTATTATTATTATTATTATTATTATTATTATTATTATTATTATTATTATTATTATTATTATTATTATTATTATTATTATTATTATTATTATTATTATTATTATTATTATTATTATTATTATTATTATTATTATTATTATTATTATTATTATTATTATTATTATTATTATTATTATTATTATTATTATTATTATTATTATTATTATTATTATTATTATTATTATTATTATTATTATTATTATTATTATTATTATTATTATTATTATTATTATTATTATTATTATTATTATTATTATTATTATTATTATTATTATTATTATTATTATTATTATTATTATTATTATTATTATTATTATTATTATTATTATTATTATTATTATTATTATTATTATTATTATTATTATTATTATTATTATTATTATTATTATTATTATTATTATTATTATTATTATTATTATTATTATTATTATTATTATTATTATTATTATTATTATTATTATTATTATTATTATTATTATTATTATTATTATTATTATTATTATTATTATTATTATTATTATTATTATTATTATTATTATTATTATTATTATTATTATTATTATTATTATTATTATTATTATTATTATTATTATTATTATTATTATTATTATTATTATTATTATTATTATTATTATTATTATTATTATTATTATTATTATTATTATTATTATTATTATTATTATTATTATTATTATTATTATTATTATTATTATTATTATTATTATTATTATTATTATTATTATTATTACTATTATTAAATACCTTTTGTATAAAATAATTCATTTTTTATAAACTTTGTAAATATTGTAAATAGTCTCTGACAATGTCAGACACTCTGTATGAGTCTATTGACAGTAATAAATTACATTTCATTACACGTGCCTCTAGTAGACCCAAACAAAGTTCTTCTCCCCCCACTTCACATAAAGCTCGGGCTAATGAAGAATTTTGTTAAAGGTTTGGACAAAAGTACAAGTGCATTTAAATATTTAAGAAGTATCTTTCCCAAAATAAGTGAATCTAAATTGAAGCAGGGTATATTTGTCGGACCTCAAATAACACTACTTCTTAAAGACAGTGTTTTTCAATCAAAGCTTAAACGTGTTGAACTGGCAGCATGGAAGTCATTTAAATCAGTGGTGGAAGGCTTCCTGGGCAATAACAAAGAAGAAAATTATGAAGCTTTAGTCTCAGAACTATTAGGGAGCTACAAAGAAATGGGTTGCAGTATGTCACTTAAAATCCACTTTTTCACTCTCACCTTGATAGTTTCCGTACAAACCTAGGAGCTGTAGTAACTGATGAGCAAGGTCAGCTTTTTCACCTCGACATTTCTGAGATGGAAAGACGTTACCAGGGTCGCTGGGATTCAGCCATGTTCGGAAACTATTTTTGGTTCCTCAAACGCGAGGGTCAATACAGAAAAAAAGATCAACATTAAAACATTTCTGAGATAATTCAGGTATTGGTTTTCATCATTATCTTCTGTTTGTTTATTTTAATGATAATTAATAATAATTATTATTATTTTCAATGTTATTTGGCAATAAAATACCTATTATTTTCAATTAATCAAATATGAGTTATCACATAACATTTCTGTAAGTTTTCATAAAAAAATTATGAATACCTAAAAAACGTTACGCGATACAGCATTTTGAGGGGTATTTTTGGAATCAGCAGATCAGTTTACATAACAATTTGCCTATTTTGTTTCGAGTATATAAAAATATTTTTCCCCCAGTGCTATTGTACTATATGATATAACATAAATATAACTATTGTGCCAGGTTCTACTAGTAGTAGTAGTAGTAGTTTTATTCATCCGCTAAGTCAATACAATGACATTGGATACGTCAATACAAATATTTAGAACAATACAAATAATATAAATATAAAAAATAAGTTGCATCAAGTGTAATTATTAAGATCTAAGCATGAACTCATAAATATATATAGTTGCATGGCTCTACAACTACACAGCATTTAAAATGCATCACAAATATATACAATTATATGGCCAGCTACAGTGTAACTAGAAATTCACTTATATCATAATATGAATCGCTTAATAAAATTTGTTTCAACGATAGCTTGAAACACCTCATGGATTTTATGTTTTTCAGATTTGCCGGTAGTTTATTATACAGAGTGACTGCTGAATATCTAACTCCTTTGGAATAAAGTGTAGTTCTATGTGTTATTGTTCTTAAGTCTGTTTTACCTCTGGTGTTATGATGATGTATTTGATTATTTGTGGTGAAATTTTCAAGGTTTTGTTTTGTATAACATAGCAAACAGTATATATACAGACTGGGCAGAGTCAAGATTTTCAATTCCTTAAAGAAGTTCCTGCAGGAGTCATATTTTTTTCCTGGCATTAGGCATCTAACAATCCTTCTTTGTACTTTAAAAACCAAGTGACTGTCTTTACTATCCCCCCAAAATGTAATGCCATACCTCATTAGACTTTCTGCATATGCAAAATATAAGGTTCTCATGTCACTTGCATACAACTCATTTTTTATTACTCTTAATGAGAAGTAGAATTTATTTAACTTTATTACTAGATTTTTTATCTGTGCTTCCCAGTCTAAATGCTGATCTACCCATACTCCCAGAAAATTTGCTTCTGTCTTATAAGAAACACATGCATCATACTACTTGATGTCAGGTTTGCCAACATTTTTATTTTGTTTGTGGCCAAATAATATTGCTGAAGCTTTCTTTGTATTAATAAGCAATTTGTTTTCAGCAAACCAAGTTTCAATTTTACTGGTTATGTGTTTTGCATTTTCATGTCCCTTTATTATAACATTTGTGTCGTCAGCAAACATTTTTACCCGAGTTGGATTTAGATAATTTGGGAAGTCGTTTATGAATATTAAAAAGAGGACGAGTCCTAGTATGGATCCCTGGGGAACTCCATACTTAATTTGTTTCATTTTTGAATAGTGATTACGTACGACATTCCGCTCATCGACATTTGTGATTTCCACCATTTGTTTCCGATTTTTTAAATATGATTGCAACCAATCCCATACTATTCCCCTTATCCCATAATAGTACAGCTTTTGTAACAGAATTTCATAATGAATCATGTCAAATGCCTTGGTTAGATCTATTAGTAAGCCTGTACAGTTATTATCATTGTCAATAGCCTCCAATATATGATCTGTAAACTCAAAAATTGCTGATGTTGTGGATTTTCCTCTGCACAACCTATTTTGTGCAGGGTTAACTACATTATGCTTCTCCAAAAACGAACTAAATCTTACTAGCATAGCTTTTTCTACAATTTTGAATAAGGCTGGTAAAATCGATATTGGCCTGTAGTTTTCGACTTTTTCTCTATCACCTTTTTTGGAAAACTGGTTTTACTTTGGCAATTTTAAGTACATCTGGAAATTGTCCGGCTTCAAAAGATTTATTATACGATATAATATTCTACACGATATAATGACGTAAGTGTAATAACGACCTCAATTTCTACATGATATAATAACGTAAATGTAGCTACGGTCCTAGGTTTTACACGATATAATGACGTAAGTGTAATAACGACCTCAATTTCTACATGATATAATAACGTAAATGTAACTACAGTCTCAGGTTCTACACGATATAATGACCTAAATGTAACTACGGTCCTAGGTTCTACATGATTTAATGACGTAAGTGTAATAACGACCTCAATTTCTACATGATATAATAACGTAAATGTAACTACAGTCCCAGGTTCTACATGATTTAATGACGTAAGTGTAATAACGACCTCAATTTCTACATGATATAATAACGTAAATGTAACTACAGTCCCAGGTTTTACACGATATAATGACCTAAATGTAACTACAGTCCCAGGTTTTACACGATATAATGACCTAAATGTAACTACGGTCCTAGGTTTTACACGATATAATGACGTAAGTGTAATAACGACCTCAATTTCTACATGATATAATAACGTAAATGTAACTACAGTCCCAGGTTTTACACGATATAATGACCTAAATGTAACTACAGTCCCAGGTTTTACACGATATAATGACCTAAATGTAACTACGGTCCTAGGTTTTACACGATATAATGACGTAAGTGTAATAACGACCTCAATTTCTACATGATATAATAACGTAAATGTAACTACAGTCCCAGGTTTTACACGATATAATGACCTAAATGTAACTACAGTCCCAGGTTTTACACGATATAATGACCTAAATGTAACTACAGTCCCAGGTTTTACACGATATAATGACCTAAATGTAACTACAGTCCCAGGTTTTACACGATATAATGACGTAAATGTAACTACAGTCCCAGGTTTTACACGATATAATGACCTAAATGTAACTACGGTCCTAGGTTTTACACGATATAATGACCTAAATGTAACTACAGTCCCAGGTTTTACACGATATAATGACCTAAATGTAACTACAGTCCCAGGTTTTACACGATATAATGACCTAAATGTAACTACAGTCCCAGGTTTTACACGATATAATGACCTAAATGTAACTACAGTCCCAGGTTTTACACGATATAATGACCTAAATGTAACTACAGTCCCAGGTTTTACACGATATAATGACCTAAATGTAACTACAGTCCCAGGTTTTACACGATATAATGACCTAAATGTAACTACAGTCCCAGGTTTTACACGATATAATGACCTAAATTTAACTACGGTCCTAGGTTTTACACGATATAATGACCTAAATGTAACTACAGTCCCAGGTTTTACACGATATAATGACCTAAATGTAACTACAGTCCCAGGTTTTACACGATATAATGACCTAAATGTAACTACAGTCCCAGGTTTTACACGATATAATGACCTAAATGTAACTACAGTCCCAGGTTTTACACGATATAATGACCTAAATGTAACTACAGTCCCAGGTTTTACACGATATAATGACCTAAATGTAACTACAGTCCCAGGTTTTACACGATATAATGAACTAAATGTAACTACGGTCCTAGGTTTTACACGATATAATGACCTAAATGTAACTACAGTCCCAGGTTTTACACGATATAATGACCTAAATGTAACTACAGTCCCAGGTTTTACACGATATAATGACCTAAATGTAACTACAGTCCCAGGTTTTACACGATATAATAACGTAAATGTAGCTACAGTCCCATGTTCTACATGATATAATAACCTAAATGTAACTACAGTCCTAGCTTCTACATGATTTAATGACGTAAGTGTAATAACGACTCCGTTGTATACGAGATAGAGACACGTATTTGTGGATGTTCCTGTAGAGGCGCCATTTTTCCCCCAGAACAAAATAATGCAACACGACACTTCATCTTCCAGGAAAACAAAGGAATGTTTAGCTGCTATAAATGAAATTTAATAATAATACTAATAGTTGAGAGTGGCCGGCCGTTCGTTCGTTCGGTCGGTTGGTCGGTTGGCTGGCCGGCGGACCCTGAATTGCTTTTGGTTATTAATGATGTGTTTTGTGTCGGTAGGAAAACAATTAAAAAGCTTAGCGGGTCCAGAAAGAGCCGTTTATCATTTTTCAATTTGATTCTCTCACACAATGGAAATGTCCGGCAGAGCGCGCGCGTCTTGCGACATATAAATGAATATTTTGCCTCTTTTGTGCTAAAGTGCTTTGTCTCCGGCGGGGAAAAAAAATGTTTTCAATTCTGTTTTACACTGCTGCCGCTTCAGGCGCGTTCGGCACACCAAACACTCACATTGGTAGTCATTTATCTAGGAAAAGTGCTTCATTTCCTTACAAATACACGTTTTGGGGACCCTTAATGAAGCGATCTGCGAACAGCAAAAGACAATTGGTGTTCCAGGTCAGCATTTTACAAGATTCAGTAGAAACATCTCAGCAACCCAAACATGCCATGGTAACAACGCCAATTACTTACCATAAGGTTCTTGTCAGAAGCGAACAGGAAAAACTATTTACAGGATGTCATGGCTACTGTTACGTGTAATGTCAGTCTTCAGTTGTTAATAAACAGTCACAAAATGGAGATAACAAAGTATGAACTTGTAAAACACTACTAGAAACAAGATTATAAAGTCGCTGTCGCAGCTCGAAGAATATGTGAAGTGGAAGGAGAAGATGTCGTTAGTGAGCGTGTATCAGTTTTCAGTTGTTAATAAACAATCACAAAATGGAGATAACAAAGTTTGAACTTGTAAAACACTACTAGAAACAAGATTATAAAGTCGCTGTCACAGCTCGAAGAATATGTGAAGTGGAAGTAGAAGATGTTGTTAGTGAGCGTGTATCAGTCTTCAGTTGTTAATAAACAATCACAACATGGAGATAACAAAGATCGAACTTGTAAAACACTACTAGAAACAAGATTATAAAGTCGCTGTCGCAACTCGAAGAATATGTGAAGTGGAAGGAGAAGATGTCGTTAGTGAGCGTGTATCAGTCTTCAGTTGTTAATAAACAATCACAAAATGGAGATAACAAAGTTGAACTTGTAAAACACTACTAGAAACAAGATTATAAAGTCGCTGTCGCAGCTCGAAGAATATGTGAAGTGGAAGTAGAAGATGTCGTTAGTGAGCGTGTATCAGTCTTCAGTTGTTAATAAACAATCACAAAATGGAGATAACAAAGTTTGAACTTGTAAAACACTACTAGAAACAAGATTATAAAGTCGCTGTCGCAGCTCGAAGAATATGTGAAGTGGAAGTAGAAGATGTCGTTAGTGAGCGTGTATCAGTCTTCAGTTGTTAATAAACAATCACAAAATGGAGATAACAAAGTTTGAACTTGTAAAACACTACTAGAAACAAGATTATAAAGTCGCTGTCACAGCTCGAAGAATATGTGAAGTGGAAGGAGAAGATGTCGTTAGTGAGCGTGTATCAGTCTTCAGTTGTTAATAAACAGTCACAAAATGGAGATAACAAAGTTTGAACTTGTAAAACACTACTAGAAACAAGATTATAAAGTCGCTGTCACAGCTCGAAGAATATGTGAAGTGGAAGGAGAAGATGTCGTTAGTGAGCGTGTATCAGTCTTCAGTTGTTAATAAACAATCACAAAATGGAGATAACAAAGTTTGAACTTGTAAAACACTACTAGAAACAAGATTATAAAGTCGCTGTCACAGCTCGAAGAATATGTGAAGTGGAAGGAGAAGATGTCGTTAGTGAGCGTGTATCAGTCTTCAGTTGTTAATAAACAGTCACAAAATGGAGATAACAAAGTTTGAACTTGTAAAACACTACTAGAAACAAGATTATAAAGTCGCTGTCACAGCTCGAAGAATATGTGAAGTGGAAGGAGAAGATGTCGTTAGTGAGCGTGTATCAGTCTTCAGTTGTTAATAAACAATCACAAAATGGAGATAACAAAGTTTGAACTTCTAAAACACTACTAGAAACAAGATTATAAAGTCGCTGTCGCAGCTCGAAGAATATGTGAAGTGGAAGTAGAAGATGTCGTTAGTGAGCGTGTATCAGTCTTCAGTTGTTAATAAACAATCACAAAATGGAGATAACAAAGTTTGAACTTGTAAAACACTACTAGAAACAAGATTATAAAGTCGCTGTCACAGCTCGAAGAATATGTGAAGTGGAAGGAGAAGATGTCGTTAGTGAGCGTGTATCAGTCTTCAGTTGTTAATAAACAATCACAAAATGGAGATAACAAAGTTTGAACTTGTAAAACACTACTAGAAACAAGATTATAAAGTCGCTGTCACAGCTCGAAGAATATGTGAAGTGGAAGGAGAAGATGTCGTTAGTGAGCGTGTATCAGTCTTCAGTTGTTAATAAACAGTCACAAAATGGAGATAACAAAGTTTGAACTTGTAAAACACTACTAGAAACAAGATTATAAAGTCGCTGTCACAGCTCGAAGAATATGTGAAGTGGAAGGAGAAGATGTCGTTAGTGAGCGTGTATCAGTCTTCAGTTGTTAATAAACAGTCACAAAATGGAGATAACAAAGTTTGAACTTGTAAAACACTACTAGAAACAAGATTATAAAGTCGCTGTCGCAGCTCGAAGAATATATGAAGTGGAAGTAGAAGATGTCGTTAGTGAGAGTGTGGCACAACAATGGTTCCAACGTTTCAACAATGGAGACGAAAACACTAAACATTTACCACGTTCTAGAAGTCTTAAAGAATGGAATATTGAGGATATACAAGTTATGTGAGAAAACCCACAAAAAGGTACCCGTAACTTTCAGGAGAACTTGGTACATCAAAAGATATCATACATCGTCACATTAAGACATTTGGAAAATCATACAGAAGCTGTAGATCTGTACCTCAACAGACTGAACGTAGAGTAGATATCTGTCGTCAGCTTATCCGTAATAACATGGATGATAGATTTGTCAGGAGAATTGTCACTTGTGATGACAAATGGGATATTACCGAAACAGTGACTTGATCCCCGCCAACCTGACAAAGTCATCGTTCGGTTCCAAAGTAATGTTGTGTGTCTGGTAGAATTTTGAAGTTGTGATTCACTGAGAGTTTGTTCCAAACGGACGGGCGATTGATGCGGATCTTTATTCTCAACAAATGCAACGAGTTCATGACGGTGACACCCAGCAGAGTTCTATTACAACATCCCATACTGCACGAACAACCATGGAAGTAATTCAGGAATTGGGAGTCATCGAACTGCTACCACACCCAGCATACAGTCCTGATCTCGTACCATCAGATTATCATCTTTGTCGCTCCATGACACATTTACTACGTGGAAGAAATTCTGACAACATTGAAGTAGTACAAGTGTGTGTCACCGGATGCTTGTCATCAAAAACCAAAGACTGGTATTCTCTAGCAGCAATGTTAAAAGTACTAAAATTAACAATTTTTCCTTTAATAGTTATCGTTAGAAATAGCGATAAATATTTTGCTGGTTTCACAATAAACCCCAATCAAGAAAGTTTAGTTCTGGTATATTACACTTTTGTCTATAACTGAGACTGGATGTATAGACATTATTTGTTATCCTTGTTTTCTATAAGAAATATTGGTTTACTCTCTACTAATCTATGTAACCTCTCTTCTAAGTTTGTATGAAAACACTTGAAAGATCTAAAACAAAAAACGTGCGACATACGCAAAAAACAATTGATGCATTTGTTTGATATGTTTTTCCTTGACCCTTGCAGTTTTTAAACATAAAGACACGTTAAAAGAACTCAAATGGAGGCTTGGGCATGAACCACGTTTTGCAATTAGGTTTATTATAGGACGTAGTGTCCCGCTGCTTTTAAGATTAACTGTAGAGATAACACGTCCAGGTACACTCAGCTACCTCAACAACTTTAATTCAAATATCATCTGTTTTTAGGACAGGAATTTTCAGTAAATGTCCTCAGAATTGCTCTACACTCCAAATGAGTTTTGTTTAATTGGTAAACTGTAAGAAATAAGCAAAGTTTATAACTTGCATTTATCATGTACCACAAAAGCATTAATACTTCGGATCGGTCGACATCGATAATGCCATCTCTACTTTCAGTTCCAATACAAAATACAATGTTGGTGGAACTGTGTGATGACAATAAAATTAAAAGGTGTACATATTTAATGAGACAAAACTTAAAACTATCAGTGTTTTTATTTTTAAGCTCTACATTAGACATTTAAAAACAAAACAGTCCACTTTTATAAGTTTTTGTTCAAAAATACTAGCATTTTTACTGTTTCGAGGTCAAGTGTACTTCTTTTTCTGTCACATATGAGTCCTTCTGTACTAAATAGTCTTTCAGAGAAAACTGTTGTACGTGGAATACACAAATATTGTTTTAGTTGTGTAAATGTTGAATTTGTTTTGCAGTAATGCAGTACACTAGAAAGAGGAGC
>CM060958.1:4199966-4637466 GCA_030765055.1 Mantis religiosa
ATCGTCCGTCGTGATGGGTGCAAGATTATCGGTTTTCTTTGTGAGCATAGCTTGGGATGAACTCCAGCAGTTTCGTGTAATTTCAAGTTTTCTTTCTCTTCTTACATTTCCAGAAATTATAACAGAAAAGTAGATATCGTTTGGAAATTAATCGTCCTTCCACACTAACCATGTGCAGGTGTAGAGTCAGACTGACAAATTCAATGCCATAGCCGAGATTTGAACCACGGTCTCCTGGTCTCCGTCAGGTTGATCTTAACCATTGAACTACTAAGTTGTTTAATATCACGCTGACACGTCGGTCATAGTAGCTCAATGGTTATTAGCAGCGGGACGCAGGCCGGGAGATCCGTGGTTCAAATCTCGGCTATGGCATTGGATTTTTCAGTCTGACTCTATTTAAATATCGTTTATTTGTAAAAGGTACTGCAACAGGGTCGGACTGTCATTAAGGGCAGAGGGGACACGCTCCACCAGTGATATCAGCAACTTATAGGCGTTTTTAATTTGAAGAAAAAAGTAATTTTATATTTTATAAAATTGTAATAATCATTATACTCAGTAATTTATTATATCACAATTCTCAATGCTTTACGAAACTTGCAGGCCGCGGTGTTTCTCAAACTCGTCTGCCTCAAGGAGCCCCCCCCCCCCCCCGTTTATCATCTTAGAACTTATTCGCGGACCCTCACAGTTTGGCAACTCAGTTTATATGAACGAGTCGACTTTTCGTTGAATTTTAGAATTGGAATTAAAATAATTACTGGATGTATAATTTAAAATATTTTCTTGTATATTTAGTTTTAAATTTAATTAATAATATATATATATTAAATAGTATTTATTAAAATTATTTTTGTCACTTTGAAGTAAATTATATACAAGTTTGCCTAAATAGGTTTTTATTTCACTTTTGTCTTACATCAATAAAAATTTGAAATACCACACTGTTTGAATTACCCAAGGATTAATAACATTAGGAACAACATGTTATAACAATCAATTTATTTTTAATGTAAAGAAATCATTTTTATACATATAAAAAGTTATTCATGATGTTCTGTATCCAACATTTGACCATTTCAACAAAATTAGTATTGGGTTACCAAAAAAAATCAGTTTATGTGGAAACAGCCTGAAATGTATTAGTGTGAACAATGTAACTGTTTTTTTACTGAATAAGCTCAGTTAAGCTTGACTTAATGTTGGTGATTTTTACTCTTAAATCAGTTTCTACATTGACAAGTCTGCTTCTCTTCAATAGCTTGAAGTTGTACAACAATGAACATGTTTGCTCGCACAGTTACATTGTTGGGAAGGGCACAATATACTTGAGTGTTTTGGTAGCAAGTTCATTAAATTCACTTTGCGCCAGAAACCCAAATTTTGCAAGTTCATTTTCCTGATATACAACCATCCATAATTTGCTGTTAAATAACTCTATTAGTTGGTTCAGTTCTTTGCCGAAAGGCTATCAATACTGTGTACGTCTTATTTCTGGAAATGATACTTTATCCACTCATTGTGATCATCTGCCGGTGCTGGAAAGTTCTTCATAGGACATTCAGGTGTTCTACTATAGCTTCTTCAATATTTTTAGGCGAAGTTTCATCTGATGAGGTCAGAAATTGTTCCAAAATAGGAAAGGAGCCTAAACATTTCTTTTCTACACGACCTTTCCACATTTGAAGTTTCCCTATCATTGCTTCAATTTTCTGTCGAACCGTGAAAACTTCTGGTTTGGCTCCCTGCAATTTTCGATTTATTTCATTTAAGTGTAAGAAGATACGTCACACTGTACAGCAGTCGTTTGCTGAGGGGAAACTCTTCGTGGCTGCTGTAGCCCCACTTCATGACATAATTAAAAAATTGCTAAAGTACATTTCCATAAAAAAGCCAGCGAACGTCTCTGTGCAAGAACAGTTTCGAATTTGTTCACATAGTCTCTTGAATATCGACGAGTTAGTTGGACGGGCTTTAATGTAGTTCACAATTTTAACTTATTCTTCTAACGTTTCCTTCAAATCTGGTGGGATTGCTTTACAGCCAGCGCCTCTCTATGTATCGAACAATAGTTCATTTAATCTCAGGGTTGACAATTCGTGTTGTGTCCAGACATCGTGACGTCTCAGTCGCTCTTTCTCGTCTTCGTCACGTACAAAAGCTAACAAATGAGACTTGCCAGTGAAATCAGTACTTTTGTCAAGTTGTAACAAAGCATACATTGTTGTTATTGTTGACTTTAACCTCATAATTAGCTGATCCAGAACATTTTGAGACGTTTAACTGAATCATTTGATGTTGGGACTATGTTCAGCTCTTTGGCGGCTGAGTCACCGATCATTATGTCAGCTGCTCTGTAACAAAGCATACATTGTTGTTGACTTTAACCTCATAATTAGCTGATCCGGAACATTTTGAGACGTTTAACTGAATCATCTGATAGTGGAACTGTGTTCAGCTCTTTGGCGGCTGAGTCACCGATCATTATGTCAGCTGCTCTGTAACAAAGCATACATTGTTGTAGACTTTAACCTCATAATTAGCTGATCCAGAACATTTTGAGATGTTTAACTGAATCATTTGATGTTGGGACTATGTTCAGCTCTTTGGCGGCTGAGTCAACAATCATTATGTCAGCTGCTCTGTAACAAAGCATACATTGTTGTTGACTTTAACCTCATAATTAGCTGATCCAGAACATTTTGAGACGTTTAACTGAATCATTTGATGTTGGGACTATGTTCAGCTCTTTGGCGGCTGAGTCACCGATCATTATGTCAGCTGCTCTGTAACAAAGCATACATTGTTGTTGACTTTAACCTCATAATTAGCTGATCCAGAACATTTTGAGACGTTTAACTGAATCATTTGATAGTGGGACTATGTTCAGCTCTTTGGCGGCTGAGTCACCGATCATTATGTCAGCTGCTCTGTAACAAAGCATACATTGTTGTTGACTTTAACCTCATAATTAGCTGATCCAGAACATTTTGAGATGTTTAACTGAATCATTTGATGTTGGGACTATGTTCAGCTCTTTGGCGGCTGAGTCACCGATCATTATATCAGCTGCTCTGTAACAAAGCATACATTGTTGTTGACTTTAACCTCATAATTAGCTGATCCAGAACATTTTGAGACGTTTAACTGAATCATTTGATGTTGGGACTATGTTCAGCTCTTTGGCGGCTGAGTCACCGATCATTATGTCAGCTGCTCTGTAACAAAGCATACATTGTTGTTGACTTTAACCTCATAATTAGCTGATCCAGAACATTTTGAGACGTTTAACTGAATCATTTGATGTTGGGACTATGTTCAGCTCTTTGGCGGCTGAGTCACCGATCATTATGTCAGCTGCTCTGTAACAAAGCATACATTGTTGTTGACTTTAACCTCATAATTAGCTGATCCAGAACATTTTGAGATGTTTAACTGAATCATTTGATGTTGGGACTATGTTCAGCTCTTTGGCGGCTGAGTCACCGATCATTATATCAGCTGCTCTGTAACAAAGCATACATTGTTGTTGACTTTAACCTCATAATTAGGTGATCCGGAACATTTTGAGACGTTTAACTGAATCATTTGATAGTGGGACTATGTTCAGCTCTTTGGCGGCTGAGTCAACAATCATTGTCAGCTGCTCTGTAACAAAGCATACGTTGTTGTTGTTGTTGACTTTAACCTCATAATTAGCTGATCCAGAACATTTTGAGACGTTTAACTGAATCATTTGATGTTGGGACTGTGTTCAGCTCTTTGGCGGCTGAGTCAACAATCATTATGTCAGCTGCTCTGCAACAAAGCATACATTGTTGTTGACTTTAACCTCATAATTAGCTGATCCAGAACATTTTGAGACGTTTAACTGAATCATTTGATAGTGGGACTATGTTCAGCTCTTTGGCAGCTGAGTCAACAATCATTATGTCAGCTGCTCTGTAACAAAGCATACATTGTTGTTGTTGACTTTAACCTCATAATTAGCTGATCCGGAACATTTTGAGACGTTTAACTGAATCGTTTGATAGTGGGACTGTGTTCAGCTCTTTGGCAGCTGAGTCAACAATCATTATGTCAGCTGCTCTGTAACAAAGCATACATTGTTGTTGACTTTAACCTCATAATTGGTTGATCCAGAACATTTTGAGACGTTTAACTGAATCATTTGATGTTGGGACTGTGTTCAGCTCTTTGGCGGCTGAGTCAACAATCATTATGTCAGCTGCTCTGTAACAAAGCATACATTGTTGTTGACTTTAACCTCATAATTGGTTGATCCAGAACATTTTGAGACGTTTAACTGAATCATTTGATGTTGGGTCTGTGTTCAGCTATTTGGCAACTGAGTCATCGATCATTATGTCAGCTACTCTGTGACAAAGCATACATTGTTGTTGTTGACTTTAACCTCATAATTAGCTGATACAGAACATTTTGAGACGTTTGGCTGAATCATTTGATGTTGGGACTGTGTTCAGCTCTTTGGCGGCTGAGTCAACAATCATTATGTCAGCTGCTCTGTAACAAAGCATACATTGATGTTGACTTTAACCTCATAATTAGCTGATACAGAACATTTTGAGACGTTTGGCTGAATCATTGGTAGTGGGACTGTGTTCAGCTCTTTGGCAGCTGAGTCACCGATCATTGTGTCAGCTGCTCTGTAATGTTACAAGGCTTGCCACTTTTAGCAATGAGTAGCGCTATTTCATACGAAACTAGTGTTGCTTTATCATTACCGGTCAAGTAGACGTTTTGTCTACCCTAGATTTACTAATTTTCATCTCAAATAATCAAATGTCTTACCAAAGCAATCCGGATGTTTTATCTCTACATGTCTTCACAACTTTGGTAGACTTTATTGAGTTATTGGACAGTACACCTTGAACACAAATCACAATAAGGTTTCTGGTCATCTTCAGTTCCAGCTGGATCAAGTCCGTAACTTAAATATTCCTCGCTGTATTTTCGCCGTTTTACTTTTCGCTAGTTAAACGGTAGGCTCACTACTACTTAATTGATGCAGTCTGTAACCAATGATTCATGTTGAACGACTCGAATAAATGCTCAAGATTCACAATTACTAACTGTCAGGACAATCAAACACTATCATCACTGGCTTCTCTATACGGTTACGTCGCTGTACTACACGCTCCACATGTGTACCTCTCAGCTGTGTTACATCGTTACGACATAACTGCATAAAAATGTTAAGTAGAACATATGTAGTTCGGCACCGGGCGGATAAGTGACTCAGTAAATACAATTCTACGATTTCTATAGTTTTAATTCAACATTCTAACTTTACTTAAGGGACCCCTCGCGGACCACACTTTGAGAAACACCGCAGTAGACCATTTATCAACCTGGTCCCAGGTACTTACTCAGAAAAGCAGTTTATTCTTTGTATAACAAGTCTTCATTTCCTACTCCAAACATACTTTTGTTTCCAAACCTGGTCCGGGCTAACGAGGCTTTACTGTACCTACAATAAAATAACATTTCTCTAGAAGTAGATACAGCAATAAGAGTAGAGAAAGTCATGACTCCTTTTTTATTTTTAGTCCACGGTGAAATGTCAATATTGAAGCTAAGTCTTGAGAAAAGAAAGTAAAAAGGAGATTTGCGTTTGGTTAATGATCTGTGAGCTAAGTTGTTCACAGTTATGAGAAAAGTTGTTGCATCATGGAAGAATGTTGGTAATAAAAAGCAGACACGCCGCTGTCAGAAGGGAAAGTTAAAATTATTAAATTAAAAATATAAAAACTCGGTAGTATCGGAATTCAATGCGGACCGCTAACTGCAATTTAATTAAAATATTAGTTGTTTATCTCGGCACGATACCGGAGGCGCACCTGACTTGATAACAAATGAAAGGGGCTAAGAAATGGATGGCATTCCACAACATAATGTTGCAGTAATATTCAAATCCCTCCCTCTCGCGCGCGCGCCAGTTTACGCTCCAATAGTAACCAAGAGAGATTCATTACAGCGGGCCATGCTTGTTATATAGAGAGAGAGACGTCGTTTAATATCCTATCCTTTGATCTTCTTCTCTCGACATGACAAACCCGTTTTAATTTGACTCTCTTCTCCCGCGTGTGTTTTCTAATTTTAAAACAAAAACCGATATAGTACATTCACAACCAATTGTTGTGCATTCTGTGGCGCGTCTTCCAGCTTGATCAAGGAAGTGATGGGTCGCTTAACGTATCTCCTTAATGACCTGTCACTTGAGAAAATTATCTCTGTGACTAATTTGAACCTCGGTCAAGGTGACTAGTTCCAACCTCAGTCAAGGTGACTCGCTCTAACCTTGATCAGGGTAACTAGTTGTAACCTCGGTCAGAGTGACTAAATGTAACCTGGGTCAGAGAGACTAGTTCTAACATCGGTCAGGGTAACTAGTTGTAACCTGGGTCAGAGAGACTAGTTGTAACATCGGTCAGGGTGACTAGTTGTAACCTGGGTCAGAGAGACTAGTTGTAACATCGGTCAGGGTAACTAGTTGTAACCTTGGTCAGGGTAACTAGTTGTAACCTCGGTCAGAGTGATTAGTTGTAACCTCGGTTAGAGTGACTAACTGTAACCTGGGTCAGAGAGACTAGTTGTAACCTGGGTCAGGGTAACTAGTTGTAACCTGGGTCACAGAGACCAGTTGTAACCTGGGTCAGAGAGACTAGTTGTAACCTGGGTCAGAGAGACTAGTTGTAACCTGGGTCAGAGAGACTAGTTGTAACATCGGTCAGGGTAACTAGTTGTAACCTCGGTCAGGGTGACTAGTTGTAACCTTGGTCAGGGTGACTAGTTGTAACCTCGGTTAGGGTAACCAGTTGTTACCTCGGTCAGGGTAACTAGTTGTAACCTCGGTCAGGGTAACCAGTTGTTACCTCGGTCAGTGTAACCAGTTGTAACCTCGGTCAGGGTGACCAGTTGTAATCTCGGTCTGGGTAACCAGCTGTAACCTCAGTCAGGGTAACTAGTTGTAACCATGGTAAGGGTAACTAGTTGTAACCTCGGTCAGGGTAATCATATGTAACCTCGGTCAGGGTAACTATTTGTAACCTCGGTCAGGGTAACCAGTTGCAACCTCAGTCAGGGTAACCAGTTTAACCTTGGTCAGGGTGACTAGTTGTAACCACGGTCAGAGTGACTAGTTGTAACCTCGGCCAGAGTGACCACTTGAAACCTTCGTCAGGATAGTTAGCTGTAACCTCGGTCAGAGAGACTAGTTGTAACCTCGGTCAGAGTGACTAGTTGTAACCTTGGTCAGAATAACTAGTTGTAACCTCGGTCAGGGTGCCCAGTTGTAACCTAGGTTTAGGTGACTAGTTGTAACCTTGGTCAGGGTGACCCGTTGTAACCTCGGTTTAAGTGACTAGTTGTAACCTCGGCCAGAGTGACCACTTGAAACCTTCGTCAGGATAGCTAGTTGTAACCTCGGTCAGAGAGACTAGTTGTAACCACAGTCACAGTGACTAGTTGTAACCTCGCTCAGAGAGACTAGTTGTAACCTCGGTCAGGGTGACAGTTGTAACCTCGGTTTAAGTGACTAGTTGTAACCTTGGTCAGGATCACTAGTTGTAACCTCGGTCAGAGTGACCAGTTGTAACCTTGGTCAGGGTAACTAGTTGTAACCTCGGTCAGAGTAAATCGTTGTAACCTCGGTCACGGTGACTAGTTGTAACCTCGATCAGGGTAACTAGTTGTAACCTCGGTCAGGGTAATTGTAACATTGGTCAGGGTGACCAGTTGTAACCTCGGTCAGAGTGACTATTTGTAACCTCCGTCAGAGTGACTAGTTGTAACCTTGGTCAGGGTAACTAGTAGTAACCTTGGTCAGAGTGACTAGTTGTAACCTCGGTCAGGGTAACTAGTTGTAACCTCGGTCAGGGTGACCAGTTGTAACCTCAGTCAGGGTGACCAGTTGTAACCTCGGTCAGAGTGACTAGTAGTAGCCTCGGTCAGAGTGACTAGTGTTAAACTTGGTCAGGATAACTAGTTGTAACCTCGGTCAGTGACTAGTTGTAACCTCGGTCAGGGTGACTAATTATAACCACGGTCAGAGTCACTAGTTGTAACCTTGGTCAGGATAACTAGCTGTAACCTCGGTCAGAGTGACCAGTTGTAACCTTGGTCAGGGTAACTAGTTGTAACCTCGGTCAGAGTAACCAGTTGCAACCTCAGTCAGGGTAACCAGTTTAACCTTGGTCAGGGTGACTAGTTGTAACCACGGTCAGAGTGACTAGTTTTAACCTCTGTCAGGGTGACCAGTTGTAACCTCGGTCAGGATAACCAGTTGTAACCTCGGCCAGAGTGACCACTTGAAACCTTCGTCAGGATAGCTAGTTGTAACCTCGGTCAGAGAGACTAGTTGTAACCTCGGTCAGAGTGACTAGTTGTAACCTCGGTCAGGATAACTAGTTGTAACCTCGAACAGAGTGACTAGTTGTAAAGTCGGTTAGAGTGACTAGTTGTAACCTCGGTTAGAGTAACTAGTTGTAACCTTTGTCAGAGTGACCAGTTGTAACCTTGGTCAGGGTGACTAGGTGTAACCTCGGTCAGAGTGACTAGTTGTAACCTTTGTCAGAGTGACTAGTGGTAACCTCGGTCAGGGTAACTAGTTGTAACCTTGGTCAGGGTGACTAGGTGTAACCTCGGTCAGAGTGACTAGTTGTAACCTCGAACAGAGTGACTAGGTGTAACCTCGGTCAGAGTAACTAGTTGTAACCTCGGTCAGAGAGACTAGTTGTAACCTCGATCAGGGTAACTAGTTTTAACCCGGTTAGAGTGACTAGTTGTAACCTCGGTTAGAGTGACTAGTTGTAACCTCGGTTAGAGTGACTAGTGGTAACCTTTCTCAGAGTGACCAGTTGTAACCTTTGTCATGGTGACTAAGGTAACCTCGGTCAGAGTGACTAGTTGTAACCTTTGTCAGAGTGACTAGTGGTGACCGCAATCAGGGTAACTAGTTGTAACCTCGGTCAGAGTAACTAGCAGTACCCTTGGTCAGGGTGACTAGTTGTAACCTCGAACAGAGTGACTAGGTGTAACCTCGGTCAGAATAACTAGTTGTAACCTCGGTCAGAGAGACTAGTTGTAACCTCGATCAGGGTAACTAGTTTTAACCCTTGTTAGAGTGACTAGTTGTAACCTCGCTCAGAGTGTCCAGTTGAAACCTTGGTAAGGGTGACTAGTTGTATCCTCGAACAGAGTGACTAGGTGTAACCTCGGTTAGAGTGACTAGTTGTAACCTCGCTCAGCGTGACCAGTTGTAACCTCGGTCCGGGTGACTAGTTGTAACCTCGAACAGAGTGACCAGTTGTAACCTCGGTCCGGGTGACTAGTTGTAACCTCGAATAGAGTGACTAGTTGTAACCTCGGTCAGAGTGACTAGTTGTAACCTTTGTCAGAGTGACTAGTTGTAACCTCGTTCAGGGTAACTAGTTGTAACCTCGGTCAGGGTAACTAGTTGTAACCTCGGTCAGAGTAACTAGTAGTAACCTTAGTCAGGGTGACTAGTTGTTAACTCGGTCAGAGTGACTAGTTGTAACCTAGGTCAGGGTAACTAGTTGTAACCTCTGTCAGAGTAACTAGTAGTAACCATGGTCAGGGTAACCAGTTGTAGCCTCGGTCAGAGTGAATAGTTGTTACCTTGGTCAAGGTAACTAGTAGTAACCTCGGTCAGGGTGACTTCTTGTAACCTCGGTCAGAGTGACTAGTTCTAACCTTGGTCAGGGTAAGTAGTTGTAACCGCGGTCAGGGTGACCAGTTGTAACCTCGGTCAGGGTAACTAGTGGTAACCTTGGACAGGGTAACTAGTAGTAGCCTTTGTCAGGGTAACTAGTTGTAACCTCGGTCAGAGTGACAAGTTGTAACCTCGGTCAGGGTAACCAGTTGTATCCTCGGTCAGGGTAACTAGTAGTAACCTCGGTCAGGGTGACTAGTTGTAACCTTGGTCAGGGTAGCTAGTTGTTACCTTGGTCAGAGTGACTAGTTGTAACCTTGGTCAGGATAACTAGTTGTATCCTCGGTCAGGGTGACTAGTTGTAACCTCAGTCAGGGTGACTAGTTGTAACCTTGGTCAGGGTAGCTAGTTGTAACCTCGGTCAGAGTGACTAGTTGTAACCTTGGTCAGGATAACTAGTTGTATCCTCGGTCAGGGTGACTAGTTGTAATCTCGGTCAGGGTGACTAGTTGTAACCTTGGTCAGGGTAGCTAGTTGTAACCTCGGTAAGAGTGACTAGTTGTAACCTTGGTCAGGATAACTGGTTGTAACCTTGGTCAGAGTTACTAGCTGTAACCTCGGTCAGGGTAAATAGTTGTATCCTCGGTCAGGGTAACTAGTAGTAACATAGTTCAGGGTGACTAGTAGTAACCTTGGTCAGGGTGACTAGTTGTAACCTCGGTCAGAGTGACTAGTTGTAACCTTGGTCAGGGTAACTAGTAGTAACCTCGGTCAGAGTGTCTAGTTGTAACCTTGGTCAGGGTAACTAGTAGTAACCTCGGTCAGGGTGACTAGTTGTAACCTCGGTCAGAGTAACTAGTAGTAACCTCGGTCAGAGTGACTAGTTGTAACCTTGGTCAGGCTAACTAGTTGTAACCTCGGTCAGAGTAACTAGTTGTAAAATCGGTCAGGGCAACTATTAGTAACCATGGTCAGGGTAACCAGTTGTAACCTTGGTCAGGGTAACTAGTAGTAACCTCGGTCAGAGTGTCTAGTTGTAACCTTGGCCAGGGTAACTAGTTGTAACCTTGGTCAGGGTAACTAGTAGTAACCTCGGTCAGGGTTACTAGTTGTAACCTCGGTCAGAGTAACTAGTAGTAACCTCGGTCAGAGTGACTAGTTGTAACCTCGGTCAGGGTAACTAGTAGTAACCTCGGTCAGAGTGACTAGTTGTAACCTCGGTCAGCGTAAGTAGTAGTAACCTAGTCAGGGTAACTAGAAGTAACCTCGGTCAGGGTAACTAGTTGTAACCTCGGTCAGGGTGACTAGTTGTAACCTCGGTCAGGGTAGGTAGTAGTAACCTAGTCAGGGTAACTAGTAGTAACCTCGATCAGGGTAACTAGTAGTAACCTCGGTCAGACTGACTAGTTGTAACCTCGGTCAGGGTAAGTAGTAGTAACCTAGTCAGGGTAACTAGTAGTAACCTCGGTCAGGGTAACTTGTTGTAACCTCGATCAGAGTGACTAGTTGTAACCTCGGTCAGGGTAACTAGTAGTAACCTCGGTCAGGGTGACTAGTTTTACCTTGGTCAGGGTAACTAGTTGTAACCACGGTCAGGGTGACTAGTCTTTACCTTGGTCAGGGTAACTAGTAGTAACCTCGGTGAGAGTGACTAGTTGTAACCTTGGTCAGAGTAACTAGTAGTAACCTCGGTCAGAGTGACTAGTTGTAACCTTGGTCAGGGTAACTAGTAGTAACCTCGGTCAGAGTGACTAGTTGTAACCTTGGTCAGGGTAACTAGTTGTAACCACGGTCAGAGTGACTAGTTGTAACCTTGGTCAGGGTAACTAGTTGTAACCACGGTTAGAGTGACTAGTTGTAACCTCGGTCAGAGTAACTAGTAGTAACCTCGGTCAGAGTGACTAGTTGTAACCTCGGTCAGAGTAACTAGTAGTAACCACGGTCAGAGTGACTTGTTGTAACCTTGGTCAGGGTAACTAGTTGTAACCACGGTCAGAGTGACTAGTTGTAACCTTGGTCAGGGTAACTAGTTGTAACCACGGTCAGAATGACTAGTTGTAACCTTGGTCAGGGTAACTAGTAGTAACCTCGGTCAGAGTGACTAGTTGTAACCTCGGTCAGAGTAACTAGTAGTAACCTCGGTCAGAGTGACTAGTTGTAACCTCGGTCAGAGTAACTAGTAGTAACCTCGGTCAGAGTGACTAGTTGTAACCTTGGTCAGGGTAACTAGTTGTAGCCACGGTCAGAGTGACTAGTTGTAAACTCGGTCAGAGTAACTAGTTGTAACCACGGTCAGAGTAACTAGTAGTAACCACGTTCAGAGTGACTAGTTGTAACCTCGGTCAGGGTAACTAGTTGTAACCACGGTCAGAGTGACTAGTTGTAACCTCGGTCAGGGTAACTAGTTGTAACCACGGTCAGAGTAACTAGTAGTAACCTCGGTCAGAGTGACTAGTTGTAACCTCGGTCAGAGTAACTAGTTGTAACCTCGGTCAGGGTAACTAGTTGTAGCCACGGTCAGAGTGACTAGTTGTAACCTCGGTCAGAGTAACTAGTTGTAACCACGGTCAGAGCAACTAGTAGTAACCACGGTCAGAGTGACTAGTTGTAACCTTGGTCAGGGTAACTAGTTGTAACCACGGTCAGAGTGACTAGTTGTAACCTCGGTCAGGGTAACTAGTTGTAACCACGGTCAGAGTAACTAGTAGTAACCTCGGTCAGAGTGACTAGTTGTAACCTCGGTCAGAGTAACTAGTAGTAACCTCGGTCAGATTGACTAGTTGTAACCTCGGTCAGAGTAACTAGTTGTAACCACGGTGAGAGTGACTAGTTGTATCCTTGGTCAGGGTAACCAGTTGTAACCACGGTCAGAGAGACTAGTTGTAACCTTGGTCAGTGTAACCAGTTGTAACCACGGTCAGAGAGACTAGTTGTAACCTTGGTCAGGGTAACTAGTTGTAACCTCGGTCAGAGTGTCTAGTTGTAACCTTGGTCAGGGTAACCAGTTGTAACCACGGTCAGAGTGACTAGTTGTAACCTTGGTCAGGGTAACTAGTTGTAACCTCGGTCAGAGTGTCTAGTTGTAACCTTGGTCAGGTTAACTAGTAGTAACCTCGGTCAGGGTGACTAGTTGTAACCTCGGTCAGAGTAACTAGTAGTAACCTCGGTCAGAGTGACTAGTTGTAACCTTGGTCAGGGTAACCAGTTGTAACCTCGGTCAGAGTAACTAGTTGTAACCTCGGTCAGGGCAACTAGTAGTAACCTTGGTCAGGGTAACCAGTTGTAACCTTGGTCAGGGTAACCAGTTGTAACCTCGGTCAGGGTATCTAGTTGTAACCTCGGTCAGGTGTACTAGTAGTAACCTCGGTCAGGGTATCTAGTAGTAACCTCAGTCAGGGTAACCAGTTGTAACCTCGGTCAGGGTAGGTAGTGGTAAACTCGGTCAGGGTGACTAGTTGTAACCTCGGTCAGAGTGACTAGGTGTAAACTCGGTCAGGGTGACTAGTAGTAAACTCGATCAGGGTAACTAGTAGTGACCTTGATCTGGGTAACTAGTTGTAACCTCAGTCAGAGTGACTAGTTGTAAACTCGGTCAGGGTGACTAGTTGTAAACTCAGTCAGGTTATCTACTTGTAAACTCGGTCAGGGTGACTAGGTGTAACCTCGGTCAGGGTAACTAGTAGTGACCTTGGTCTGGGTAACTAGTTGTAACCTCAGTCAGAGTGACTAGTTGTAAACTCGGTCAGGGTGACTAGTTGTAACCACGGTCAGAATGACTAGGTGTAAACTCGGTCAGGGTAACTAGTAGTGACCTTGGTCTGGGTAACTAGTTGTAACCTCAGTCAGAGTGACTAGTTGTAAACTCGGTCAGGGTGACTAGTTGTAACCACGGTCAGAGTGACTAGGTGTAAACTTGGTCAGGGTGACTAGTTGTAACCACGGTCAGAGTGACTAGGTGTAAACTTGGTCAGGGTGACTAGTAGTGACCTTGGTCAGGGTAACTAGTTGTAACCTCAGTCAGAGTGACTAGTTGTAACCTCAGTCAGGGTGTTTAGTTGTGGCCACGGTCAGAGTGACTAGGTGTAGCCTCGGTCAGGGTAACTAGTAGTGACCTTGGTCAGGGTAACTAGTTGTAACCTCAGTCAGAGTGACTAGTTGTAAACTCGGTCAGGGTGACTAGTTGTAAACTCGGTCAGGGTGACTAGTTGTAAACTCGGTCAGCGTAACCAATTGTTACCTCGGTCAGTCACTCCCGAGAAATCCTTATCCAGATAAGTCACCCTTACCGAGATTTGAACTTCGGACCTCTTTGACGTGAGGTAGACACGGTGCATAGGCGGTAAACTCATTAAATTACTTGCTCACACACCAAGTATGAGGAAGGTTTCCCGAATGCTAGATAATTACATCTAATGGTTTAAAAATATACCATAGGTCATTGTTAAAACCGTTTTATTACAGAAGCAACACAAGTACTGGTATTGAACCCCAGTCACTAACACAAAAGTGTAGCCAACATAAAATCTGAGCTTTAGGTCTCTTACCCATTGTTACTCTATGGTATGGTATTTTATTTAAAGTCGATTCTCTTTTATATTTTTTTCTGAAAGCATAAAAATATACAATCTTTTCTATATAAAAGAAATTTGGTATGTGTAAATTTGAATCTGAAATGTCGCATGCATCTGGAATGTACCAAATTAAATTTGAGGTTTGCAGTTTCACCGACTTATGTGTTTGATAGCTCAGCTACTCGCAGACCAAAAGCTGTCAGCTGAATGTACGACCCAGTGAGAGTAATGTGTAAGTGGAATAGCCAAAGACTTTAAGAAAATCCCAACAAATCCTTCAATTCAGGCATTCGCCAAGCAACTTGGGAGTACCCCGAAAAGCTACGTGTCAGGTATGTGGGCCACGGGAATCGAACCTGGATCTAGCGACAAAACCACCTGAGCCATCCCAATTGAGGACACATTCTACTATCCCTTATTGAAACTATAAGGAAATACGTAATAACAGCATTTCTCGGTTAACGTGACATTAAGTCCAATAGTAACAGATGACAATAAGTTTTTATTGGCGAAGCGGCTTTGATGTTTCCCCTCTACAAGAGATTAGCATTCTTCAGGGGAGTCGCGTCACATAATTACAGTCAATAAATCTCGAAACACAGCCAGCTCTCTCTACGTCACCACGTCTGCTTATTCTTTACCGCAAAATATACACGTCACATCACTTTCTCTACTCGTGTATCTCAAACTTAAGTGATAGTCAAATGTTTTGTCATGTCTTTTTATGTACAGATGAATAACAACTTGAGAAAAATATAAGTATTGGAAAACGCAAACGAGGCGTGACCTTCAAAGTGAGGGAAGCTCCAAATCACAATTTTCATTAAAATAAAGAGAATAATGACTCAAAGAACTAAGGCTAACCTTTAGTACTCTTTCTATTGTACAGTCACACGTAGGTCCAGTAGCGAGGTGTGACCTTCAAAGTGAGCGAAGCTCCAAATAACAAATTTCATTAAAATAAGGGAGAATAATGATTCAAAGAACTAAGGCTACTCTTTAGTACACTTTCTATTGTACAGTCACACGTAGGTCCAGTAGCGAGGCGTGACCTTCAAAGTGAGGGAAGCTCCAAATAACAAATTTCATTAAAATAAGAGAGAATAATGACACAAAGAACTAAGGCTACTCTTTACTACTCTTTCTATTGTAGTCACACGTAGGTCCAGTAGCGAGGCGTGACCTTCAAACTGAGGGAAGCTCCAAATAACAAATTTCATTAAAATAAGAGAGAATAATGACACAAAGAACTAAGGCTACTCTTTAGTACTCTTTCTATTGTACAGTCACACGTAGGTCCAGTAGCGAGGCGTGACCTTCAAAGTGAGGAAAGCTCCAAATAACAAATTTCATTAAAATAAGAGAGAATAATGACACAAAGAACTAAGGCTACTCTCTAGTACTCATTCTATTGTACAGTCACACGTAGGTCCAGTAGCGAGGCGTGACCTTCAAAGTGAGGAAAGCTCCAAATAACAAATTTCATTAAAATAAGACAGAATAATGACACAAAGAACTAAGGCTACTCTTTAGTACTCTTTCTATTGTACAGTCACACGTAGGTCCAGTAGCGAGGCGTGACCTTCAAAGTGAGGGAAGCTCCAAATAACAAATTTCATTAAAGTAAGAGAGAATAATGACACAAAGAACTAAGGCTACTCTTTAGTACCCTTTCTATTGTACAGTCACACGTAGGTCCAGTAGCGAGGCGTGACCTTCAAAGTGAGGGAAGCTCTAAATAACAAATTTCATTAAAATAAGAGAGAATAATGACTCACAGAACTAAGGCTACTCTTTAGTACTCTTTCTATTGTACAGCCACACGTAGGTCCAGTAGCGAGGCGTGACCTTCAAAGTGAGGAAAGCTCCAAATAACAAATTTCATTAAAATAAGACAGAATAATGACACAAAGAACTAAGGCTACTCTTTAGTACTCTTTCTATTGTACAGTCACACGTAGGTCCAGTAGCGAGGCGTGACCTTCAAAGTGAGGGAAGCTCCAAATAACAAATTTCATTAAAGTAAGAGAGAATAATGACACAAAGAACTAAGGCTACTCTTTAGTACCCTTTCTATTGTACAGTCACACGTAGGTCCAGTAGCGAGGCGTGACCTTCAAAGTGAGGGAAGCTCTAAATAACAAATTTCATTAAAATAAGAGAGAATAATGACTCACAGAACTAAGGCTACTCTTTAGTACTCTTTCTATTGTACAGCCACACGTAGGTCCAGTAGAGAGGCGTGACATTCAAACTGAGGGAAGGTCCAAATAATAATTTTCATTATAATAAGAGAGAATAATGACTCAAAGAACTAAGGCTACCCTTTAGTACTCTTTCTATTGTACAGCCACACGTAGGTCCGGTAGCGAGGCGTGACTTTCAAAGTGAGGGAAGATCCAAATAATAATTTTCACTAAAATAAGAGAGAATAAATGACTCAAAGAACTAAGGCTACTCTTAAGTACTCTTTCTATTGTACAGCCACACGTAGGTCCAGTAGCGAGGTGTGACTTTCAAAGTGAGGGAAGATCCAAATAATAATTTTCATTAAAATAAGAGATAATGACACAAAGAACTAAGGGTACTCTTTAGTACTCTTTCTATTGTACAGTCACACGCAGGTCCAATAATGAGGTGTGACTTTCAAAGTGAGGGAAGCTCCAAATAATAATTTTCATTAAAATAACAGAGAATAATGACAAAGAACTAAGGCTACTTTTTAGTACACTTTCTATTGTACAGTCACACGCAGGTCCAGTAGGGAGGCGTACTTTCAAAGTGAGGGAAGCTCCAAATAATAATCTTCATTAAAATAAGAGAGAATAATGACCCAAAGAACTAAGGGTACTCTTTAGTACTCATTCTATTGTACAGACACACGCAGGTCCAGTAGGGAGGCGTTACTTTCAAAGTGAGGGAAGCTCCAAATCACAATTTTCATTAAAATAAAGAGAATAATGACACAAAGAACTAAGGATACTCTTTAGTACTCTTTCTATTGTACAGTCACACGTAGGTCCAGTAGCGAGGCGTGACCTTCAAAGTGAGGGAAGCTCCAAATAACAAATTTCATTAAAATAAGAGAGAATAATGACTCAAGGAACTAAGGCTACTCTTTAGTACTCTTTCTATTGTAGTCACACGTAGGTCCAGTAGCGAGGCGTTACCTTCAAAGTGAAGGAAACTCCAAATAACAAATTTCATTAACATAAGAGACAATAATGACACAAAGAACTAAGGCTACTCTTTAGTACTCTTTCTATTGTACAGTCACACGTAGGTCCAGTAGCGAGGCGTGACCCACAAAGTGAGGAAAGCTCCAAATAACAAATTTCATTAAAATAAGAGAGAATAATGACACAAAGAACTAAGGCTACTCTTTAGTACTCTTTCTATTGTACAGTCACACGTAGGTCCAGTAGCGAGGCGTGACCTTCAAAGTGAGGGAAGCTCCAAATAACAAATTTCATTAAAGTAAGAGAGAATAATGACACAAAGAACTAAGGCTACTCTTTAGTACTCTTTCTATTGTACAGTCACACGTAGGTCCAGTAGCGAGGCACGACCTTCAAAGTGCGGGAAGCTTCAAATAACAAATTTCATTAAAGTAAGAGAGAATAATGACACAAAGATCTAAGGCTACCCTTTAGTACTCTTTCTATTGTACAGCCACACGTAGGTCCAGTAGCGAGGCGTGACTTTCAAAGTGAGGGAAGATCCAAATAATAATTTTCATTAAAATAAGAGATAATGACACAAAGAACTAAGGGTACTCTTTAGTACTGTTTCTATTGTACAGTCACACGTAGGTCCAGTAGCGAGGCGTGACCTTCAAAGTGAGGGAAGATCCAAATAATAATTTTCATTAAAATAAGAGATAATGACACAAAGAACTAAGGCTACTCTTTAGTACTCTTTCTATTGTACAGTCACACGTAGGTCCAGTAGCGAGGCGTGACCTTCAAAGTGAGGGAAGCTCTAAATAACAATTTTCATTAAAATAAGAGAGAATAATGACACAAAGAACTAAGGCTACTCTTTAGTACTCTTTCTATTGTACAGCCACACGTAGGTCCAGTAGCGAGGCGTGACTTTCAAAGTGAGGGAAGATCCAAATAATAATTTTCACTAAAATAAGAGAGAATAAATGACTCAAAGAACTAAGGCTACTCTTAGGTACTCTTTCTATTGTACAGCCACACGTAGGTCCAGTAGCGAGGCGTGACTTTCAAAGTGAGGGAAGATCCAAATAATAATTTTCATTAAAATAAGAGATAATGACACAAAGAACTAAGGGTACTCTTTAGTACTCTTTCTATTGTACAGTCACACGCAGGTCCAATAATGAGGTGTGACTTTCAAAGTGAGGGAAGCTCCAAATAATAATTTTCATTAAAATAACAGAGAATAATGACAAAGAACTAAGGCTACTTTTTAGTACTCTTTCTATTGTACAGTCACACAGAGGTCCAGTAGGGAGGCGTACTTTCAAAGTGAGGGAAGCTCCAAATAATAATCTTCATTAAAATAAGAGAGAATAATGACCCAAAGAACTAAGGGAACTCTTTATTACTCTTTCTATTGTACAGACACACGCAGGGCAAGTAGGGAGGCGTTACTTTCAAAGTGAGGGAAGCTCCAAATCACAATTTTCATTAAAATAAAGAGAATAATGACACAAAGAACTAAGGATACTCTTTAGTACTCTTTCTATTGTACAGTCACACGTAGGTCCAGTAGCGAGGCGTGACCCTCAAAGTGAGGAAAGCTCCAAATAACAAATTTCATTAAAATAAGAGAGAATAATGACACAAAGAACTAAGGGTACTCTTTAGTACTCTTTCTATTGTACAGTCACACGTAGGTCCAGTAGCGAGGCGTGACCTTCAAAGTGAGGGAAGCTCCAAATAACAAATTTTATTAAAGTAAGAGAGAGTAATGACACAAAGAACTAAGGCTACTCTTTAGTACTCTTTCTATTGTACAGTCACACGTAGGTCCAGTAGCGAGGCATGACCTTCAAAGTGCGGGAAGCTCCAAATAACAAATTTCATTAAAGTAAGAGAGAATAATGACACAAAGAACTAAGGCTACTCTTTAGTACTCTATCTATTGTACAGTCACACGTAGGTCCAGTAGCGAGGCGTGACCTTCAAAGTGAGGGAAGCTCTAAATAACAATTTTCATTAAAATAAGAGAGAATAATGACACAAAGAACTAAGGCTACTCTCTAGTACTCTTTCTATTGTACAGCCACACGTAGGTCCAGTAGCGAGGCGTGACTTTCAAAGTGAGGGAAGATCCAAATAATAATTTTCACTAAAATAAGAGAGAATAAATGACTCAAAGAACTAAGGCTACCCTTAGGTACTCTTTCTATTGTACAGCCACACGTAGGTCCAGTAGCGAGGCGTGACTTTCAAAGTGAGGGAAGATCCAAATAATAATTTTCATTAAAATAAGAGATAATGACACAAAGAACTAAGGGTACTCTTTAGTACTCTTTCTATTGTACAGTCACACGCAGGTCCAATAATGAGGTGTGACTTTCAAAGTGAGGGAAGCTCCAAATAATAATTTTCATTAAAATAACAGAAAATATTGACAAAGAACTAAGGCTACTTTTTAGTACTCTTTCTATTGTACAGTCACACACAGGTCCAGTAGGCAGGCGTACTTTCAAAGTGAGGGAAGCTCCAAATAATAATCTTCATTAAAATAAGAGAGAATAATGACCCAAAGAACTAAGGGTACTCTTTATTACTCTTTCTATTGTACAGACACACGCAGGGCAAGTAGGGAGGCGTTACTTTCAAAGTGAGGGAATCTACAAATCACAATTTTCAATAAAATAAAGAGAATAATGACACAAAGAACTAAGGCTACTCTTTAGTACTCTTTCTATTGTACAGTCTCACGTAGGTCCAGTAGCGAGGCGTGATCTTCAAAGTGAGGTAAGCTCTAAATAACAATTTTCATTAAAATAAGAGAGAATAATGACTCAAAGAACTAAGGCTACTGTTTAGTACTCTTTCTATTCTACAGCCACACGTAGGTCCAGTAGCGAGGTGTGACCTTCAAAGTGAGCGAAGCTCCAAATAACAAATTTCATTAAAATAAGGGAGAATAATGATTCAAAGAACTAAGGCTACTCTTTAGTACTCTTTCTATTGTACAGTCACACGTAGGTCCAGTAGCGAGGCGTGACCTTCAAAGTGAGGGAAGCTCCAAATAACAAATTTCATTAAAATAAGAGAGAATAATGACACAAAGAACTAAGGCTACTCTTTACTACTCTTTCTATTGTAGTCACACGTAGGTCCAGTAGCGAGGCGTGACCTTCAAACTGAGGGAAGCTCCAAATAACAAATTTCATTAAAATAAGAGAGAATAATGACACAAAGAACTAAGGCTACTCTTTAGTACTCTTTCTATTGTACAGTCACACGTAGGTCCAGTAGCGAGGCGTGACCTTCAAAGTGAGGAAAGCTCCAAATAACAAATTTCATTAAAATAAGAGAGAATAATGACACAAAGAACTAAGGCTACTCTCTAGTACTCATTCTATTGTACAGTCACACGTAGGTCCAGTAGCGAGGCGTGACCTTCAAAGTGAGGAAAGCTCCAAATAACAAATTTCATTAAAATAAGACAGAATAATGACACAAAGAACTAAGGCTACTCTTTAGTACTCTTTCTATTGTACAGTCACACGTAGGTCCAGTAGCGAGGCGTGACCTTCAAAGTGAGGGAAGCTCCAAATAACAAATTTCATTAAAGTAAGAGAGAATAATGACACAAAGAACTAAGGCTACTCTTTAGTACCCTTTCTATTGTACAGTCACACGTAGGTCCAGTAGCGAGGCGTGACCTTCAAAGTGAGGGAAGCTCTAAATAACAAATTTCATTAAAATAAGAGAGAATAATGACTCACAGAACTAAGGCTACTCTTTAGTACTCTTTCTATTGTACAGCCACACGTAGGTCCAGTAGCGAGGCGTGACATTCAAACTGAGGGAAGGTCCAAATAATAATTTTCATTATAATAAGAGAGAATAATGACTCAAAGAACTAAGGCTACCCTTTAGTACTCTTTCTATTGTACAGCCACACGTAGGTCCGGTAGCGAGGCGTGACTTTCAAAGTGAGTGAAGATCCAAATAATAATTTTCACTAAAATAAGAGAGAATAAATGACTCAAAGAACTAAGGCTACTCTTAAGTACTCTTTCTATTGTACAGCCACACGTAGGTCCAGTAGCGAGGCGTGACTTTCAAAGTGAGGGAAGATCCAAATAATAATTTTCATTAAAATAAGAGATAATGACACAAAGAACTAAGGGTACTCTTTAGTACTCTTTCTATTGTACAGTCACACGCAGGTCCAATAATGAGGTGTGACTTTCAAAGTGAGGGAAGCTCCAAATAATAATTTTCATTAAAATAACAGAGAATAATGACAAAGAACTAAGGCTACTTTTTAGTACACTTTCTATTGTACAGTCACACGCAGGTCCAGTAGGGAGGCGTACTTTCAAAGTGAGGGAAGCTCCAAATAATAATCTTCATTAAAATAAGAGAGAATAATGACCCAAAGAACTAAGGGTACTCTTTAGTACTCATTCTATTGTACAGACACACGCAGGTCCAGTAGGGAGGCGTTACTTTCAAAGTGAGGGAAGCTCCAAATCACAATTTTCATTAAAATAAAGAGAATAATGACACAAAGAACTAAGGATACTCTTTAGTACTCTTTCTATTGTACAGTCACACGTAGGTCCAGTAGCGAGGCGTGACCTTCAAAGTGAGGGAAGCTCCAAATAACAAATTTCATTAAAATAAGAGAGAATAATGACTCAAGGAACTAAGGCTACTCTTTAGTACTCTTTCTATTGTAGTCACACGTAGGTCCAGTAGCGAGGCGTTACCTTCAAAGTGAAGGAAGCTCCAAATAACAAATTTCATTAACATAAGAGACAATAATGACACAAAGAACTAAGGCTACTCTTTAGTACTCTTTCTATTGTACAGTCACACGTAGGTCCAGTAGCGAGGCGTGACCCACAAAGTGAGGAAAGCTCCAAATAACAAATTTCATTAAAATAAGACAGAATAATGACACAAAGAACTAAGGCTACTCTTTAGTACTCTTTCTATTGTACAGTCACACGTAGGTCCAGTAGCGAGGCGTGACCTTCAAAGTGAGGGAAGCTCCAAATAACAAATTTCATTAAAGTAAGAGAGAATAATGACACAAAGAACTAAGGCTACTCTTTAGTACTCTTTCTATTGTACAGTCACACGTAGGTCTAGTAGCGAGGCATGACCTTCAAAGTGCGGGAAGCTTCAAATAACAAATTTCATTAAAGTAAGAGAGAATAATGACACAAAGAACTAAGGCTACCCTTTAGTACTCTTTCTATTGTACAGCCACACGTAGGTCCAGTAGCGAGGCGTGACTTTCAAAGTGAGGGAAGATCCAAATAATAATTTTCATTAAAATAAGAGATAATGACACAAAGAACTAAGGGTACTCTTTAGTACTCTTTCTATTGTACAGTCACACGTAGGTCCAGTAGCGAGGCGTGACCTTCAAAGTGAGGGAAGATCCAAATAATAATTTTCATTAAAATAAGAGATAATGACACAAAGAACTAAGGCTACTCTTTAGTACTCTTTCTATTGTACAGTCACACGTAGGTCCAGTAGCGAGGCGTGACCTTCAAAGTGAGGGAAGCTCTAAATAACAATTTTCATTAAAATAAGAGAGAATAATGACACAAAGAACTAAGGCTACTATCTAGTACTCTTTCTATTGTACAGCCACACGTAGGTCCAGTAGCGAGGCGTGACTTTCAAAGTGAGGGAAGATCCAAATAATAATTTTCACTAAAATAAGAGAGAATAAATGACTCAAAGAACTAAGGCTACTCTTAGGTACTCTTTCTATTGTACAGCCACACGTAGGTCCAGTAGCGAGGCGTGACTTTCAAAGTGAGGGAAGATCCAAATAATAATTTTCATTAAAATAAGAGATAATGACACAAAGAACTAAGGGTACTCTTTAGTACTCTTTCTATTGTACAGTCACACGCAGGTCCAATAATGAGGTGTGACTTTCAAAGTGAGGGAAGCTCCAAATAATAATTTTCATTAAAATAACAGAGAATAATGACAAAGAACTAAGGCTACTTTTTAGTACTCTTTCTATTGTACAGTCACACACAGGTCCAGTAGGGAGGCGTACTTTCAAAGTGAGGGAAGCTCCAAATAATAATCTTCATTAAAATAAGAGAGAATTATGACCCAAAGAACTAAGGGTACTCTTTATTACTCTTTCTATTGTACAGACACACGCAGGGCAAGTAGGGAGGCATTACTTTCAAAGTGAGGGAAGCTCCAAATCACAATTTTCATTAAAATAAAGAGAATAATGACACAAAGAACTAAGGATACTCTTTAGTACTCTTTCTATTGTACAGTCACACGTAGGTCCAGTAGCGAGGCGTGACCCTCAAAGTGAGGAAAGCTCCAAATAACAAATTTTATTAAAATAAGAGAGAATAATGACACAAAGAACTAAGGGTACTCTTTAGTACTCTTTCTATTGTACAGTCACACGTAGGTCCAGTAGCGAGGCGTGACCTTCAAAGTGAGGGAAGCTCCAAATAACAAATTTTATTAAAGTAAGAGAGAATAATGACACAAAGAACTAAGGCTACTCTTTAGTACTCTTTCTATTGTACAGTCACACGTAGGTCCAGTAGCGAGGCATGACCTTCAAAGTGCGGGAAGCTCCAAATAACAAATTTCATTAAAGTAAGAGAGAATAATGACACAAAGAACTAAGGCTACTCTTTAGTACTCTTTCTATTGTACAGTCACACGTAGGTCCAGTAGCGAGGCGTGACCTTCAAAGTGAGGGAAGCTCTAAATAACAATTTTCATTAAAATAAGAGAGAATAATGACACAAAGAACTAAGGCTACTCTCTAGTACTCTTTCTATTGTACAGCCACACGTAGGTCCAGTAGCGAGGCGTGACTTTCAAAGTGAGGGAAGATCCAAATAATAATTTTCATTAAAATAAGAGATAATGACACAAAGAACTAAGGGTACTCTTTAGTACTCTTTCTATTGTACAGTCACACGTAGGTCCAGTAGCGAGGCGTGACCTTCAAAGTGAGGGAAGATCCAAATAATAATTTTCATTAAAATAAGAGATAATGACACAAAGAACTAAGGCTACTCTTTAGTACTCTTTCTATTGTACAGTCACACGTAGGTCCAGTAGCGAGGCGTGACCTTCAAAGTGAGGGAAGCTCTAAATAACAATTTTCATTAAAATAAGAGAGAATAATGACACAAAGAACTAAGGCTACTCTCTAGTACTCTTTCTATTGTACAGCCACACGTAGGTCCAGTAGCGAGGCGTGACTTTCAAAGTGAGGGAAGATCCAAATAATAATTTTCACTAAAATAAGAGAGAATAAATGACTCAAAGAACTAAGGCTACTCTTAGGTAATCTTTCTATTGTACAGCCACACGTAGGTCCAGTAGCGAGGCGTGACTTTCAAAGTGAGGGAAGATCCAAATAATAATTTTCATTAAAATAAGAGATAATGACACAAAGAACTAAGGGTACTCTTTAGTACTCTTTCTATTGTACAGTCACACGCAGGTCCAATAATGAGGTGTGACTTTCAAAGTGAGGGAAGCTCCAAATAATAATTTTCATTAAAATAACAGAGAATAATGACAAAGAACTAAGGCTACTTTTTAGTACTCTTTCTATTGTACAGTCACACACAGGTCCAGTAGGGAGGCGTACTTTCAAAGTGAGGGAAGCTCCAAATAATAATCTTCATTAAAATAAGAGAGAATAATGACCCAAAGAACTAAGGGTACTCTTTATTACTCTTTCTATTGTACAGACACACGCAGGGCAAGTAGGGAGGCGTTACTTTCAAAGTGAGGGAAGCTCCAAATCACAATTTTCATTAAAATAAAGAGAATAATGACACAAAGAACTAAGGATACTCTTTAGTACTCTTTCTATTGTACAGTCACACGTAGGTCCAGTAGCGAGGCGTGACCCTCAAAGTGAGGAAAGCTCCAAATAACAAATTTTATTAAAATAAGAGAGAATAATGACACAAAGAACTAAGGGTACTCTTTAGTACTCTTTCTATTGTACAGTCACACGTAGGTCCAGTAGCGAGGCGTGACCTTCAAAGTGAGGGAAGCTCCAAATAACAAATTTTATTAAAGTAAGAGAGAATAATGACACAAAGAACTAAGGCTACTCTTTAGTACTCTTTCTATTGTACAGTCACACGTAGGTCCAGTAGCGAGGCATGACCTTCAAAGTGCGGGAAGCTCCAAATAACAAATTTCATTAAAGTAAGAGAGAATAATGACACAAAGAACTAAGGCTACTCTTTAGTACTCTTTCTATTGTACAGTCACACGTAGGTCCAGTAGCGAGGCGTGACCTTCAAAGTGAGGGAAGCTCTAAATAACAATTTTCATTAAAATAAGAGAGAATAATGACACAAAGAACTAAGGCTACTCTCTAGTACTCTTTCTATTGTACAGCCACACGTAGGTCCAGTAGCGAGGCGTGACTTTCAAAGTGAGGGAAGATCCAAATAATAATTTTCACTAAAATAAGAGAGAATAAATGACTCAAAGAACTAAGGCTACCCTTAGGTACTCTTTCTATTGTACAGCCACACGTAGGTCCAGTAGCGAGGCGTGACTTTCAAAGTGAGGGAAGATCCAAATAATAATTTTCATTAAAATAAGAGATAATGACACAAAGAACTAAGGGTACTCTTTAGTACTCTTTCTATTGTACAGTCACACGCAGGTCCAATAATGAGGTGTGACTTTCAAAGTGAGGGAAGCTCCAAATAATAATTTTCATTAAAATAACAGAAAATATTGACAAAGAACTAAGGCTACTTTTTAGTACTCTTTCTATTGTACAGTCACACACAGGTCCAGTAGGCAGGCGTACTTTCAAAGTGAGGGAAGCTCCAAATAATAATCTTCATTAAAATAAGAGAGAATAATGACCCAAAGAACTAAGGGTACTCTTTATTACTCTTTCTATTGTACAGACACACGCAGGGCAAGTAGGGAGGCGTTACTTTCAAAGTGAGGGAATCTACAAATCACAATTTTCAATAAAATAAAGAGAATAATGACACAAAGAACTAAGGCTACTCTTTAGTACTCTTTCTATCGTACAGTCTCACGTAGGTCCAGTAGCGAGGCGTGATCTTCAAAGTGAGGTAAGCTCTAAATAACAATTTTCATTAAAATAAGAGAGAATAATGACTCAAAGAACTAAGGCTACTGTTTAGTACTCTTTCTATTCTACAGCCACACGTAGGTCCAGTAGCGAGGCGTGACCTTCAAAGTGAGGTAAGCTCTAAATAACAATTTTCATTAAAATAAGGGAGAATAATGATTCAAAGAACTAAGGCTACTCTTTAGTACTCTTTCTATTGTCCAGCCACACGTAGGTCCAGTAGCGAGGCGTGACTTTCAAAGTGAGGGAAGCTCTAAATAACAATTTTCATTAAAATAAGGGAGAATAATGATTCAAAGAACTAAGGCTACTCTTTAGTACTCTTTCTATTGTACAGTCACACGTAGGTCCAGTAGCGAGGCGTGACCTTCAAAGTGAGGGAAGCTCCAAATAACAAATTTCATTAACATAAGAGACAATAATGACACAAAGAACTAAGGCTACTCTTTAGTACTCTTTCTATTGTACAGTCACACGTAGGTCCAGTAGCCAGGCGTGACTTTCGAAGTGAGGGAAGCTCTAAATAACAATTTTCATTAAAATAAGGGAGAATAATGATTCAAAGAACTAAGGCTACCCTTTAGTACTCTTTCTATTGTACAGCCACACGTAGGTCCGATAGCGAGGCGTGACTTTCAAAGTGAGGGAAGCTCCAAATAATAATTTTCATTAAAATAACAGAGAATAATGACAAAGAACCAAGGCTACTTTATAGTACTCTATCTATTGTACAGTCACACGCAGGTCCAGTAGGCAGGCGTACTTTCAAAGTGAGGGAAGCTCCAAATAATAATCTTCATTAAAATAAGAGAGAATAATGACCCAAAGAACTAAGGGTACTCTTTAGTACTCTTTCTATTGTACAGACACACGCAGGTCCAGGGGGAGGCGTTACTTTCATTAAAATAAAGAGAATAATAACACAAAGAACTAAGGCTACTCTTTAGTACTCTTTCTATTGTACAGCCACACGTAGGTCCAGTAGCCAGGCGTGACTTTCGAAGTGAGGGAAGCTCCAAATAATAATTTTCATTAAAATAAGAGATAATGACACAAAGAACTAAGGGTACTCTTTAGTACTCTTTCTATTGTACAGTCACACGCAGGTCCAATAATGAGGTGTGACTTTCAAAGTGAGGGAAGCTCCAAATAATAATTTTCATTAAAATAACAGAGAATAATGACAAAGAACTAAGGCTACTTTTTAGTACACTTTCTATTGTACAGTCACACGCAGGTCCAGTAGGGAGGCGTACTTTCAAAGTGAGGGAAGCTCCAAATAATAATCTTCATTAAAATAAGAGAGAATAATGACCCAAAGAACTAAGGGTACTCTTTAGTACTCATTCTATTGTACAGACACACGCAGGTCCAGTAGGGAGGCGTTACTTTCAAAGTGAGGGAAGCTCCAAATCACAATTTTCATTAAAATAAAGAGAATAATGACACAAAGAACTAAGGATACTCTTTAGTACTCTTTCTATTGTACAGTCACACGTAGGTCCAGTAGCGGGGCGTGACCTTCAAAGTGAGGGACGCTCCAAATAACAAATTTCATTAACATAAGAGACAATAATGACACAAAGAACTAAGGCTACTCTTTAGTACTCCTTCTATTGTACAGTCACACGTAGGTCCAGTAGCGAGGCGTGACCCACAAAGTGAGGAAAGCTCCAAATAACAAATTTCATTAAAATAAGAGAGAATAATGACACAAAGAACTAAGGCTACTCTTTAGTACTCTTTCTATTGTACAGTCACACGTAGGTCCAGTAGCGAGGCGTGACCTTCAAAGTGAGGGAAGCTCCAAATAACAAATTTCATTAAAGTAAGAGAGAATAATGACACAAAGAACTAAGGCTACTCTTTAGTACTCTTTCTATTGTACAGTCACACGTAGGTCCAGTAGCGAGGCATGACCTTCAAAGTGAAGGAAGCTCCAAATAACAAATTTCATTAACATAAGAGACAATAATGACACAAAGAACTAAGGCTACTCTTTAGTACTCCTTCTATTGTACAGTCACACGTAGGTCCAGTAGCGAGGCGTGACCCACAAAGTGAGGAAAGCTCCAAATAACAAATTTCATTAAAATAAGAGAGAATAATGACACAAAGAACTAAGGCTACTCTTTAGTACTCTTTCTATTGTACAGTCACACGTAGGTCCAGTAGCGAGGCGTGACCTTCAAAGTGAGGGAAGCTCCAAATAACAAATTTCATTAAAGTAAGAGAGAATAATGACACAAAGAACTAAGGCTACTCTTTAGTACTCTTTCTATTGTACAGTCACACGTAGGTCCAGTAGCGAGGCATGACCTTCAAAGTGCGGGAAGCTTCAAATAACAAATTTCATTAAAGTAAGAGAGAATAATGACACAAAGAACTAAGGCTACCCTTTAGTACTCTTTCTATTGTACAGCCACACGTAGGTCCAGTAGCGAGGCGTGACTTTCAAAGTGAGGGAAGATCCAAATAATAATTTTCATTAAAATAAGAGATAATGACACAAAGAACTAAGGGTACTCTTTAGTACTCTTTCTATTGTACAGTCACACGTAGGTCCAGTAGCGAGGCGTGACCTTCAAAGTGAGGGAAGATCCAAATAATAATTTTCATTAAAATAAGAGATAATGACACAAAGAACTAAGGCTACTCTTTAGTACTCTTTCTATTGTACAGTCACACGTAGGTCCAGTAGCGAGGCGTGACCTTCAAAGTGAGGGAATCTCTAAATAACAATTTTCATTAAAATAAGAGAGAATAATGACACAAAGAACTAAGGCTACTCTCTAGTACTCTTTCTATTGTACAGCCACACGTAGGTCCAGTAGCGAGGCGTGACTTTCAAAGTGAGGGAAGATCCAAATAATAATTTTCACTAAAATAAGAGAGAATAAATGACTCAAAGAACTAAGGCTACTCTTAGGTACTCTTTCTATTGTACAGCCACACGTAGGTCCAGAAGCGAGGCGTGACTTTCAAAGTGAGGGAAGATCCAAATAATAATTTTCATTAAAATAAGAGATAATGACACAAAGAACTAAGGGTACTCTTTAGTACTCTTTCTATTGTACAGTCACACGCAGGTCCAATAATGAGGTGTGACTTTCAAAGTGAGGGAAGCTCCAAATAATAATTTTCATTAAAATAACAGAGAATAATGACAAAGAACTAAGGCTACTTTTTAGTACTCTTTCTATTGTACAGTCACACACAGGTCCAGTAGGGAGGCGTACTTTCAAAGTGAGGGAAGCTCCAAATAATAATCTTCATTAAAATAAGAGAGAATAATGACCCAAAGAACTAAGGGTACTCTTTATTACTCTTTCTATTGTACAGACACACGCAGGGCAAGTAGGGAGGCGTTACTTTCAAAGTGAGGGAAGCTCCAAATCACAATTTTCATTAAAATAAAGAGAATAATGACACAAAGAACTAAGGATACTCTTTAGTACTCTTTCTATTGTACAGTCACACGTAGGTCCAGTAGCGAGGCGTGACCCTCAAAGTGAGGAAAGCTCCAAATAACAAATTTCATTAAAATAAGAGAGAATAATGACACAAAGAACTAAGGGTACTCTTTAGTACTCTTTCTATTGTACAGTCACACGTAGGTCCAGTAGCGAGGCGTGACCTTCAAAGTGAGGGAAGCTCCAAATAACAAATTTTATTAAAGTAAGAGAGAATAATGACACAAAGAACTAAGGCTACTCTTTAGTACTCTTTCTATTGTACAGTCACACATAGGTCCAGTAGCGAGGCATGACCTTCAAAGTGCGGGAAGCTCCAAATAACAAATTTCATTAAAGTAAGAGAGAATAATGACACAAAGAACTAAGGCTACTCTTTAGTACTCTTTCTATTGTACAGTCACACGTAGGTCCAGTAGCGAGGCGTGACCTTCAAAGTGAGGGAAGCTCTAAATAACAATTTTCATTAAAATAAGAGAGAATAATGACACAAAGAACTAAGGCTACTCTCTAGTACTCTTTCTATTGTACAGCCACACGTAGGTCCAGTAGCGAGGCGTGACTTTCAAAGTGAGGGAAGATCCAAATAATAATTTTCACTAAAATAAGAGAGAATAAATGACTCAAAGAACTAAGGCTACCCTTAGGTACTCTTTCTATTGTACAGCCACACGTAGGTCCAGTAGCGAGGCGTGACTTTCAAAGTGAGGGAAGATCCAAATAATAATTTTCATTAAAATAAGAGATAATGACACAAAGAACTAAGGGTACTCTTTAGTACTCTTTCTATTGTACAGTCACACGCAGGTCCAATAATGAGGTGTGACTTTCAAAGTGAGGGAAGCTCCAAATAATAATTTTCATTAAAATAACAGAAAATATTGACAAAGAACTAAGGCTACTTTTTAGTACTCTTTCTATTGTACAGTCACACACAGGTCCAGTAGGCAGGCGTACTTTCAAAGTGAGGGAAGCTCCAAATAATAATCTTCATTAAAATAAGAGAGAATAATGACCCAAAGAACTAAGGGTACTCTTTATTACTCTTTCTATTGTACAGACACACGCAGGGCAAGTAGGGAGGCGTTACTTTCAAAGTGAGGGAATCTACAAATCACAATTTTCAATAAAATAAAGAGAATAATGACACAAAGAACTAAGGCTACTCTTTAGTACTCTTTCTATCGTACAGTCTCACGTAGGTCCAGTAGCGAGGCGTGATCTTCAAAGTGAGGTAAGCTCTAAATAACAATTTTCATTAAAATAAGAGAGAATAATGACTCAAAGAACTAAGGCTACTGTTTAGTACTCTTTCTATTCTACAGCCACACGTAGGTCCAGTAGCGAGGCGTGACCTTCAAAGTGAGGTAAGCTCTAAATAACAATTTTCATTAAAATAAGGGAGAATAATGATTCAAAGAACTAAGGCTACTCTTTAGTACTCTTTCTATTGTCCAGCCACACGTAGGTCCAGTAGCGAGGCGTGACTTTCAAAGTGAGGGAAGCTCTAAATAACAATTTTCATTAAAATAAGGGAGAATAATGATTCAAAGAACTAAGGCTACTCTTTAGTACTCTTTCTATTGTACAGTCACACGTAGGTCCAGTAGCGAGGCGTGACCTTCAAAGTGAGGGAAGCTCCAAATAACAAATTTCATTAACATAAGAGACAATAATGACACAAAGAACTAAGGCTACTCTTTAGTACTCTTTCTATTGCACAGTCACACGTAGGTCCAGTAGCCAGGCGTGACTTTCGAAGTGAGGGAAGCTCTAAATAACAATTTTCATTAAAATAAGGGAGAATAATGATTCAAAGAACTAAGGCTACCCTTTAGTACTCTTTCTATTGTACAGCCACACGTAGGTCCGATAGCGAGGCGTGACTTTCAAAGTGAGGGAAGCTCCAAATAATAATTTTCATTAAAATAACAAGAATAATGACAAAGAACCAAGGCTACTTTATAGTACTCTATCTATTGTACAGTCACACGCAGGTCCAGTAGGCAGGCGTACTTTCAAAGTGAGGGAAGCTCCAAATAATAATCTTCATTAAAATAAGAGAGAATAATGACCCAAAGAACTAAGGGTACTCTTTAGTACTCTTTCTATTGTACAGACACACGCAGGTCCAGGGGGAGGCGTTACTTTCATTAAAATAAAGAGAATAATAACACAAAGAACTAAGGCTACTCTTTAGTACTCTTTCTATTGTACAGTCACACGTAGGTCCAGTAGCCAGGCGTGACTTTCGAAGTGAGGGAAGCTCCAAATAATAATTTTCATTAAAATAAGAGATAATGACACAAAGAACTAAGGGTACTCTTTAGTACTCTTTCTATTGTACAGTCACACGCAGGTCCAATAATGAGGTGTGACTTTCAAAGTGAGGGAAGCTCCAAATAATAATTTTCATTAAAATAACAGAGAATAATGACAAAGAACTAAGGCTACTTTTTAGTACACTTTCTATTGTAGAGTCACACGCAGGTCCAGTAGGGAGGCGTACTTTCAAAGTGAGGGAAGCTCCAAATAATAATCTTCATTAAAATAAGAGAGAATAATGACCCAAAGAACTAAGGGTACTCTTTAGTACTCATTCTATTGTACAGACACACGCAGGTCCAGTAGGGAGGCGTTACTTTCAAAGTGAGGGAAGCTCCAAATCACAATTTTCATTAAAATAAAGAGAATAATGACACAAAGAACTAAGGATACTCTTTAGTACTCTTTCTATTGTACAGTCACACGTAGGTCCAGTAGCGAGGCGTGACCTTCAAAGTGAGGGAAGCTCCAAATAACAAATTTCATTAAAATAAGAGAGAATAATGACTCAAGGAACTAAGGCTACTCTTTAGTACTCTTTCTATTGTAGTCACACGTAGGTCCAGTAGCGAGGCGTTACCTTCAAAGTGAAGGAAGCTCCAAATAACAAATTTCATTAACATAAGAGACAATAATGACACAAAGAACTAAGGCTACTCTTTAGTACTCCTTCTATTGTACAGTCACACGTAGGTCCAGTAGCGAGGCGTGACCCACAAAGTGAGGAAAGCTCCAAATAACAAATTTCATTAAAATAAGAGAGAATAATGACACAAAGAACTAAGGCTACTCTTTAGTACTCTTTCTATTGTACAGTCACACGTAGGTCCAGTAGCGAGGCGTGACCTTCAAAGTGAGGGAAGCTCCAAATAACAAATTTCATTAAAGTAAGAGAGAATAATGACACAAAGAACTAAGGCTACTCATTAGTACTCTTTCTATTGTACAGTCACACGTAGGTCCAGTAGCGAGGCATGACCTTCAAAGTGCGGGAAGCTTCAAATAACAAATTTCATTAAAGTAAGAGAGAATAATGACACAAAGAACTAAGGCTACCCTTTAGTACTCTTTCTATTGTACAGCCACACGTAGGTCCAGTAGCGAGGCGTGACTTTCAAAGTGAGGGAAGATCCAAATAATAATTTTCATTAAAATAAGAGATAATGACACAAAGAACTAAGGGTACTCTTTAGTACTCTTTCTATTGTACAGTCACACGTAGGTCCAGTAGCGAGGCGTGACCTTCAAAGTGAGGGAAGATCCAAATAATAATTTTCATTAAAATAAGAGATAATGACACAAAGAACTAAGGCTACTCTTTAGTACTCTTTCTATTGTACAGTCACACGTAGGTCCAGTAGCGAGGCGTGACCTTCAAAGTGAGGGAATCTCTAAATAACAATTTTCATTAAAATAAGAGAGAATAATGACACAAAGAACTAAGGCTACTCTCTAGTACTCTTTCTATTGTACAGCCACACGTAGGTCCAGTAGCGAGGCGTGACTTTCAAAGTGAGGGAAGATCCAAATAATAATTTTCACTAAAATAAGAGAGAATAAATGACTCAAAGAACTAAGGCTACTCTTAGGTACTCTTTCTATTGTACAGCCACACGTAGGTCCAGAAGCGAGGCGTGACTTTCAAAGTGAGGGAAGATCCAAATAATAATTTTCATTAAAATAAGAGATAATGACACAAAGAACTAAGGGTACTCTTTAGTACTCTTTCTATTGTACAGTCACACGCAGGTCCAATAATGAGGTGTGACTTTCAAAGTGAGGGAAGCTCCAAATAATAATTTTCATTAAAATAACAGAGAATAATGACAAAGAACTAAGGCTACTTTTTAGTACTCTTTCTATTGTACAGTCACACACAGGTCCAGTAGGGAGGCGTACTTTCAAAGTGAGGGAAGCTCCAAATAATAATCTTCATTAAAATAAGAGAGAATAATGACCCAAAGAACTAAGGGTACTCTTTAGTACTCTTTCTATTGTACAGTCACACGTAGGTCCAGTAGCGAGGCGTGACCTTCAAAGTGAGCTAAGCTCCAAATAACAAATTTCATTAAAATAAGAGAGAATAATGACTCAAGGAACTAAGGCTACTCTTTAGTACTCTTTCTATTGTACAGTCACACGTAGGTCCAGTAGCGAGGCGTGACCCTCAAAGTGAGGAAAGCTCCAAATAACAAATTTCATTAAAATAAGAGAGAATAATGACACAAAGAACTAAGGGTACTCTTTAGTACTCTTTCTATTGTACAGTCACACGTAGGTCCAGTAGCGAGGCGTGACCTTCAAAGTGAGGGAAGCTCCAAATAACAAATTTCATTAAAGTAAGAGAGAATAATGACACAAAGAACTAAGGCTACTCTTTAGTACTCTTTCTATTGTACAGTCACACGTAGGTCCAGTAGCGAGGCATGACCTTCAAAGTGCGGGAAGCTCCAAATAACAAATTTCATTAAAGTAAGAGAGAATAATGACACAAAGAACTAAGGCTACTCTTTAGTACTCTTTCTATTGTACAGTCACACGTAGGTCCAGTAGCGAGGCGTGACCTTCAAAGTGAGGGAAGCTCTAAATAACAATTTTCATTAAAATAAGAGAGAATAATGACACAAAGAACTAAGGCTACTCTCTAGTACTCTTTCTATTGTACAGCCACACGTAGGTCCAGTAGCGAGGCGTGACTTTCAAAGTGAGGGAAGATCCAAATAATAATTTTCACTAAAATAAGAGAGAATAAATGACTCAAAGAACTAAGGCTACCCTTAGGTACTCTTTCTATTGTACAGCCACACGTAGGTCCAGTAGCGAGGCGTGACTTTCAAAGTGAGGGAAGATCCAAATAATAATTTTCATTAAAATAAGAGATAATGACACAAAGAACTAAGGGTACTCTTTAGTACTCTTTCTATTGTACAGTCACACGCAGGTCCAATAATGAGGTGTGACTTTCAAAGTGAGGGAAGCTCCAAATAATAATTTTCATTAAAATAACAGAAAATATTGACAAAGAACTAAGGCTACTTTTTAGTACTCTTTCTATTGTACAGTCACACACAGGTCCAGTAGGCAGGCGTACTTTCAAAGTGAGGGAAGCTCCAAATAATAATCTTCATTAAAATAAGAGAGAATAATGACCCAAAGAACTAAGGGTACTCTTTATTACTCTTTCTATTGTACAGACACACGCAGGGCAAGTAGGGAGGCGTTACTTTCAAAGTGAGGGAATCTACAAATCACAATTTTCAATAAAATAAAGAGAATAATGACACAAAGAACTAAGGCTACTGTTTAGTACTCTTTCTATTGTACAGTCACACGTAGGTCCAGTAGCGAGGCGTGACCTTCAAAGTGAGGTAAGCTCTAAATAACAATTTTCATTAAAATAAGGGAGAATAATGATTCAAAGAACTAAGGCTACTCTTTAGTACTCTTTCTATTGTACAGTCACACGTAGGTCCAGTAGCGAGGCGTGAACTTCAAAGTGAGGGAAGCTCCAAATAACAAATTTCATTAACATAAGAGAGAATAATGACACAAAGAACTAAGGCTACTCTTTAGTATTCTTTCTATTGTACAGTCACACGTAGGTCCAGTAGCGAGGCGTGACTTTCAAAGTGAGGGAAGCTCTAAATAACAATTTTCATTAAAATAAGGGAGAATAATGATTCAAAGAACTAAGGCTACTCTTTAGTACTCTTTCTATTCTACAGCCACACGTAGGTCCAGTAGCGAGGCGTGACCTTCAAAGTGAGGTAAGCTCTAAATAACAATTTTCATTAAAATAAGGGAGAATAATGATTCAAAGAACTAAGGCTACTCTTTAGTACTCTTTCTATTGTACAGTCACACGTAGGTCCAGTAGCGAGGCGTGAACTTCAAAGTGAGGGAAGCTCCAAATAACAAATTTCATTAACATAAGAGAGAATAATGACACAAAGAACTAAGGCTACTCTTTAGTATTCTTTCTATTGTACAGTCACACGTAGGTCCAGTAGCGAGGCGTGACTTTCAAAGTGAGGGAAGCTCTAAATAACAATTTTCATTAAAATAAGGGAGAATAATGATTCAAAGAACTAAGGCTACTCTTTAGTACTCTTTCTATTGTACAGTCACACGTAGGTCCAGTAGCGAGGCATGACCTTCAAAGTGAGGGAAGCTCCAAATAACAAATTTCATTAAAATAAGAGAGAATAATGACTCACAGAACTAAGGCTACACGTTAGTACTCTTTCTATTGTCCAGCCACACGTAGGTCCAGTAGCGAGGCGTGACTTTCAAAGTGAGGGAAGCTCTAAATAACAATTTTCATTAAAATAAGGGAGAATAATGAATTTAAGAACTAAGGCTACTCTTTAGTACTCTTTCTATTGTACAGTCACACGTAGGTCCAGTAGCGAGGCGTGACCTTCAAAGTGAGGGAAGCTCCAAATAACAAATTTCATTAACATAAGAGACAATAATGACACAAAGAACTAAGGCTACTCTTTAGTACTCTTTCTATTGTACAGTCACACGTGGGTCCAGTAGCCAGGCGTGACTTTCGAAGTGAGGGAAGCTCTAAATAACAATTTTCATTAAAATAAGGGAGAATAATGATTCAAAGAACTAAGGCTACCCTTTAGTACTCTTTCTATTGTACAGCCACACGTAGGTCCGATAGCGAGGCGTGACTTTCAAAGTGAGGGAAGCTCCAAATAATAATTTTCATTAAAATAACAGAGAATAATGACAAAGAACCAAGGCTACTTTATAGTACTCTTTCTATTGTACAGTCACACGCAGGTCCAGTAGGCAGGCGTACTTTCAAAGTGAGGGAAGCTCCAAATAATAATCTTCATTAAAATAAGAGAGAATAATGACCCAAAGAACTAAGGGTACTCTTTAGTACTCTTTCTATTGTACAGACACACGCAGGTCCAGGGGGAGGCGTTACTTTCATTAAAATAAAGAGAATAATAACACAAAGAACTAAGGCTACTCTTTAGTACTCTTTCTATTGTACAGTCACACGTAGGTCCAGTAGCGAGGCGTGACCTTCAAAGTGAGGGAACCTCCAAATAATAATTGTCATTAAAATAAGAGAGAATAATGACTAAAAGAACTAAGGCTACTCTTTAGTACTCTTTCTATTGTACAGTCATACGTAGGTCCAGTAGCGAGGCGTGACCTTCAAAGTGAGGGAAGCTCTAAATAACAATTTTCATTAAAATAAGGGAGAATAATGATTCAAAGAACTAAGGCTACTCTTTAGTACTCTTTCTATTGTACAGTCACACGTAGGTCCAGTAGCGAGGCATGACCTTCAAAGTGAGGGAAGCTCCAAATAACAAATTTCATTAAAATAAGAGAGAATAATGACTCACAGAACTAAGGCTACTGTTTAGTACTCTTTCTATTGTCCAGCCACACGTAGGTCCAGTAGCGAGGCTTGACTTTCAAAGTGAGGGAGGATCCAAATAATAATTTTCATTAAAATAAGAGAGAATAATGACTCAAAGAACTAAGGCTACTCTTTAGTACTCTTTCTATTGTACAGTCACACGTAGGTCCAGTAGCGAGGCGTGACCTTCAAAGTGAGGGAAGCTCTAAACAACAATTTTCATTAAAATAAGAGAGAATAATGACACAAAGAACTAAGGCTACTCTTTAGTACTCTTTATATTGTGACTTTGTGGGTTCGTGAAATGAAAAGTCCAATTGCACCACTCAAAAATGTTCTTTATTTCCACCGACTTACAGTTAAGCACTTGCCAATTACACAGAAATACGTAATGCACACAATTACAATTCACCAGTTCGTAAGTTAACGTTCCGATGCACGTACACAGTCTTCTCGTCCGTTTGCTAGCTCGTCAAGCACTGACTGACTGACTCAACTCAACTCTGTCTGTAACCCCCTTTATATAGGAATATCGCCGACTTCTGGTGTTTACAGGATTGTTCCAGTAACAGAAAGATCGAGAACCAGGTGTAAGGAAACAGACGGCAGGAGCATGTTTTTTCTCCCGACCGCCGCCTTGTCACCACAGACGAGGGGGAGGTGTGGCTCACACGGACCTCCCCCAACTCCCGCTCCCAGCTGCTTCCCAGGGTGTTCCAGCGCTCGCGTTACACTGCTCCCTCCTCAAAGCTGTTCGCCCCGAACAGCCCCTTCGTAGCGTGCGAGGCGGTCCAGGTGTATCACCAGCATCTGCTCGGAGTCTCAGCCAGAAGTAGCGCTGCCGTAGTTTGTGAATCATTCGGTTCGCTCCCAGGTGTCCTCCTGAAGTACCGGCGTGCACTTCCTCCAAGACTTCCGAGACCTTGCTCCGGAGAAGTACCAACTGTTCTCTCTGCGCCTTCCCATCGGGTGACTCCCATACCCGGAACAGCACGCCCTCTCTGGTCTTCAACGAGTCCCATTGGGCCCAGTACGACTTGTAGGTTGCGCTCCTCGGTGCGGTGTCCTCCCAGGTTGGTCTCGTCCCTGCGTCCACTTCCCTCAAGAGTGGCCCCAAGTCTGCGTCCGCCAGCTGCTCCCTCCTCAGGCCTGCGCTATCCCAGCCTTCAGCAGGCACTGCCACAACTACTCGGACTGCTGCGGCACGCTCCTTCTCTTCCACTCTTGTGCGCTCATGGCCGTCCTGGATCTGCGATAGGACACCTCCAATGTAATGGTCGCTAGCGTCGGTGTCCACAATGAAGGCGCCACCCGGTTGTGGGAAACCCAAAATTGGAGCACTGCACAAAGTCTCCTTCGGGTGCTGGAAAGCGTCTTCGGCGTCCTCCGTCCACACATAAGGCCGGTTTTCCTCCTCCGTCAGGCGGGTGAGGGGTTTGGCGATGTTGTCGGCCTTTTCCTCTAAATCATCAAGGCGGTCGTCTACTTGACCCATCCGCTTGCCCAGATTCGTGACGTCATCCCTCACGCCGGCCAACCGTTCCTCAAATTCGGCGGCGAGAGCCTCGTTCGCCACCTTCATTTCCGTGGCCAGACGGTCGTTCGCTGCTCTCATTTCTGTGGTTAACTCGGCCTTCATTTCTTCCATCTTCTTGGTGATGTTGTCGTTAGCCGTCTTCATTAGCTTCAGTTCCGCTAAATCTTTTCTAATGCTGCCTCCATGGTTGTAATGTTCGGTGATGTTATGTTGTTTTCCCGCTTCCTGACACCAGTGTGACTTTGTGGGTTCGTGAAATGAAAAGTCCAATTGCACCACTCAAAAATGTTCTTTATTTCCACCGACTTACAGTTAAGCACTTGCCAATTACACAGAAATACGTAATGCACACAATTACAATTCACCAGTTCGTAAGTTAACGTTCCGATGCACGTACACAGTCTTCTCGTCCGTTTGCTAGCTCGTCAAGCACTGGCTGACTGACTCAACTCAACTCTGTCTGTAACCCCCTTTATATAGGAATATCGCCGACTTCTGGTGTTTACAGGATTGTCCCAGTAACAGAAAGATCGAGAACCAGGTGTAAGGAAACAGACGGCACGAGCATGTTTTTTCTCCCGACCGCCGCCTTGTCACCACAGACGAGGGGGAGGTGTGGCTCACACGGACCTCCCCCAACTCCCGCTCCCAGCTGCTTCACAGGGTGTTCCAGCGCTCGCGTTACAATATTGTACAGCCACACGTAGGTCCAGTAGCGAGGCGTGACTTTCAAAGTGAGGGAAGATCCAAATAATAATCTTCATTAAAATAAGAGAGAATAATGACCAAAAGAACTAAGGGTACTCTTTCGTACTCTTTCTATTGTACAGACACACGCAGGTCAAGTAGGGAGGCGTTACTTTCAAAGTGAGGGAATCTCCAAATCACAATTTTCATTAAAATAAAGAGAATAATGACACAAAGAACTAAGGCTACTCTTTAGTACTCTTTCTATTGTACAGTCACACGTAGGTCCAGTAGCGAGGCGTGATCTTCAAAGTGAGCGAAGCTCCAAATAACAAATTTCATTAAAATAAGAGAGAATAATGACTCAAAGGACTAAGGCTACTCTTTAGTACTCTTTCTATTGTAGTCACACGTAGGTCCAGTAGCGAGGCGTGACCTACAAAGTGAGGGAAGCTCCAAATAACAAATTTCATTAACATAAGAGACAATAATGACACAAAGAACTAAGGCTACTCTTTAGTCCTCTTTCTATTATACAGTCACACGTAGGTCCAGTAGCGAGGCGTGACCTTCAAAGTGAGGTAAGCTCTAAATAACAATTTTCATTAAAATAAGAGAGAATAATGACTCAAAGAACTAAGGCTACTGTTTAGTACTCTTTCTATTGTACAGCCACACGTAGGTCCAGTAGCGAGGCGTGACCTTCAAAGTGAGGTAAGCTCTAAATAACAATTTTCATTAAAATAAGGGAGAATAATGATTCAAAGAACTAAGGCTACTCTTTAGTACTCTTTCTATTGTACAGTCACACGTAGGTCCAGTAGCGAGGCGTGACCTTCAAAGTGAGGGAAGCTCCAAATAACAAATTTCATTAACATAAGAGACAATAATGACACAAAGAACTAAGGCTACTCTTTAGTATTCTTTCTATTGTACAGTCACACGTAGGTCCAGTAGCGAGGCGTGACTTTCAAAGTGAGGGAAGCTCTAAATAACAATTTTCATTAAAATAAGGGAGAATAATGATTCAAAGAACTAAGGCTACTCTTTAGTACTCTTTCTATTGTACAGTCACACGTAGGTCCAGTAGCGAGGCATGACCTTCAAAGTGAGGGAAGCTCCAAATAACAAATTTCATTAAAATAAGAGAGAATAATGACTCACAGAACTAAGGCTACTCTTTAGTACTCTTTCTATTGTCCAGCCACACGTAGGTCCAGTAGCGAGGCGTGACTTTCAAAGTGAGGGAAGCTCTAAATAACAATTTTCATTAAAATAAGGGAGAATAATGATTCAAAGAACTAAGGCTACTCTTTAGTACTCTTTCTATTGTACAGTCACACGTAGGTCCAGTAGCGAGGCGTGACCTTCAAAGTGAGGGAAGCTCCAAATAACAAATTTCATTAACATAAGAGACAATAATGACACAAAGAACTAAGGCTACTCTTTAGTACTCTTTCTATTGTACAGTCACACGTAGGTCCAGTAGCCAGGCGTGACTTTCGAAGTGAGGGAAGCTCTAAATAACAATTTTCATTAAAATAAGGGAGAATAATGATTCAAACAACTAAGGCTACCCTTTAGTACTCTTTCTATTGTACAGCCACACGTAGGTCCGATAGCGAGGCGTGACTTTCAAAGTGAGGGAAGCTCCAAATAATAATTTTCATTAAAATAACAGAGAATAATGACAAAGAACCAAGGCTACTTTATAGTACTCTTTCTATTGTACAGTCACACGCAGGTCCAGTAGGGAAGCGTACTTTCAAAGTGAGGGAAGCTCCAAATAATAATCATCATTAAAATAAGAGAGAATAATGACCCAAAGAACTAAGGGTACTCTTTAGTACTCTTTCTATTGTACAGACACACGCAGGTCCAGGGGGAGGCGTTACTTTCATTAAAATAAAGAGAATAATAACACAAAGAACTAAGGCTACTCTTTAGTACTCTTTCTATTGTACAGTCACACGTAGGTCCAGTAGCGAGGCGTGACCTTCAAAGTGAGGGAACCTCCAAATAATAATTGTCATTAAAATAAGAGAGAATAATGACTAAAAGAACTAAGGCTACTCTTTAGTACTCTTTCTATTGTACAGTCACGCGTAGGTCCAGTAGCGAGGCGTGACCTTCAAAGTGAGGGAAGCTCTAAATAACAACTTTCATTAAAATAAGGGAGAATAATGATTCAAAGAACTAAGGCTACTCTTTAGTACTCTTTCTATTGTACAGTCACACGTAGGTCCAGTAGCGAGGCATGACCTTCAAAGTGAGGGAAGCTCCAAATAACAAATTTCATTAAAATAAGAGAGAATAATGACTCACTGAACTAAGGCTACTCTTTAGTACTCTTTCTATTGTCCAGCCACACGTAGGTCCAGTAGCGAGGCGTGACTTTCAAAGTGAGGGAGGATCCAAATAATAATTTTCATTAAAATAAGAGAGAATAATGACTCAAAGAACTAAGGCTACTCTTTAGTACTCTTTCTATTGTACAGCCACACGTAGGTCCAGTAGCGAGGCGTGACTTTCAAAGTGAGAGAAGATCCAAATATTAATTTTCATTAAAATAAGAGATAATAACGACACAAAGAACTAAGGGTACTCTTTAGTACTCTTTCTATTGTACAGTCACACGCAGGTCCAATAATGAGGTGTGACTTTCAAAGTGAGGGAAGCTCCAAATAATAACTTTCATTAAAGTAACAGAGAATAATGACTCAAAGAACTAAGGCTACTCTTTAGTACTCTTTCTATTGTAGTCACACGCAGGTCCAGTAGCGAGGCGTGACTTTCAAAGTGAGGGAAGATCCAAATAATAATTTTCATTAAAATAACAGAGAATAATGACTCAAAGAACTAAGGGTACTCTTTAGTACTCTTTCTATTGTACAGTCACACGCAGGTCCAGTAGGGAGGCGTTACTTTCGAAGTGAGGGAAGCTCCAAATAATTTTCATTAAAATACGAGGGCCGTTTTTTTTTCATTCTCCGATAGGCTATAAATAAAACACAAGTTCATATAAAACAATAATTTTATTACCAAAAGAATAGTATACTTATGGTTACTTTTCGACATAATCACCGAAGAGATTGAGACATTTGTCATATCTGTGGACAAGCTTTTCAATTCCCTCATCTAAGAAAGTTGCCGCCAGTGAATTCAAGTAGTCCTTGACATTCGTTTGAAGGTCCTCATTGGTTTGAAATCGCTTCCCACCAAGCCACGTCTTCAGTTGAGGAAAAAGGTGAAAGTCACTGGGTGCTAAGTCAGGACTGTATGGCGGATGATCGAAAATGTCCCATCCAAATTGGTCGAGAAGCCGTTGAGTTGCTGCCGCAGTGTGTGGACGGGCATTATCGTGGATCAGAACAACTCCAGCAGTCAGCCTTCCTCTTCGTTTGTTCTGAATGGCTCTACGTAAACGTCGTCACAATAAACAGCTGAAGTTATTGTGGTTCCGGGCTGCATAAACTCCACAAGCAACACACCTTGTTGGTCCCAAAACAAGGTAGCCATGGTCTTTCTGTTGTTGAAACTCCGTAGACAAGGCAGTGATGGTTAATCTGCGGTTTTCTTTAACCATTCTGTCAACTCGTTGAACAAGGTCATCTGAAACGACAGATTTGCGTCCTTGACCCCCTTCATCATGCACATCATTACGACCAACTTTAAACTTTCGACACCATTCACGAACAACACAATCACTCATGAAGTTTTCGCCATACACACGACTCATCCTCCGATGAATTTCTGCAGCACCATGGCCTTCAGCCTGTAGAAAACGAATTACACTTCGCAATTCGCACTTGGCGGGAGCATCAATAATGGCGGCCATGTTTACGTGGCTGTAGCGCAACGCTGACTGACGACTGAATGTCAACAATGGCGGAGTGTGTAGTGCGAGAGCTGCGCAGTCGCCGACAGCGCATACCCGCTTTCTGCTGCCCGCGTAGCGTCGGCATGGTGCGATCGGAGGTTGAAAAAAAAAAAAAAAAAAAAAAAAAAAAACAGCCCTCGTAAGAGAGAATAATGACTCAAAGAACTAAGGCTACTCTTTAGTACTCTTTCTATTGTACAGTCACACGTAGGTCCAGTAGGGAGGCGTGACTTTCAAAGTGAGGGAAGATCCAAATAATAATTTTCATTAAAATAACAGAGAATAATGACTCAAAGAACTAAGGCTACTCTTTAGTACTCTTTCTATTGTACAGTCACACGTAGGTCCAGTAGGGAGGCGTGACTTTCAAAGTGAGGGAAGATCCAAATAATAATTTTCATTAAAATAACAGAGAATAATGACTCAAAGAACTAAGGCTATTCTTTAGTACCCTTTCTATTGTAGTCACACGTATTTCCAGTAGCGAGGCGTGACTTTCAAAGTGAGGGAAGCTCTAAATAATTGTGATTAAAATAAGGGAGAATAATGACTCAAAGACTCATAGACCAGTCTTCTATCTATTGTACTGAGAAACGTAGGCACTGCTCACACAAGCTTCCTCTCTCCACTCATACATTCCTAGCCCACACCGGGTGAACTGTTAGTCTAACATGGAGAAAGTATACAATTTACACACTTTTGCCAGTAACTTATAACTTCACAACTTCATTTCCCATTTGTCACACTAAATATCAATCTACGTAAACTACTATTGCTTATGCTATTGAAATATACTTACTGTTGTATTTAGAATCGTCACATAAAACAAAACAAGAGAGAAAAAAAAACTTTTCTTGATATACTACAGAGACTTCATGTGACAAAATCTGTTAGCGCTTCCTAACTATCAAAGAGTCGCGATTGCTTCCGGAAACCTACGAAGGTATACGAATGCGTAAATACAGTATTGAATGAGCTCGCAGAACTCATCACTCGAATCTATGCAACTGAAATTGCCCGCATCTCAGCAGAAGTTTGCAAATAAATTTTGTAAATGTGTCTAGAGAAAATAAAATATTGTTTGGCATGAATTTTCTTGTTTTTCTCGTAAAACTCTTGGGGAAGCGGTGCTTCATTGTACATGTTGTCACATAGTCCTTGTCATGATGTTAGCAGTGCAGATTTCAAATTGTATTTCTATTCTGCCAAAATAATGATCCATATACAGGGTAAATCACCTGAAACTTTCACTGCCAATATTTCAGAAATGGAAAGTGCTATTGCATGATTAATATGCAAGAAAGAGGTAAACTTTTCAAGTCCGAAAACATCTTTTTACTACTGGTTTTAACTGGTACTTGTCAATATCCTCATTTGCAATATGTGTTCCCTTGGTTTATGAAGAAGACGCCCAGATAATTATGCAATAAGAATGCAATGAATGTACATATCCAAAATATATTGACCTTAATACATCAATGGGATGAGATTTTGACAAGATCCGAAAAGAGCTCAATTTATCATTCATTCCCAAGATAAATTAGATTTAATTGTAATATCTAAGAACATTGTAATATTTACTTATGCAATTTCAGAACAATTTACTGAGATATGAAAGAGTTTTTCAAGTACTTCATTTCAAAAACTTATGTACACAGTTTTATCTAAATTTAATTTAAGCATATTATTTTGGAGTCACTGAACCAGATTTGAAGTGGAATTATTTGTTTTGTCCTGTAATTTGTGCTAAGTATTATTGTTTATTATAATATTTCTCATCAGCAAATAAAATTGTATTACTATCTGGCAAACACACAGGTAAGTCATTTATATAAATCAAAAACAACAATGGGCCCAAAATGGATCCTTGCAGTAAACCACAATTGGATTTTACAGAATTTATTACGACAATGTGTTGCCTATTACTCAAACATGATCTAAACCAATCATTAGTAACACTTCAAATGCCTATGTGTTGAAGTTTCCTGATAAGAACATCATTATTTACCTTATTTAAATCAAGGAATATGTCAGTTACATGTTCTTTATTATCCTGCGCTTTTTAAATTATTTCAATAAAAGGCAGAATGTTGAAACTTGAGTTTCTATTTATAATGGAATAAGTTTCAATAATGCAAGTCTCATAATACAAGCAATGAAAGTGGGTAAAACATTTCTGCTAACCCTGTATAATGAAGGAGTCCAAGTGAAATCAAAATTGGTTGTGTGGTATTAAAGCGCACATCGCTACCATTTCTGTAAATATGTAGCCATTCTAAACTTTCTCCTCTAAAGATGCGATTTCATATGCCCTGTTCGCCACCTTCGGCTCAGCTCGGTCTTTATCGGCTACGAGAAGCAGTTGTCGCCGAATGAACTTATAGTCGTATTTTGCAGTGTAATAGGTGTATTCGAGGGAATATAAGTAAGGAGATATTTTATACAATGAGTTTAGCTTTATTATTCAATGACAAGTATGACATCACTGACACCTTACTCTTAGTTTGATTGTATATTTTACCACTTATTAGTGCTTGACACTTAACCAACAAAACGTGACAGGCCCCAAGAGAGGAAAGTGCACATGCTATGTTGGACTACCTTAAACCCCACAGGAGCACCAGTGTGCGAACTGCAAAGTAGCACGCTAGCGTCTACGGCAACTGTCTGCCCCGGGGTTTCTTTCACAGCAGACAGAGGAAGCAGCTGCTCCTCCAATTGCAAAAATTACACCACCACCTACGTCAGAGGAAAAATAATACTGTGACTGCGAGGGTTATTTAGATTCGGAAATCTGGTTTGCGGAAATTTAGAACAACCTTTGCTGCAACAAAAAGACGTGAAATTGACAATGAACTGTCTTCAAGGTTGACTGGGTGTTTTGCTGCACGAAAAGAAATCACTGCGGTACACTTCAAACGTCGACTGTCACAATAATCAACAAACAACTGCCACTCTAACACCTTGCGGGGTATTTATACTTCGCAGCCATTGTTTCTAGATGGCTGCAGACCTTTCGAGAACTTTAGCGGCAGCAACAATGGGCAGAACGTTCTGGAGCCTCTCTCTGTCTCTTTCTCAACTGCCGATGTACCCGGCTCCGGCCCACGGCAGCAGCACAATGCCTCGGGACACTACTCCCTCCTCAAGGCTAGTCGTCCCGAACAGGACCATCGTAGCGGCCAGACGATCCAGGTGTACCACCATCTTCCCTAGGAGCACCTTCTGAATGCGGTAGACCACGTTGTTAATCCTCTTCACCATCCGGTACGGTCCTTGCCATGGCTGTTGAAGTTTCAGGGAGCGTCCCTTGGTCCGGGTAGGGCGGTACAACCAGACCAGGTCATCCTGATGGAAACCTTGGCTGTTGGCTTGCCTGTCGTATCGGGTCTTCATGCGGCCACTCGCCTTCTCTGGATGTTCTAACGAGCCATCTCATTCATGTCGTGGAGATAGTATACCAGGTTCTCCACATACTCGGTTGCTGGCTGTTTTGCGGGGGAGGGGCTCCCAGAAGCCAGATCACAGGGGAGGCGTAACTCTCGGCTGAATATTAAGCTGGCTGGCGTCACCCCAGTGGTGTTGTGTGTTGACGAGCAGTAGGCCAGCAAGAACAGTGGCACCTTGATGTCCCAGTCTCGCTGATGGCTGGCCACGACCTTCCTCAGGTGCTCTTCTAAGGTCTTGATGATCTCTCCACCATGCCGTCCGACTGGGGATGTGGGGGTGTGGTGTGGGTCTTGTTCACCCCAAGTCTTTCCAATGCCTCTTCCATTAGGTTGGATTCAAAATTGGTGCCCTGGTCGCTGTGGAGCTCTAACGGCACCCCAAATCGGCAGAACACTTGCTCCAAGAGGCCGTCTGTGATTGTCTTTGCCTCCTGGTTCAAATGAAAAATGTGTAGTGTTTAACGCCCGCTTTTACTACATACGGCACCGCAGGCGGTGACACTGATGGTGCATGAAATGAAGATGGAGCACCGGTGGAATGAGATGGCGGGGGAAACCGGAGGTACTGGAGAAAACCCGCCCCAACGCCGTGTTGTCCACCACAAATCTCACTTTGCAGTCGCCTGGGATCGAACCCGGGCCGCCTTGGTGAGAGCCAAGCAGTCTAACCACTGAGCCACGGCGTGGCCGCTCCTGGTTCAGGATAGCATACATCTCCAATGACTTGAAGTAATCCACGACCACCATCAGGTACTTGTTGCCTCGGTCGGACACTGGGAATGGTCCAGCTATGTTCATGGCGATTCTTTCGAATGGCGCTCCAACGTTGTACTGCTGCATGCGACCCCGGCTCCTAGTCTGGGGGCCTCGACTCGCCGCGCACACATGACATTGATGGCACCATCTCTCAGCATCTGCTCGGAGCCTCAGCCAGTAGTAGCGCTGCCGGAGTTTGTCAATCGTTCGGTTTGCTCCCAGGTGTCCTCCTGAAGTACCTGTGCTGCAATAACGCAGGAGCTGCGGCGTCACTTGCTCCACCGGCGACACCAGCCAGCCCAGCACTGCAGATGCAGCCTTCGGGGGCACTGTGTCTCAGGCAGACCTGGGTGAGTTTCAGGCACTCTCCATTTGGTTTGGTGATCTCATTAAACGCATCCTCCCTGCCCTATGCAATTGCAAGCTACAGGTCGACAACCCTCTCCTGACCCCAATGCAAAAGCATGCCATTGTGCTTGAAACGCTGGAGGAGCTGTTTCCGAGTTCCGTTAAGTGATGGCCTTCAGATTCGTTCGAAGACAATTACGAGCTGCGTTCTGGAGCGCTAACGGCATCCGGGGCCACTACCCCTGCGTTCTTGAATTTGTACAGACGTTCGATATTGACATTCTGATGGTCTGTGAAACCCATCTGGATGCTACCACAAACTTCTCGCTGCCTGGTTACGTCACCCATCGGTCAGATCGGGTCAGCCGATGGGGTGGCAGTACAGCTATACTCATAAAGAACCACATAACCCACACTCCCTTCCTGCTCCCCCCACCCCAGCACTTAAGAGGCCTGTGCCATTCGGCTTGCCATTGGCGGGCAGGACAAGCTGCTGGTAGTGGCCTATGACCCTCCTGACAACTGTTTATACGAGGCTTATACATTACTCTGTTCAACCTTCACCCAGTGGTATGCATCGCAGGCGATCTCATCGCGAAACATGCCCACTGCATCCAACATCAAGGGGCGCGGGCTCTACCGTCTCATCAACGGCAACCCAAAACTCCTGGCGCACAACCCGAGAAGCCTTACGTTCCATCCTGATGTGCTCGATATAATGATCACCAAAAATTGTCCACTCCATCTAGATCTGTTTGCTGTCAACGAACTAGATTCTGACCACAACCCTGTCCTGGTGGACTCCAACGTTGACATGCCAGCTCAGTTAAACTTAGACTGGACATACGATGTCGACTGGGATGCAGCTGTCCAGAACCTGAACCTATTCGTGGATCCGCGACCACGGATCGATTCCATTGACGTGCTGGAGGCGGCAGCCTCGGATTTCTTCCACACATCCTCAATGTGGCCCACACATACCGCATTCCCAAAACCCAACCCAATCGCCCGACCGCTCCAAACGAGCTCCAACAGCTGCTTAAAGGTAAGGCAACTGTCCGGAAGCTATGTTAGCGTTTTCACCACCCCAGGATACAAGCAGTCTACCAGTGGTTCAAGTCCCTGGCAAGAAGCTGCTTCGTGACCACCACACTGCGGCCTGGGAGAGCACAATGAAAAAGGTTGATCTCTCGGAGAAGCACCCGTTGGATTATGCCATCCCTGAGAAAGGATAAGAGTCAGTATCAGCATCCTCTCCATGGCACTCGAGGGAGACTCACCTCTGAGCCCCAAGAGAAGGCCACCAGTTTTGCAGACTATCTAGAGTCTCAGTTCGAGCCGAGGGAATACCCACAGGACGAGTTTACCAAACTTGTGGAGGAGACGTTGGAAGACCTCTATGAGGAACCCCCTCCGCTACATGAGGCAATCCATTGTCATTGTTCATTCCCATTGTCACCCCAAGACAAATGAAAAGCTCATGCTCCGGAACCTCCCCAAAAGAGCCGTGATTCACTTGACGCGGATTTACAGTGCACGTCATCTTTGCCACTTTCCAAAATGTTGGAAGGAGGCGAGGGTGGTCTGCATTTTGAAGCCCGGCAAGGATCCAGTCTCATGTCAAGCTACCGTTCCATCATCCTCCTTCCGATCGTCTCAAAAATATTTGAGCGATTGCTACCTAATTCCTCTCTTGGAGGAAAGCCACTTCCTACCGAATCACCAGTTTGGTTTCCGTCGGAGCCTCCACAAACTTGCAGCTGCTGCGACTGGTGGAGAAGACTGCCTTAGGTTTGCAGGACAACCTCAAAACCGTCGCAGTACTCCTGGACGAGGAGAAGGCCTTTGCCACCCCACCACGTGGCACCAGGGCTCACTGTACAAGCTCAAGGAAGATTACTCCCCTTCCCATACCTTAACCTGATTGGGTTTTTCTTCGGGATCGCACTTTCAGGGTGCAGGTTGAAGGTCAGCTCTCCTCCGTCAGACCCATAGCGGCAGGAGTTCCGGAAAGTAGCGTACTGTCACCGTTGCCCTTTGCTACCTACATGTCTGACCTTCCAATAGAACCCTGCACTGTTCTGTGGCAATATGCTGACGACGTCCTCATTTTGGCACAGAACAAGAACGTCCGATACTGTCTCCCTCCGCTGCAGCGACTACTGCGAGTCATCGGCACGTGGAGTGAAAAGTGGAGGATCGCCAATAGTTCGCAAGAGTTCTGCTCTTCTGTAGGGAAAGGTTCATTGCTGTCGCCCAGTTAGGGACGTTTGGTTGAGGCGGAGAAGAATCGCCAAATACCTGGGGGTCCAACTGGACCGCGGCCTCACCTTCACTCGACATGTCCGTGAAAAGATCAGCCACGACCACTGGCAGTTGTATCCCATATTCCGTTCCACCATGGCCACTCACCTTAAACTACGAGTGTATCGTATGATCATTCCGCCACTAATACTGTACGGGTTCGGTAGCTCGTTTTACCCTCTGTAGACTGCAGGCCGTACAGAACAGGGCATTTAGGCTGATCTATGATACCAAACGTAGGCTACCATCTTACACCCTACACACTTATTGCGGTATACCTGATGTTGAAGACGTTGTGCGTGAGCGTACACGCACATTGTATGCCAAGATCACCCCAATCAACTAGTCAATACACTGGGTCAGTATGACCACTGCGTACCCAGGAGGAAGAGTTATTGCCTGCCTAAGGACACCCTTGGATGGTGAGTTCAGCCTCTCTTCCCTTACCTCCAAACTCCGCTAGGCCAGGCAGCATCGGTTCCGGACACAGCAGGAAGGATGACCACCGCCAGCTGTGTCCATTCCATGCGGCCAGAGTTCGGCCACACTCACTCAGTACCCATTTCCATTTGGCCTGTCGCTTCTGGCCCTGCTCCAACTGGACGGACCCGGCAAGCAGGCCGCTCCCAGTGAGGCAATATCGGGCACTGTCTACCAAACTTTAGGCGCCCATCCCAAAACCAGAAACACCAGCAGAGACCATCCACCTCCATAATCATACACTGAACACGAAGGTTGCGAATACCAACATCTATCTGACCACACAGGTAAATCTGCTCAGCAGATAAGTACTGTGGCGATAGGTACCGGGAGCACCCGGGCGACTTGTGCTCGTTCATGACTCTTGCCCTTCATGCTTAAGAGTCCTCGGAGGATGCTCAACACAGTTGAGAGCAAAACATCAGGAGCAATTCCTATACTTCAACCACGGCCTACCAGCCACTTCACTTCAAACAGATGCTGGCCGTGAAACCCTCAGCATATACAATGGAAATTAAGTCACAAATACAGAGATAGACCATATATCACACGTAACAAACTACACACCTATTTTATAAAACTAAGCTGTTTGAGACTTCCGTCAAATACATGGGTTTAACTACTTGCCAATTCAACTGAAAGTTACATTCTCTGTAAATAAGCTTAAGGCAATATTTCACAAATTACATATAAAAATCAGTTTAAACTCAGTCAATGAATATTTAGAATATAATTCAGATAAAGTGTAAATCTATCAGTTGTGTGTACTTCACTGAACTAATATATTTTATTGTTATTCTTGTTTCATGTGACCAAGAAGCAACATTCAACAATGAAGGAGGATCTTGAAAATTGCTGGTGTCAGTTGTGATTTATGATTGTACATTGTATTATTGCTTTCAAGTGTAAACAGTAATTTGTGTAAGTCAATGATAATCTTGATATTGTAAAGAAGTTATAAAAAATAGATTGTAAATATTTTCACAATTCTGTACTAATTCTATGGCTAATAAACTGAATTGAAATCTTTGCTGAATATATCAATTGTTAATCATTATCAAATATTAATGCAAATTGTTCTTTCACACTAGCCATATGTAGGATGCACTGTGAAAGCGTAGAGCCAGACTGAAAAATTCAATGCCATAGCCGGGATTTGAAATTTGCTGTGGTTCAAATCCCGGCTATGGCATTGCCCTTTCATATCAATTGTTTGTTCTTGACACTTTATAAATTGAGATTTTTTAATCAGCCTTTGTTTTCTTTTTGCTCTAGAAGAAAGTTTCAGAGCTATAATACCTACTGAATGGCAATAGTAAGTGTACTATTCAAGTTCAAGATAACGACAGAGATGCCCCTATCACCTCCAATGAGTTCACCAAACCAACATCCATTAGTTGACAACAGCTGATGTTAGGAAGATCCTAAGGAAATAAGTTCTAGGTAAATACTAGCAATAAGTGGCACATTGAGTACTAGTTCAACTCATAATTACATTTATTGTTGTCCTTATTAGCTTAGCTTTTGTCTATACTAGCCACATATTGTTTAATTCAAAACCTACTCAATTTAAAGTAATGCTCTGTATACATGCAGTAAGGTTTGACCGTGTATTTGTACGTTCTGAGACTTGAGGACTGGGGAATGCAGAAAAGACAAATGTTGCCTCGCACCCTTTATTGTGAGGACATGAGATCTTACAGCTTTTCTCAAAAATATTACTTCAGAGTTGCGACAGCAGGGTTACAGGCATTGTTCAATAGTTTTTACTCACCCGATATAAAGCAACAGGAAGAATATTATATGAGGGGCATTCAAAAAGAAATGAGCTGGAGTCTGGAATGCACAAACCAGTGACAGGATGGTAATATCATGGCATGTGTAATGAAGTGTCATTCTGACCAGAGTGTGGAAGTTCACAGCCCATCGCTAGAGGGCACGTGTGCACGTCACGTGACTATACAAAGCTATCTGCAGCATGCATCAATTGTCCAACACTGCCAGTCGCATTGCAAACAGTGAAATGGAAGCATCAAAAGAAGAGCAAAGAGGTGTTGTTCGTTTTCTGACAGCAGAAGGAGTAGGAAGAAACTACATTCATCAACAAATGTCACTAGTGTTTGGCGAACACAGCATGTCCCTTGCAAGGGTCAAGGAATGGCACACGCGTTTCAGGAGAGGATGGGTGTCGATAGCTGATGATACATGGTCTGGAGCACCACACTGTATTACCGATGACATCGTCCAGCTGGTTGATGCACTCATTACCCAGGACAGCTGAGTGACAGTGAAAGCTACAGCTGCCAAGGTCGGATTGAACGTTAGAAATGTTCACACCATCATGAAGGAATGACTGCTCTTGCACAATGGGTGCCCCACAGTATTCAACCACACCAGGAAGCATGTCAAATGGCCCACTCTCTTGGTCATCTGCAGCGCCATGCTAGGGAAGGGAATGAGTTCCTGACACAAAATGAATCATGGTGTCATCACTTCAAACCAGAATCAAAATAAGTCTCCAGTAGAAGCATCCAGGGTAACCACCACCAAAAAAAGCCAAGGCCATCCACACAAGTGCAGGAAAGGTTCCTGGCATGAGCAGTATTTTTTTTAATGTAATTTACGTCCTCCAATGTCAACTCATATCAGACAATGAATGAAATGGGTGAAATGATGCTCAAATGAGTCCTTAGAGTTACCCGACATTCGTCTTTAAGAATAAGGGAAAACCACGGAAAAAACCTTATCCAGGTATAAACTTGAAAGAAGCATAGGGACAGTGAAGCACAAATTAGTACAAAAGTGAATCGAGAATATATTGACACATTGCTTCACTCACACTGTTTATTCACAGGACATGTTTCAAGAGCTCTTGCTCCTATCCTCCCATTACTAATAACCTAATAACTTATCATAAGCTCTTGAAACATGTCCTGTGAATAAACAGTGTGAGTGAAGCAATGTGTCAATATATTCTCGATTCACTTTTGTACCTTATCCAGGTAACTCACCCTGACTGAGATTCGAACTCGGGGCCTCTTGAACCTGAGGCAGACATGCTACCATCTACAGTACTGAGGCAGGCAAGTGGTGGCTGGAGATGAGTCGTGGTGTCATCACTTTGAACCAGAATCAAAAACAACAGTCTCCAGTGGAAGCTCCAGCACCACACACACACAAAAATCCAAGGCCATCCACATTGTTCTGCATTTGTTGCCTTCTGGTAATATTTTACACGTATTTTAAAAATGATAAACTTCAAGGTTTCTTATTCTTCCAACAAAAATCTGTTATAACAAACATACAGTTTGAATGTGTAACTTTAGTTTTTCAAATCAACAAAATTGGATTTTATCTGCAAATGGCCCTTTTCTCTATAAATCAATAAACCTTCTTGCTTAAAACAGTACTTTAATAGCACACAATTACACAACACCTCATTAACTATTCATTACATTGTTATTTCCTATTTACTGAGTTAAAAATGTTGCTTAGTAAAATAATTGTACTTTTATGTTGGAAGTTGATGTTGGTGATGCACTATATAAAAGTAACATTATTTAGGCTTGGTCTCCTGGTCAGTAACGTAACGTATAAAGACATTGTCTTCTGGAAGGTTCTCTGGCGGTGTCTCATTCTCATACATGTAAGAGCAAGCAATGGCCAGCACTGTACCTGAAAATATAAACATATCAACTACAGCAAGATACCCACAATGCTTAACCTCATTAAATTTACAATATATAAACTTTTCAGGGGAGTAACTGTACAAATAAATAGTAACCCCATTTTATGAGGATCCTTGAAGACCTGCAAGTACTGCTTGTCACTGGTACCACAATAAACAGCCTAGACTATCTACAATAGATCAACATTTCAAAGAATTGATTGGAGACAAGTTTAACAAACTTTGTATCTTCAGTCACTTCCTTCATTGTCAACATTATGGTCACTAGATGCTGCAATATTTTTGTATGCATTACCAAACTCTCAAAATGAAACAAACTTAAAGACAGAATCAATTGGCATTATTTCAAAACTCATTACCTGATTTCTATTCTTTAAAATAAATATTTTTTCCCAAACCATTAAATTTATTGAACCATTTAAGTAATTTAATAATTTAACTTCTGGATTAATTTCATGGTAAAATGACCAAAAATGATCTGCCACGGCTAATGTATCTGTCTGTTTATACCTAATATTTTGAAAATATTCTTTCATTCTGGTTTCCAAATTATGTTTGGTCCTTCCAATGTACTACATCGCAAAGCGTGAAGGCATATCGGAAAAACTTCGCAACACAGAGATGTTTACCTGAGCTTATACCACATACACAGCGAGTCCAGTGTATGTATACTCTGTTAAGATATAATCATATCTTCTGGACAGCAACGTGTCATACATCAGCAGGCGTGAGAAATCATATCATACAGACACATGCAGCTTTTAATCGCTTTATTTTGTTTCGTAACTTACTGTACACTAACTTACTAATATTTCACTCTTCTAACCGCCCAGATAAGACACAATAAGGAACGATCACAGCGCTGGTCACCTGAAGGTCAATATGCCACAACAGTGTCGAGTAATAAACCTAGTTGCAATCTAAACTGATAAATGCCAGATTTTTAATTCCCAATTCCAGCAGCCATGTGCACGCATTGATTCAGCTCATATGCATTCTAAAACCATGTGTCATATATTGGTTTGTCTCATAAATTCGTTCTATTCTTGTTACGGGTTTACGACAAAGAACGCCTGCACTGTATGCCCGTATCACAACTACGGCAATGAAGTTGCCTAATTATGTAGGGGTAACCTGTTTATATATGCAAGGTCATCGAAAGTAAACACGGCAATGAAATTAATTAATGAAAATTATTCTTCCACACTGGCCGTGTGTAGGCTAAATTGTAAAAACGTAGAGTCAGACTGAAAAATTCATGTGTTTATGAGAACTCCTAAGTGGTTTACCGGGAAAATACGAGTCAGTTGGAGAATTTAATGTCATATCGGCACGTTGGCCATAGTAGCACAATGGTAGTGCGGCTGGATGGAAACCAGGAGATCCGTGGTTCAAATCCCGGCTATGGCATTGAATTTTTCAGTCTGACTCTACGTTTCCACAAGGCAATGAAATTTTCAAAACAAACTTTATTTTGTGCAGTATGCACCATTATTATCAATAACATATCTCCATTTCTCAGGAAGCTTATCAATACCATTTTTCCAAAATCTTGCAGTTTTCTGGTTGACGAACTCTTCTACGGCGAGTCTGCAATCCTCCAAGGGAAAAAGGCGTTTGCCATTAAGGGGAGGCATCTGTGAAAAAGGCTAAAATCCAGAGTTTACATCAGAACTGCTTGAAGTTTTGTCATTAGGTGGGGTATATGGAATCTAGTTAAGCTTTTAAAATTCATCTTTCTATCTTAAATAGTTTTTTCAAAAAAAAAAAAAAAAATATATATATATATATTTAGTGCTTTTTATAATATGATTTTTGTATGTTATATAAAAAGTCCCAGGTCATACAGTTTTTCTTTTAGAAACTTTAAATTTCATCAGTTATAAAAGTTGCTATACTTTTAAAGTGTGTATTAAGTATTTTTGGACAAAAAAAATTTTATGTGCAAATATATTAAATTTTTCTTAATTTTTTTTTGCAATTTTGAGATTTAAAAATCAGTAATAAATAAAATATTTCATTTAAATAAACAAAAATACCAACTTTTATTAAACATTTATTTAGGAATATGTATGCAAAGTTTAATACAAATTCGTTGAGAATTGCAGAAGTTGGAGCATTTTGAAGATACAAAAATGTTCAAAAGTTGAAAGTGGAGAAAAATGAATTTAAAGTTTTAGATAGAAATTACACTACTTTCTTTACTTTGAAAACTCCATGCATCATATGCAGGCTCTACAGCTATCTTATTAGCTTCTTTCTCTTTAATTTGGTTCCCTTTGGCCCTTTTTTTATAATTTTTATATCTACAATAGTTTTTACCAAAAAAATAATAATTTAATTTTTTGCTGCAATTTCTTTACATTGGCAAACATATTACATTCTCTATAATTTTTGTTATAAATGATTGGAACTTTGGATTCTGGTTCCTTTAGATAATAGTTACAACACTATATATGGATATACTCATTTGCCCATGTCTAATGGTTCTGGAGGAGAAAATTTAAGGAATATGATAGAGTTTTCTTGAATTAATTTCAATTTTCTTTTTTCAATACCAATCATTATTAATTTTTTCATATACAGCCATAATGATACCAAATTTTATTGAAAACTTATCTAGGAATATACATATATGCAAAACTTAAAGAAATTCATTGAAAACTTTAGTGTCTGGACTATAAGGAGTATTAAAAATGCTAAAAGTTGGACATGAAGAAAAATCTAGTTAGAAGCTCTAAATATAAACATTTTTTTCTATAAATCCTTTCATGGAAGTGTTGAAAACAGTGTTGTTGTATAAATTAAATTAATTGGGAGTCGATTAATGACACAAAACAACACTTACTTTTAAATTTTCCCGGAACCGGTTTCTGAGGCCTTCCCTCTATCTTCAGCCGGACATCGAAGATAGAGGGAAGGCCTCAGAAACCGGTTCCGGGAAAATTTAAAAGTGTTGTTTTGTGTCATTAATCGACTCCCAATTAATTTAATTTTTTTCTATGTTTCAAAACCCTCCTGCACTATATGAAGACCACTCAGCTAGTTTACTATCCTCTTCTGTTTTTAATTTAGTCACCTTTAACTGCTGCTTGGCAGATTTATATTTGCTCAATGAACTTTGATCACTTTGTTTTAGCTTTCACCTATCCCTAATACTGCTAATTTTCTTGCTAACAAGACCTACTTTGCTTGCTGCAACTTTTGCCTTAACTTTAAGTCTATCTTTATAACCCATATTAAATTCACTAACAGCTGCAATCACTGCAATTTGCAATTTCTTTCTTAATACAAAAACTTCTTTGTGACATTTACTCCATGGAAACTTTCATTAGCATTCTGTGCTTCTCCTTTAATGCAACTTTCCCATAGAATAGTACTAACTAATCTCTTTATTTTTGTCTATGAGATGGAAATTGTAAGTAGAATAGTTCATGCAATTCATAGCCATGGTCATACAAAACTTCTGCATAGAAATATGACCCTTACCAATGCCCAGAAATACATCAACCATTCTTCTATTTACATCAAAAGGTGACCTACTAGAATCAATGTTAACTCTTGAGCTATAATATGTTTTCACTTAACATTTATCTCAAGCAGAGCATTCTAGTATCATTACTTACTATTATGGCTAGAACACCTTAAAGTTTCATTATATTTTGCTTTGAAATAGCCACTGTACTCCTAACCTAACCTGGTATGAATCATATACCTACTGTTGCAACAAGAAAGGAATACAATGTTAAATCAGGCTTTATTCCTATTCTAAACAATAATAATTTAATATAAGCTGCTATCCACAGCTTTCACTTGCATGTAAACCATATTTCACAAACACTTCATGTCAGTGGAAATGTTTGATTACTTTCAAAAGTAGTAAGTGGGAAATAATATATAAAAATGGTAGCGGAAAGGTTCAGTAGCTTCCACAAACATCCAGAAGATGTCTCTGCACATTACCATAGTTACAGAATCAAACCGGGTGGTTTAAACGTGAGAATTCCATCAATTTCTTTGCGACACACTGGAAAAAGCAATATAAATGGCCACGCCCACCCACACATGGGCGTTTAAATAATGACGTAGCGGCTCTTTAAATGGCGCTAGGGCCTAACTGACAGCAGATTCTGAAACTACAATGTTTAAACATAGTTTTAATGCAAAAAACGGAAAATGTTTTTTGTCATTTTTGACGAAATTTCACCGATGCCTCCCCTTAAGGAAGTTTTGCAGGGATCGGAATAAATGATAGTCGGATGGGGCAATGTCTGGAGAATAAGGCAGGTGAGGTAACACATCCCAGTCGAAATACCGTAATTTCTGACGAGTTGCCATAGAAGTGTGTGGTTTGGCATTGTCTTGATGAAAGAAGACTCCATCATTAGATGCTAACTCTGGCCTTTTCTCTTCTAGGGCAAGCTTCAGACGATCCAACTGAGAACAGTATTTCTCTGAATTGATGGTTTCCCCAGGAGGAAGAAATTCGTAATAAATAATTCCTTTCCAGCCCCACCAAATGCACAGCATAATCTTCTCAGGATGAAGCCCTGGTTTAGGAATTGAGAGTGGTGGTTCTCCTTTCTTACGCCATGACTTTCACTTTCGGATGTTGTTGTACACAATCCACTTTTCGTCTCCTATAACCAGCTGTTTCAGAAAAGGGGCAGTTTCATTGCGTCTTATCAATGCGTCACAGATGGAAACGCGCTGAACTAAATTTTTTTCACTCAGTTCATGCGGAATCCATACATCCCGAAGATTTACGTAACCAAGTTTCTTTAGGTGCCTGGATACAGTTGCATGAGATAAGTTTAGCTCCTGACCTACCTCCTGAGTTGTTATTCTGGGGTTGTTCGTAATCATGTTCTTTATTCTTTCCTCATCCGTAACCACAGGTCGTCCAGAACGAGGTTTGTCTTTCACAGAGAAGTTCCCAGCTCAAAATCGAGTAAACGATTTTTGACATGTCCGATTCGTCACTGCATCTTCTCCGTAAACAGCACAAATTTTCTGTTGAGTTTGTGAGGCTGTTTTACCTTTACGGTAATAAAACAGCATTAAATGTCAAAAATGTTCCTTCTTGCCTTCCATATTAACATTCACAAGTTACAACTCCACACTGTTGCATCAACAAACTCGTACTGAAGTTTGGTTACCAATTCTTACATAAGTTGACCTATTTACCTTTGGCCGTGAGGTCGCTGTGGATTGTGTTCATAGCATTCTATTCAGTTATTGTATTTGTAAACAAATCCCATATTGTTAGGCAACTTCTTTGACGTAAAAGTAATGGGGGCATGCAGTGTTCTCAGGAGTTCTTAGTCGTAAACACATAACAAGAAGCGAACGAATTTATGAGACAACCCGATACAAAGGTGGTTTGAAAAGTTTCCAACCTCAACATGAAGATCGCAGCACTCGTAAATAAAAGTTAGTAAATTTTGTTGCCCATCTGTTAACAGTTACTCACCAAAGTTTCAGCCATTTTGGATGCTCAGTTGTTATGCAAGTCATTTGAGTGAGTTGATAGGAGTGTTTTTATGAAAATGGAAAAATCGAGTATCAAGCTGTCATTAAATATTTGCTTTTTAAAGGCAATACGACTACGCAAATCAAAGATGAGTTGGATTTTGTGTATGGGGACTCTGCACCGTCATTTACCACAGTGACATTTTGGGCAGCTGAATTTAAACGTGGCCGTAAGAGCTTGGGAGACGAATGTTTGGGACGTCCGAAAGCTGCAACTACTGAGGAAAACATCGCCAAAATTTACTAAATGATGCTAGACAGCCGAATTAAAGTGACAGAGATAGCAGAGACTATGAATATGTCAAAATAACGTGTTTGTCACATATTAAATCAACATTTAGATATGAGAAAGCTGTCCGTGCGTTGGGTGCTGCGTTTGCTTATGTTAGACCAAAAACGTGTTCGAATGAACATTTCCAACACAGTTGGAGCAGTTTAGGCACAATAAATCCCAGTTTTGGCGCCAATTAATTACCGTAGATGAAACATGGATACACCATTATACACCCAAAACAAAAGTACAGTACAAACAGTGGAAAAAAAGAATAAAAAAAGAAGAAAAAAAAACTGGGTTTTTTGGCTAGAAAAGTGAAGGTGACTGTTTTTTGGAATAGTCATGTAGTTATTTTAATCAATTATCTTCAAAAAGGAAAACCCATTACAGGAGCATACTACGCATCATTACTTGACAAGCTGAAGACAGAACTTGTGAAAAACGACCACATTTGCAGAAAAAGAAAATCCTGTTTCACCAAGACAATGCACCATCTCACACCTCAGCGGTTGTAATGGCGCAAATCCATGAATTACGGTTTGAACTGCTTGAATCACCAGACCTAGACCCAAGTAACTTCTTTTTGTTCCCTCATCTGAAAATTGTGCTCAGAGGACAGAGATTTTCATCAAATGAAGAGGCAATGACCTTTGTGAACAATTATTTTGTACAGAAAAACGCCGAGTACTATTTGGATGGGTTACAGAGATGGAAGCATCACTGGGAGAAGTGTGTAGAGCTACAAGGAGACTATGTTGAAAAATGCTAATAAAAAAAGAAATAAAAAAAAAAAATGTATTGTATATCTATTAGGTCGGAAACCTTTCAGACCACCCTTGAAGTTAAAATGATGAAATAGTAGCTTAAGACTATTTTTAAAACTTTTTTTTTTTTCCTTTTAAATCAAGTAATAGCTTATATGAAACTGATGACAATTAGTATTTTGTATAAATTCCTGTAATATGTGGTTTAAGAGAAATTTAAATTTTCAAATAGTATATTATAATTTAATGTCTTAAGTGAAAGGAGGATATATCCAGACAATGTTGGTTCAAGTGCTACCAATCCACTCATATACTTCACTTATGCCTCAGAATGCTATGCTCTCGGTCCAGACATTACGTCATTAGCACTCAAGGCCATTGTTTGGCCGAATGCTCTGATTTGGCTAAATTTCCTCATTGGCATATGATGCAATGTTTTGTTATTATTATAATAGCAAATTTATGATCTGTTGCATAGTGATTTCATATTTATACTTTGAATTACATAAGTCTATATGGTCCTAGTATAAAATATAGTCATTCATTATTTGTAGTCTTTGTAAATTTTGATTTTAAGTAAATTTGAGGATTTTCTGTTATCTCTATTCTTCTGAAAATTTGAATAAGTGATGCAGTTCCAAAAGTGGCAAAGATATGCAGACAGTATGTGTGTTTGGAGTGATATACAAATTAAGTGATAAAACTATTTGTAGTCTGACTACTTCTACCACAGTAAACAAGAACAATACTCTAAAATCCAACAATCCAGTAACATTCATGACGTAGATACGTGGACTCCTCCCAGGACCAACCACAATTCCATGACTGTCATCATAGAATGTAACTTTGGGTGAGATATTCCGAGTCGGTAATTCATTATTTCATTCACTGCTCATACAATGTAGCATCAACCTTCAATTGGTGTCACGTATGAATAAGCTAGTAACTGCCATGTTAATTTAAATTTATGAAAGGTAAAATCAATGCTGTACCCGGGATTTGAACCACAGATATCAGCCTCTATGCACAGCTGTTACACATGTTTGTCTTTTAGAAAAATCAATTGTCTTGACTACCCTTACAAATAGAAATGTCTACATTTATTTATCTTGACCAATTTCCTGGGTTACTTCCTTCGTTGTAGTGTTGAAATTCCTAGTGGATTTGATGGTAGCAATTCAAAATTCATTAAAAAATGTTTGTATTAAAGTCTTTTTCCAAGTATTCATATATGCCACGTTTTAGAATCTCATTTAATTGTATACTATTTTTATTTATAGGGAAGCTTGAAAGATAAATTTTAAGCAAAAACCTGAAAGAAATACAATCAACTCCAGAATGTGACTAAATTTGTAAGCTGATATTTACCATCATGACTGAAGCACAAGGATGAAATGGAAGCATTGTAACGATGAAACTGGCAGAGTCGTTTCTTGTTGAAACCATCCCAGATGTTGACGTAGCCATCAGAGCCCCCTGTAGCGAATGTGTTGTAGCCTGTGTGGAAACTGATAATAAAGTCAGTTAGCACATGTCCATCAAACAAATATACAATACAGTACAATACAATCAAGTTACCTTATGGCATTCACAGGGTAGATGTTCTCAATGCCTCCCTCCTTGATTCTGTGGCATTTAAAGGCATACTTCTTCTTCTGCACCTCTGGACTTGTGTCTAAGTATTCAACAGCAACACGCCCCTCTATGCTGCTGAGAACGTAGCCCTGCAAACAAGTGATGTTGTCTTGAGTAAGAGCAAGTTACTTTCCTTATCCTGAAAAGATGATCCCTGGCTCATTTGTTGTCCAATGTGACCTACCAGGTTAAGTAGCAACACGCTCCTTGCTCAACAAACTCCTAATGTTATGTGCTACCATACTGTTTACTGCAAAAAGCTCAGCACTTTCTCTGCTTTTTGGTCTATGTACTTCACTGATATCTTATAGGTACTAGGGAATATGGAAAAACAGTACATTTGTCAAATGGTTTAAACAGCTCAACAAATAAATTACTTCAATTCCTTTCTTGGAAGTGTTGAAAACAGTGTTGTTATGTCGATTAAAGACACTAGACAACACTTACTTTTAAATTTTTCCGGAACATGTTTCTGAGGCTTTGCCTCTATCATCGGCCGGCTCTCGACTGGTTCTCATTGGTGTAGCTGACGATATTTTGTCACAGATCTCCTCTGGTGGCGGTTCAAGGAACTTGCTGAACAAATCTTTCTGGGGGATGTCGAAATTGAATACTTTGTTCCTATTTTTTGAAATGAAGATTTGTTCCCATGTGGATAGTTCTTGTTTTCCTGATGTATGTTTCAGTAGTTTTGGTTCTGGATTTATGTTGTGGTTTTTTTCCCAAAAATGTGTGGCAACTGCTGATTTTTCTAATTGTTTATATTTTATGTTTCTAAAGTGTTCCTTTGCTCTTGTTTCTAAATTTCTTTTTGTTTTTCCAATATAAATTTGACTACAGTCATTGCATTCAATTTGATATATACCAGATTTTTTGTTAGATGGAATGGCATCTTTGATGTTTGAGCAAATTAGGTTTTTTAAGGAGAAATGGTTGACTGGTGCTAGTTGAATATTTTGTTTTTTGAAGACTTTTTTGAATTTATCATAGGCCCATGGATGGTAAGTGAATTTTTTGAAAATCATATTAGTTTCTGTAGCTGAGAGAGTTGTGGTTTCCTTTAGTAGCTTCTTCTTTTTTGCTAAGCTCACTTTTTTGTCTACTAATGATTTGGGAAAGTTATTTTTTTGTGCTATTTCAATTATTTTGTTGTATTCTGTTTTGTATTCTTCTGCTGTGAGAGGGATGTTTACCAGTCTGTGTGCTAAACTATTGAAGATTGCCTGTTTGTGGGATCTTGGGTTGTAGCCATTAGCTTTTATGTAGTTGTCTGTTTGTGTTGGTTTTCTGTAAATGCCAAAGTTTAGTCTGTTTTTATTCCTCATTATTTTTAAATCCAAAATTGGTAAATGCTCATCTTTTTCTATTTCTACTATTTTCTATTTTTACAGTTTTTTCTATTTCTATTTCTACGGCCGATGATAGAGGCAAAGCCTCTGAAACATGTTCCGGAAAAATTTAAAAGTAAGTGTTGTCTAGTGTCTTTAATCGACTCTCTTTAAAGTTAATTTAAAATAAATTACTTCCTATTTGAGAAAAGTTAAGTATTAGGACATCCAGACAAAATAGCAACAAAATTCTTACAAGTGGTCTCACCACACAAAAGAACATATTTAAGATAAGTGTGTGTTTTAAAAATAACTACAATTCTTGTGTAGTAAGATTTTGTCTCTCTGTTCCAATTTACGAGTTATGTAAGTCATTTGGAATGAAGAGGACTTCCAAGTATATCTTCAGAAAACCCAAGCTATACAATTTAACTTTAACAATTAATATTGTCTGAAAAAAATGGTAACAACTTCACTGGAAGAGCCAGATTATTTCACCCAGGTGATGGCAAAGAAATACAGAACAGCCTTTCAGAAAGCCCAATTTCAATATAAGCAATAAAAGGTATACATTGAGTAGCCCTGATTTGTGACTATACCTCTTTCACTTGTACTTAACTCCTTAATTCCTGAATTATTAAATTAGTTACAATTTAAAAAGGAAATGTTATATAACTTGTGTACAGAAGTTAGAAGCTGTATAGTGTTTAAATTATATTTTGCAAATTGCAATTTTAACAGTAAAAGATAACAAATTGTAATGATTAAAGCATCGCCAATCAGCTGGGTCCTGATCATTGTTATCAACACTGTTTGTTATGTATCTTACACATTTTAGCAGCACTATACTTTATTTCAGGTTGTGATCAATTTGTCTAAGTGCTCTGAGTTGAGCTGATAGCATTTCAAATCAAAGGCTGAAAGATATGAAATTTCACCAAAATGTACTTTTTTCCCCATCCTTGATAACAAATTTACAAACCAGACATTGGCATTAATGCTACAGACCTTAGTGTACTATAAAAGAAAGGTTTGAATCCAAGCCAAAAATGGAACTAATATTATACTCAAGCATTCCATTACAACTAGAAAATACAAATTCAAATTAATACTTTTCAGCAGATTAAGTGATGTGTATAATACCTGTTTGTTTGGGAAGCATCTGATGCAGCGAGTCTGGTACTTGAGGCTGGACTCTCTGCGCTGGTGGACATACCCCATGTTACGCAGGTCCCACACGTATACCTTACGTCCAGCTGTACCAACCACAAACTTCTGCCCACACAAACTCATTGTGTAAACCTGCAACATTACATCCTCAAGGCTAACTCACCTACTTATGTTTAACATTACTGCAGCGTAACCAGAAATTAACAACTATGTCATGTAAATCATAACAATGTAGTATGTATAACACTGCAAAAGCAACTCTTAACAAGAGTTTTACTTTATAGTTGTTTAGTTTTATGGTTTTTATTTACTCCATGTAAAATATAGTGTGATTGTGAGGGTTAAGTAGAATCAAAATTCTGGTTTGTAGAAATTTACAACACTCTATTGCAGTAAAAAGTCATGAAATTGACATTCAGCTGTCTTCAAGGTCAACTTGGTGCTCTGTCACATGTAAACAAACGAAACAAATCACTACAGTACAATTGAAACGTCCACTGTCGTAATAACCATCACACAACTCTGCTTCTAACACTTTGCCAGTATTTTTTATCTCTCATTGTTTCTAGAATGCTCCAAACCTTCTGAGAAATTTCTCGGCAACAACAATGGACCAAGCAATCTGAGGCCTCGCTCTGGCTTATCATGGCAGACAGTGACAATAGGCCCAAAATCATCACGATTTATAATTTCATACATTTTGTGAATACAAAGTAAGAACAAAGCTGATCTGAACTATACATGTCTTTCATTATGCAGCAACAATCATGTGACAGAGAATGGCTTGTTCTCTCTCAACAAGAAATGCCTTGGCTTGTACAAAATACACCATGCCAATATTTATATTCCAATCCCTGCCACACACACACAGAAATAACAATGCTTCATAGTGAGGTGTCATGTATAATATATGGGTAGGTTTGTTTGTCTGAGCAAAATGTGGTTTTTACAGATGTGTTAGAAACATTACATCTACCTCTCATAGGGATTATTTTTTTAAACATCTGAACATTTTTCTGGCATTAAAGTAGGTATTTATTAGGGATGGATTCACATGGAGTACATTACATCTTCCTTTAGCGGAATACAATGTGGCAACAAAGCAGTGAATATTTAACATTATTCATAATATTAGACACATAAGATGGCTTTTAATTTTGACTTATAAATAGCCTACATATTACAACACAAATAAATGAAGTGTTTTGTCTGCAAATATAATGAATGTCTATTCCTGTATAAAACTGTACCAACTTGCTTATCAAATACAAAACATGTTCAGCCATCACTTAAATATGGATAAATAGTACATCACAACAAATGACATCAACTTTAAATATCGACTTCAGCAATACTGTAATTCCCAATAACCAGACAACAGAAAATCCCTGTGGTGTTTGCTGAAATATTTAATAAATGTTACGCACACATACAAAATAAGATTTTATGTACTTTACGTGAAATGATAGCAATTAACTTAAATAATAAAGAGTTTAATGATGAAGCCTGGGACTCAAGTAATTACGAAAGTCGCCACAAATGATGTATCTTGAATACAAGAGCCCCTACTGGTCTACCAGGAAAATATTTAAGTCAACTGCAGAATTTAATGTCATGACGGCATGTTGGCCATGGTAGCTCAATGGGTAAGAGCAAGTGGACGGAAACATGGAGATCCGTGGTTCAAATCCCAACCATGGCATTGAATTTTTCAGGGTGACTCTATATTTTCTGTACTTGTATACTTACTCTTACCACTTCACTTGTAAAGAGCCAGTAATGCTCTCACTGATACCTTCTATTTACACAATTAATAAAAGAATTAAGTGAGAACATTATGGAGAAGAAGAGTTGTTACTTCATAGCAAATTTGTGTACAACTAAAACAAAAGCTGCAAGCATTTCATTCCTAACAATATACATATATGTTTAAGAAAAATAAAACACAATCACATCTACTTATAACAAACATATGTTATATTGAGTCGTGATGGTCCTGGGACAGTGCCAGTTTTTAACAGCTGATGTGAGTAAAGTTTTAATATATGGATCAATAAGTCTTATTATTAAACTTCACTTTTAACAATGCTTTTAATCATGTTATGTGATATGTCAAAATCTTTGAATAAACAAATTATTGCTCACATCATCAAAGTAACGGCTGTGCTTGTTTTCCTCCATATGGTGGATTAGGTATAACACGGTACGTGCTGGCCTGCGTGGTGAAACATCTCATACACCGATGACCTTATGAGGGTGATACAAGTAGCAATGTTTCAAAATGCAGGTATTATCACAATGTACCATCATTTGTTACATGTTGCTGTTCATTCATAGCTTAGTTTCAATTTTACTGACATTTCAATAAATTGTTCAATATGTTTTTGCTAAAATGGAAAAAGTGTAATATTGTTCAATGATTCACTTTTTTCTTTTATATGGAAAAACTTGCGAGAAGATAAAAGCAAAATTGGATGCTGTTTATGGACACATTTCATCTTCTATGACTACAGATAGATACTAGTATAACAAATTTAAACATGGTTGAACATCTGTTTTCAACAAGGAGCGCCCAGAACGCACTGCAGATGTAGTCCACAATGATTCTGACTGACTGTCGAATGAAAGATCACAGAGTGGCAGAAGCCACAGATATATCAACGGGAATGGCACAATAAGTTGGAGATGAGAAAGTTGTCGGCCTGATGAGTGGCATATTAAGCTGCTGTGGCTTTCAGCTTCAAAGCTGTTTAAGCAAAATCTGAAGGACTTATTGCATTGAGTTGTCACTGTTGATGGGACCTCAATTGATTATACTCTGGAAACCAAGAAATAATCAAAACAATAGGTTGCTTCCACAGAATATGCTCCAAAGAAGGCAAAGATAGTACTTCGACTGGAAAAGTGATGGCGGCTCTCCCAACTTGACAAGAAGTTGAAGGAAACCCGGCCCCAACTGGCAATGAAGAAAGTTCTCTTCCACCACAATGATGCCCCAGCATATTCCATCTGGAGTTGCTGTTGCCAAACTTCATGAATTGCTGCCACAATGGCAAGGACATTGAGAGAAGTGTACATCTCTAAAAGGGACTGTGTTAAGAAGTAAATTATTTGTGATTGGAAAAAACTGGCATCTTCATTCCAATCATGGGTACTTATTGGACTACCTCCATATTGTCGCGAACCCGTATCTACGATCGTGCGGCTTGTTTACACAAAAGGGACTGATAGGCAGGCAGTGTGAAAACCAAGAGCCAGCAGACGAAGATAACATGCAGATAAAGGTCTGTTGAAACAAACCAAGTGAGATAAATGGAAATTTCTAGTTACTTCTTGACTGATAGACTGTTCGAGTTCTGGTTTATTTTCGAATAAACTAGAAGTTATCAGTAAGGTATTTAAAGAGGTGACGACTCGCCAGGAGTTGAGTAGTTGTGTAAAGACATGTAACAAGAGTACAAAAGTGAATCGAGAAAATATTGACACATTGCTTCACTCACACTGTTTATTCACAGGACATGTTTCAAGAGCTCTCGCTCCTATCATCAGCTGATACTTGACTCAAAGTGTTGTTGTAAACTGAATGCTGTTTGTTATTGTCATCGACCTTGGAAGATTGTGTTGTGATATGTGATGTAATTTTTCTGCTACGGAGTGTATTTCTATGCAAATAAAGAACATTTAGAATTTCGGCAAATTGGTCTTTAATTCTACGAACCCACAAAGCCACAATATACACATAATTTGGCCTTTACATATCCGACCATGTTCCCTAGATGTTTAAAGTAGTTCATAAATAACATTTTAAATGATTAATGTGTGATAATGAGCTGCTGAGCTTTCTTTTACAAGAATCATTCAAATCAATCCGGATAATTTCTTTTTTTCAGGTTTAAATGGAAGCCTAGGCTGGAGGTTTTGTATGCAGTAGACAGTGACACCTGTGTCCTTTTACTAGTAGACAGCACTCATTTCCTGTGCTTCTGGATAGACTGTTACTCAATATGTCGGACAACAGTGTGAACGTTCACAAGGAACAGCATGTTCTGATGAAGTTTTTAGTCAACGAGGACATAAAACCTGCTGAAATTTACAGAAGACTTCAGACTCAGTACAGTCAGTTGCAGTAAGACATTTGAATGATGTAAGTGCTTCAAAGATGGCCGTATCTCGATCACTGACGATCCTGGTCGTGGTGGATCACAGCCCACGGTAGTCTTCTTGAGAACATTCAATGCATGGAGCAGCTGATACTGGACAATCATCACATAACCTGTAGTCAAATTGCAAGGGTGTGTGATCTGTCATTAGGAACAGTGAACACAATAATTCATGATCATTTGTTGTTCTGAAAAGTGAGTGCAAGCTGGGTCCCACACAGAAGGGTTGAAGTCTGTAGATAACTGTCCGCTATGAAAGGAAAGGCCAGGATTTTCTGAATCACATCATCACGTGTTATGGCATCTGTTGTCACCAGAGAGAGCAGACAACAGATGCCAGTTGGAAAGAGATTGAAAATGGAGGCGAATGCCTTTGAAACTATTCTCTCATAAATATAAACAAGTAAGTGACGAGTATTAATAAACCAACTACAAATAGTTTCTGAGATTGTATAACTGTAGCTCGAGATTATGTGGAAAAATAAATCCACTTTCCATTCTTTGAAATTGGTTCTTCTATTTTTTTTAAAACAAAGTCCAGGATTGACTTGAACAACCCTCGTATTATTATTTGAAGGATGCTAAGATTCTCGGCAACCCATTTTATATTGGACGTGAAAGACAGCTTATCAGACTGCTGTACTCAGGAAAACCAGTGGATAGCATGTTATTCCTAGACCAATCAGGATAACTAATGCTGAGCTGGTGTATCTTGGGCTTTGTCAATAGTAGAAACTGATTGGTATTCAGTTTAACATGAGCTGGGCATGATGCAAAATATATTTGTTAAATTATATTTTGTGTTATTTTTCTGGATAGATTCATTTCCCTCCTTGATTATGACATTGGGGTAGTAGGAATTTATTTCCATGATATTAATGATAGTATGTTCCAAAATGGCATCTCAATAGTACAACTAAATCTGATTGGTTAGGCATTGCCCTTATTGTAGCACAGAGGCAGGGACGAGTGCTATTAGAGTACTAACCTTATCAGGTTGTGTGTAGGTACCAACACAATGTGGACTACGAGGGTCCCATAATTTGGCCGTGGCATCCCAGCTTCCTGTCAGGATGCCATTCACTTCTGGTGAATACTCGATAGCTCTGATGCAGTTGTCATGAGTACCAACAACCGTCTCTGTCAAAAAATACCATCTTAGCTATTAAAAACAGAAGCACTGCAAGAGTCATTCCAGATTGTTAAACAGCACAGAAGAGGAACACACCTGAGTTACTGTTGAAGTCGTACATCTTGAGGGTGTTGTCCAGACCTCCACTATACGAGTGTACGGCATCCTGAAACATACATCATTGTTACACATAGACAATAGCAAAGTGATAATGTTGCTCTATTTGGATAGGTAGCAGAAAAACAATTTCCATCAATTAACCTAATAATACTGTTCTATGTTCCCAGCATGGCGGTAAAAAGAAATCTTGCTGGAATTTGCTGCTTTGAATTTGTTCAACCTCTACCCTTTGGAATCATAGGGTTAAATTAATTTGCTAGATAACAGAAATGTTCATAATCATCACACTAGTCATCGATAATTTGCATTTGCATTACTGTAAAACCAAAATAATATAACAGGTCTTAATTCTAACATATAGTGATGGTTTATTCAGTTAATGCTGCTATGCACTGTCACATTGGAACTGCAAAGCCTTCTGTGGAGAAAAGTCAAGTCGGCCAATTGAGCCACCATTGGCAGTATCAGTGTCACCGCCTGCAGTGTCGTATGTAGTAAAAGTGGGCGTTAAACACTACACATTTTTTATTCACATTGTATGATGCTTTGTGATATTTAAATCATAAGACGTGCTGAACTCACATACACACGTTGTTGCACATAAATGCATGGCTCTCAAGTGTTTTCTAAGGCAATTTACATATACAGCTTGAGCTTAACAGTTGTGAATATTACCAATCACTTCTTGTATCTGCCTCTACAATTTGCAATGAACTAGTAGCATACGAGCTGCAGACAAAACAGCCTACTTACCTGAAAACAAACGTCCAATACTGGTCTGTCATGTGTGTATTTCAGTCTCATATTATTGGCTATCACATCATACAGACGAACTGTACTGTCCCATGACGACACTAGCAGGAACTGTGCTGAATTGGGCCCAAATTTTACCGAAGAGATTCCATCTTCTGGAGGTGTTTTTAACTTGAACTCTGTTCGCGATTCTGCAGCCATCATCACCAGCAGCTAAAAACAACATACGATACATGAATGTTGGCAATTCGAAATATCGCCCAAACAAAATGCCCGCAATTATAATCAATAATGCTTTACTTCATGTTTCATTATGCTGTTATTTAACTTCACACTATCTATCTTTGAAATTAAAAATAACTACATTACTTACTTCATCAAACCCAAATAATCTTTAACTTTTACCCTACAAATTTTAAGTGTTATGTCAAGGCCTTACAACGCCACTCCAGTTTTCAAACCGTCGTTTTGTGACGTCATAATTTTCGCAAGATGACAACCTTTTCTGGTGAACAAAGTTTCTGTCGGTTTCTGTGGAGGTAAATTTCAGCGGCGTACCCTTACCATAGAACTATTAATATACCTACCTTCAAGAACGCCTGTTTCTCCTTTCATCTTGCGTAATAAAACTGTATTACAGCATGTAAGCTATTATCGGTTAAAACTATCTGAAATACTAGAGAAATATAGAATCAATATATAAATAAGTGATTGATAGATGAGCCTTCACAAACTGAGGAGGACATGCGTAGGTTATATGTAGGTTACATACTCCTTGGGATTAGTAATTTTAACGTTTCTGTATATATGTAGGACAACATTATTAAGTATTACAATTTTTCAGCGGTTTTCTCCGTATAATTTATCAAACAAGTATGATACCAAAGTTGAAACAATGCTTTTGATCATGTAGTTATGACTGAAAAATCAAATTGTCGATAGTTCCGCTAGGTAGAGCAAATGTAGGGTTTTGTTGTCAGCAGGAATTGCAAGTTTGGGTTATACGTCGAGATATGACAAGTTGATTATTCTTTAAATTTAATAGTTATGCTGCAAAGTAAGAATGAAGTAACTTAGAAAAAAAGAATTGCACCCATAGTTTGTAGATGTGAAGGACAGCATTAATGTGAAGTAACAGAGCACGACAGTTAAATGGATTTAAGCTGATGAAGCTGTGGCTAAAGAGATTAGCGGTCTCGTAGTCACGTTGGAAATAACACCAAAAGGTTGTGTCCAGATGTTTCAGCGTTTTCTGACGGTAAGCTTTTAGTAAGCTTTTAGCTAATACTTGATAATATTGGATGCTTAATGCACGAGTTCTACAGCATATATTTATTTCTGCAGTCATGACAATGGAGAGGAGGATAAAGCTGAAGACCTTAAATAGTCACATAACGTGTAAAATCTGTCGGGGGTATCTTATAGATGCAACGACAGTGACGGAATGTCTACATACATGTAAGTATTTAATGTTGATGGTTACTTAACCTCAAATGCAATGTTTGCAGAGTTGTTACTAAATTGTATGGTGTGGTTTTAGTTTGTAAAGGCTGTCTGGTGAAGCACCTAGAAGAGAACAATACATGTCCAACATGTCAGATAGTGATTCATCAGTCTCATCCCCTCCAGTACATCAGCTTCGATCGCACCATGCAGGACATTGTCTACAAGCTGGTCCCAGGGCTCCAACAAAGTATGTATTGTTGAGGGACTTACAGCCAACTGTTGTTTATTACTGACAGTGGTAATCATTACTATATTTTAGTGTAATCAAACAATCTGAGTCCCTTTACATAATCTCCACTCCATTACTTCCTCCGAGACCATTGACTGCCTTAGCCAGCTCACCTTGATTTGTTGAAGTTGTTTATCTCAGCAAAAATTTGGCACTTAGGTAAAATGCTGACAGTTTTCAGAACTACAGTTGTAGAGGGCACTTTGAGTCTCTTGTTAATAATGAGGTGTTATTGTTGGTGAGAGATTTCCTTGTGATTGACATGGGGCTGTCTCAGTATGCTGTTGCCATATCCCTTTGCAGTGGCAAAATATCCACAAGAAGTTCTCAATATAACACTTAGATTGAATAAACCTTACAAAATCACAATATAAAACTTTATTAAATAAACTGCTTGCAAAACAGTCACATTAGTACATGTTTGTGAAAATCCATGTAAATTTTCATTGAACTGGTAGCTGTTGCAACACCAATACCTGACGACTGACAGACCCTGTCTGACTGCACAAGGCTACATGTGAACATGAACAAAGTGACAGGTTCCTGTGTAATATACACTTTTTAATTCTTTTAGCAGTATTTCTAAATGTTGGTTGGTATCTAATGTTAAGCAGTTGACAAAGAAGCCATTTGCTCTCTTACACTCCAGTATTTTGATGTTATGTTGACGGAGTAGGTAGTTTCCATCCATATCTTCTTTAAGTGTACAGAAGACGTCTTACTATACCAATCATGAATAAATGTTTATTGAGACAGACATGGCCTGTCTTGGTAGTTCCGCTGTTACATAAATTTTCCCAAAGTTTTCCTTTTGTGTGTAGCGTATTTTCTTTAACCTTTGATTATATTTGATATAATTATTCTTTTGATAGAGTGATAACTTAGTGGCTCAAATGAGTTTGATATAATTTTACTGCATTTTCTGGTTAGAAAGTCAGCTGTTTCATTACCATGTATTCAGCAATGTACTGGAATCCACTGAAGTATTAATCTTTTACTTAAATTAACTGTTTTACGATCTTGCTGCATTTTGCAATATTTAGATTTTAGGTGTTATATAAGATATTATGGATATTATAGCTGCTTTAGAGTCAGATAATACTTTTTATTTATGTGATATGGAAGATTTTGTAAGCTCTGAACAGTTGCCAAAATTTCTCCATCAACATTTATAGTATTTAAACAATCTTTTGTAGCCCGCCTCGGTAGCATAGTTGGCAGAGTATCTGCCTCACATTCAAGAGGTCCCGAGTTCGAATCTCGGTCAGGGTGAGTTACCTGGATAAGGTTTTTTCTGGGGGTTTCCCTTATCCTGATAGACGAATGTCTGGTAACTCTAAGCTCCATGGACCCCGGACTCATTTGAGCATCATTTCACCCATTTCATTCATCGTCCGATATGACTTAACGTTGGAGGACGTAAATTGCAAAAAAGAGAGAGAGAGAGAGAGAGAGAGAGAAATCTTTTGTAGAAAGAGAAGAGTGAGCTATTATACCAGCGCCAGTACCATCGTTATTTGGTAAGTTGTAAACATGTAGCCATTCATTCTCAGGATATCTTATTGTCATTTGTTTCAGGACACATGAAAGAGGTAACTTGTACAGCTAAGAGTAGATAGTGTTCAATATCAAACAGTTCTAAAGAGTTCATACTTGTTTGTAAGTTTTCTTTTAAATAAGGAAGTTTTAATTTTTGACTTCTTTGGCTTTAGTAAGGAAACCGTTGAGTTTTGAAGTTTACTTGTTATTTTCTTTTTTCCTATTTATTACGAAGGTGGTCTGTAAAATTTCCGAGCTCATCATGAAGATGGCAGCACTCATAAATAAAAGCTAGTGAATTTCATTAATTAATCTTTCGACAGTTACTCACCAAAGTTTCAACCATTTTGGACACTCAGTTGTTATGTAACAGTCGTTTGAGTGAGTTGATGTGAGTGTTTTTATGAAAATGGACAAAATAGAGTATAGAGCTGTCATTAAATATTTGTTTTTGAAAGGCAATATGCCTACACAAATCAAAGATGAGTCGGAGTCTGTGTATTGGGACTCTGCACCATCATTTACCACAGTGAAATTTTGGGCGGCTGAATTTAAATGTGGACATAAGAGCTTGGGAGATGAACGTTCGGGACATCCAAAAACTGCAACTACTGGCGAAAACATTGCCAAATAAAAGTGGCAGATAGTAGAGGCTATGAACATGTCAAAAGAACGTGTTTGTCACATATTAAATCAACACATGAGAAAGCTGTTCACGCATTGTATGTTGCATTGCTCACGTTAGACCAAACAATGTGTTCGAATGAACATTTCCAACGGGCTGTCGGCACAGTTTAGGCGCAGTAAATCTGAGTTTTGGCGCTGATTAATTACTGTAGATGAAACTTGGATACACCATTATATGTCCGAAACAAAAATACAGTCCAAACAGTGGACTGCAAAGGGGGAACTGGCTCACACCTCAGCGGTTGTAATGGCGAAAATCCATGAATTACGGTTTGAACTGCTTGATCAGATCTGGTCCCAAGCGACTTCTTTTTGTTCTCTCATCTGAAAATTGCGCTCGGAGGACAGAGATTTTTGTCAAATGAAGAGACAACCACCTTCGTGAACAATTATTTTGTAGAGAAAAATGCCAAGTACTATTTGTACGGGTAACAGAGATGGGAGCATCACTGGGAGAAGTGTGTAGAGCTACAAGGAGAATATGGTGGGGGGGAAAATCTGAAAAAAATGTCTTGTGTGTTTATTAGGTCAGAAACTTTTCAGACCACCCTCGTATATGGCAATCTGATTAATTTTATATTAATATTTTTTTGTCAGTAGCCTTTTTTGAGGAAATAATACAAAAATTGTTTTTGTGAGAAGTATAGGTTACAGTGGATGGGTTTTCTTGAAAATCTTCTTGCTACATCTTCGGAAGATACTCAGTTTAAATACTACCTTGTATTTTGAGTAATGTTGTTAACATCCTGTTTTGGGGGTTCAAAGAATCTCGGAACATTTGTTGTCAGTTAACTGCAATGAAACTTCTTCTGATATAAGTAGGTGTTGGAGTGTAAGACTGAAATATTTATGCTGCAGACGAGATAAAGAGAGAGAGAGAATTCTACCGAATGCGCGGCCTTCCTTGTCCCAAAGACATTCCGCCCAATGCCGGGGAACTAGAGGAGGAGAAAGCTGCCCCAGATCAGCATGCGGAGTCTGATTATCACCGACAGGATGAGCAAGTTAATGTCTGCTTGGAGTGCATGAGTACCAACATGAAGACGCTGAAACGTCGCTTTATTCGCTGTTCGGCACAAGCAACTATCACTCACTTGAAGAAGTTCATTGCCATGAAGGTTCTGAGTGGTCCAGAGAAATATCGAGATGTGAGTACATCTCAGGTATATGTTAAACTTTACAGCAACCTTACAGGTTCACTTATTCTCTCTATATATCAATATTATAAAGAGAAAGATTTAGTTTACAATTTCACTAGAAAATCTGTATTTACATACCACTGCCATATCAATAATTAGCCTATCAAGATAGCTTTTCTCATAAACAGATGTTTATATAATATAAATAAATTATAGTGACAATTATAAAAACTATTTGTAGTTAATTTATTGACACTCGATACTTTTCTTATATTGAGGGAGTAGTTTAAAAGGCCATTTGCCTTCATTTTCAACATATCTCAAAAAAAAAAAAAAAAAAAAAGGTAAGTGACGAGTGTCAATAAACCAACTACAAATAGTTTTAAATATTAAAAGCAGAAGCATTATTAACAGTGAAGTATTCTTCATTTTTGAGTTTGATTTATGAGTCACTATGTTTACACTCAAACTTCACTTACTTGTTGTATAATTGAAACGTTCTCAAGATCATTCGATCTCATCCTCAGCTGTTTGGTGACTAAATGAACATTCCTACACTCCTCAAAAAATGGCTAACCCAGACTACAACGGACCCCAGAAAAATAGATGACATTATCAATCTTACAGATTTATGCATAAGGAATAATTACTTCATGTTTAACCAAAAGGATTAGCTATGGGGAGCCCACTTTCGCCTATTTTAGCAGACCTATACATGAGCTATTTTGAAACACACATAGTAAAGACCTTCCCACAGATTTATAAATTTTGACAGAGATATGTTGATAATGTTTTCGCTATCATTCTGAAAAACTTAGAGAAGATTCTCTAAAATTACTAAACCTGCAAGATAATCAGATCCAGTTTACAATGGAAGTAGAAATAGACAACACCCTACCCTTTTTGGACCTCAAGATAACTAGAAATCGTCATGGTGTAGATTTTGGAATATACAGGAAGCCCACACACATAGATAATTATATAAAGAAAAATGAATACAATCCAGTTCCACATCAACTAGCTGCCTTTAGAAGTCTTAATTCACCGGTTATACAACATTCCACTGAGTAAGGAGGAATTTTTGAAAGAACAACAACACATAAAAGACATAGCGGTATTAAATGGATTCAACCCAGCCATCATAAGGAGCATGATGAAGAGAAAAGAAAAACTGAAGATAATATCAAAAAATACCACTCTCACACCACTTAAAAACACAAATGGCAATATTGGGCTTTTAGAAAATTTGAACAAATCTACAAAAGATTAAAGTTAAAACTAGCACCCCAAAACAAATTCAGTGTGAGGAACCTGCTAAATAAACCACTAAAAAATTCAATCCCCAACAATTTGAAATCAGGAATTTATCAGATAAATTGTGAAACCTATGAAAAAAGCGACATAGGAAAAACTAAGAGAAACTTGTTAACCAGGCAAAAAGAGCACCAGAGGAACATAAAGTTGAAACAAACAGAAAAATCTGCAGTGTCACACCATTTTTGGACAGAAAACCACAACATTGGCCATAACATAAAACTGTTAAAATCTTTAAGTACACCCATAGAATTGGATATTTGGAAAAAAATATTCATAACCAAAAACCATGATAAAGTTAAAATTTTGAAATCCCGGCATTAAATGAAGTATTAAAACTTAGTGCCCGTAACACCAGATGGCAGAATGATCAGAGCTCCGTAGTAGTGGAAGAAGAGGAATGTTCATTTGGTCACCAAACAGCTGAGGATGAGATTGAATGATCTTGAAAACGTTTCAATTATACAACAAGTAAGTGAAGTTTGAGTGTAAACATAGTGACTCATAAATCAAACTCAAAAATACAAATAGTTTGACGTCACTGTTACTAAATTCCTCAAAACACACATATAATGACAATATTTTGTGCTCCCTTGACTCAGTACTTTAAGAGTATGCTGTTTTTATTTACCATCTTGACAATATAAATCTTTTGCAGTAAGTTTATTTTGTAAAAACTGAAATATTGTTACACTTCATTTATCTATTTAAAAAATTATGAATTCTTGGATTAGTTTTTTCACATCACCAGCTTGTTTACTGTTTATAATTTTTTAAACAGATGACTATCACAATAATTATACTTTATTGTAATAATTGCAGGAAGTTTTTAAGATTTTCATAGGAACAAGGGAAAGCTTCTATTATGCATGTTTGTAGGAATTTAGTAACAGTGACATCCAATATATTCAGGATATTCTCGGTAAATAAGCCAGGTGAAAAGATGATTGGAAATCAACATTTTGGGAGCGTACATCTCTCCCATCATCAGGATAATTTAAGAAATGTTATAACCACAAATGTATCACTGGATATAACACATATCAACAAAGACAAAACACTATCAATACTTGCATCACTGAACAAAAGACTGTTTTCAGTAAATTAAATGCCAGGTCAGGAGATGGCGTGAGTGTAGAAAATTAATTGGCTCAAAGAAACGTAGCTACTTGATGATGAAGCTGTATAAATCTGTGCTTCTTAAGTCGACAGATTTCCATTTTTAAGGCTGGTTTCCAAGAGGAGCTAAACTGAAATCCAGCATCACAATTAAGCGTGCTCCTTTCAGAGGAAATAGCCAAAGCCTCCTTAACTCTCCGCTTCCAGTAACTGTTGCATTTTGCCAAGATGGTCGTCTCCTGAAAGTTGACTCTATGGTTGTTATCAAAACAATGCTCTGCAGTCCAGACTTCTCAGGTTGCATTAAACGAATGCTCCGTTTATGTTTGTTTATTCTGGTAGTGATGGTCCTTCTGGTTTGTCCTATATACGGTGTCTCATATTCACAGGGAATGCGGTACACTCCCAGAACTTGGAAGTCCAGTTTGTCTTTTACTGGTCTCAACACGGAGGTGGCTTGTGGATGGTCCTGAAGTTGTATTTGGTGAGAATTCTGCTGATTCTGATGGGTAGGTTGCCAATAAACGGGATGTAGGCTTATCTGACACTTGCTGTATTACAGGTTTCCCTTTCCTAGCTCTGGTGATCGAGGCTTCAACGTCATATTCGGAATAGCCATTTTGACGGAAAGTGAATCTCTGGTGCTGTAATTCGTGTTTTAAGTGGCTGGGTTCAGAGACAAAGCTCTGTGGGCCAGTGTATTGAGAACTCCCAGTCGTTGAGACTTATGATGGAAACTATAAGTGTTCAGATAGAGATTGGTGTGTGTAGGCTTGCTCCAGTGTACTGTTGCTGTTTTTTGAAACAATATCCAGGAATGGAAGAGTTCCATCCTTCTCCACTTCCATGGTAAACTGTATTTGAGGTCGAAGGCTGTTGAGATGCGCAAGAAAGGTAGGCAAAGTGTCTGATCCATGTGGCGAAATTACAAAAGTATCGTCCACGTATCTATAGAAATGAGATGGTGTAAGTGGAGCTGTGGCAAGTATTTCATGTTGTAGGTGTTCCATATAGAAATTAGCTATAGCTGGTGACAAAGGGGAGCCCATTGCTACTCCGTCTACTTGTTCAAAGAAAGTACCACTAAACAAGCAGAAAGTGGTTTTGGCCATTTCTTCCGAGAGGAGCACGCTTAATCGTGATGCTGGATTTTAGTTCAGCTCCTCTTGGAAACCGGCCTTAAAAATGAAAATCCATTGACATAATTAGTTTTCTACATTCAGGTCATCTCCTGACCTGACAATTTACTACAATCTTTTGTTCAGTGATGTGGGTATTGGTAGTGTTTTGTCTGTTGATATTTGTATTATATCTATTTATCCTGATGATGGGAGCGATGTATGCTTCCAAATCATCCTTTTCCAATTGCCTTTTACCCTGGCTTGTTTCCCAAGAATATCTTGAATATGTTCGTTGCCAGGAAAGCTATTGATAAAATTATTTATAGTCAGTTTTTCACACTTACATTTTGATGTTTTTGAGAGACTAGTTTTGGGAGCTATGGCTTCCAATTTCAACCTTGAAGGCAGCAGTTGGGCCCCTCAAAAAATAAAAATGTTAAATGATGTGTGAAAAACAATAGTTTTATCAAAGAAGTTTGCATGTTAATATATTACAGAGTTTTGGGGTGCTGTTTGTGTTACAGATTGATCTGCTGTGTAATGACGAGCTTTTAGGTAAGGACCACACTCTCAAGTTTGTGTACGTGACACGGTGGAGGTTCAGAGATCCTCCACTCAGACTTCAGTATCGGCCGCGCATAGATCTCTAGGCCACTGCATTTATTTCCTTCACAAAGACTGTAATTCCGTTCCAGGGACAGAGCTCAGCATTTTGTACATGTGTATGTGACAAAGCAGCAATTCAGTGTAAATTATGTTTATATATGAGTGAGTGAATGAGTGTGAATCGGGGTGATGATATCAAATCTATTTAATATACTAGCAGAAGAAAAAAATATAACAACCATTGTAATATTGCTGTTCAACTTTTTAAATGAATCCTTTATCTCATCCCAGAAAACCAGGTCTTTAATCTAGACTTTCAGTTTAAAGTTCATAAAAAATTTCTTTGATTTAGATAGATCCAACATTAATGACATGATAAGCAACAAAAATTTAACATTCTTTCAAAATCTGCAGAACTATCAAGCATGTGACGCAAGATACAAGGGCTGTTCAGAAACTACTTATGTTAGGAATGAACATGCCAGTTTTTTCAAACAAATTATCTATTTTAGTTAATTGATGGAAATTAATAATTTCTTTACACTAGCCGTATATAGGCTAAGGATTTTTATAGATGGTAGCTCAATGGGTTACAGCGACTGGACGGAAACCAGGAGATTCGTGGTTCAAATCCCAACCATGGCATTGAATTTTTCATGTTGACTATCAAAAATTATTTCTCACACTTCTCCCAAGACACCTGTAATTTTTTAACCCCTCCAAAAAATAAGAATTGTTAAGCTGTGCAAAAATGCCTCTGTCTCCATGATGACCTCATTTGATCTAAATTTTGTTCCTGTGAGCCATTTCTTCATATTTGGGAACAGGAGAATATGGGAGGTGCTGCAGCAATTCATAATGTTAATAATGCGGGGGCATTATTGTGGTGAAACAGAACTTTCTTCTTTGCCATATGGGGCCGTGTTTCCTTCAACTTCTTGTCAAATTGGGCCAGTAACTCATTGTAGTATGCTCCAATAATTGTATTTCCTTTGTCCAAGAAGTCAATGAGTAGGACAACCTTCACATCCCCGCCCCCCCCCCCCAAAAAAAAAGTTGCCATCACTTTTCCATCTTTGTCATCTTTGGAGTAGATTTTCTGTAAGCAACCCATTGTTTTGATTGTTGCTTGGTTTCTGGAATATAATGAATCCAGGTCTTGTCGACAGTAACAACTCGGAAGAAGTCATTCAGATTTCACTTTAACAGCTTCAAAGTTGAAATCTGCATCATCTTAATGTCCACTGTGAAAAATGTGACACCTGTCGGGCCAACAGCTTTCTCATCTGCAACTTATCGTCAAAATATGAATTGCTGTTCCCATCGATATACCTATGGCCTCTGCCACTTCGCAAACTCTCATTCGATTGTCAGCAAAAATCATATTGTGGACTTTTTCAGCAACTTCCATGGTAACCATGTCTGCAGAACATCCTAGGTGCTCCTTGTCAAAACAGATCATTATTCCAATATCTAACTGTTGTCATATAAGCATCCAATTTTGCTTTTATCTCCTCACAAATTTTCTCACCTAAAAGTAAACAGCAAATCACTGAAGATAGTGTATATTTTCCATTTTAGCAAAAACATGTTCAACTTATTGAAATGTCTGTAAAATCCAAACTAACCTATGTAACAAATGACAGTACATGATGATAAGACAAACTTCCGTTAGCAACAACTTATATTTTGAAGCACCCCCATATTGTGCATTGTGTTTACAGAAGCAGATTTAAAGAACCAATAAGTCAAAGGTATAAATATTGAAAGAAGTGTAGAGACAGTGAAGTACAAGTTAAAACACCTGGTTTTTACTACAGTTATACAGGTAAGAAGTGAAGTTACGTTAACAAATAAATGTTGCCTGCATTCTTCAATATGGCTACTGCTATAAAAAAGTAAATATAAAACAAGTTCTGACAAGAAATTTCTAAATGCATACTACACCAAAAAATATAAACCTATACTTTGAAAACCGTGCCACCAACATTGAAGTCTTGTGTTGGGTGTTGGAAATCTTGAGCCCAAAATCTTTTCAAAGCAACACTACCAATGATCGAATGCTTATTCTGTTCACCAGAGTCCAGAAATCACTTGAATTTGATACTGAAGATTTAAAATTTCCATTTCTAATAATTCTTCAAGATTGTAATTTCCAAAGATCTTAATATATCTTATCTCCAGTAAATGGGTTATTGATAAACATAATCACTGCCTCAAACGCTGAAACCTGTCACTAAATTCTGTGACTAGAATTTAAAGATGTTAGGCAAAAGATAGAACATGACAATTGTAATATTTACGGTTTCCATAACTGACTTCTAAATTGAAAAGTGTAATAGGGAAATTCATTTTAAATGTACAATCCACAAGTTTAGTTTGCTGTGAAAAGCATTTATAGTACTCAATATGACTGAAATGTTGGGAAATTCAAGGTTTAGCTCATTTAATTTTGAGGATCAACTTGCTGATGGTATTGCCCAGAGTTTTCCCCTTACTAAGTCACGTTATATCACCATGTTCACAGAACAGTCAATGATGAGTGGAAAATGACCTCATGTGATAAAGCTTCCTGGGGATAATACAGTGATAAAGAAATTTTGGAAATGAATCATTTAGCACAACTCTTTCATTTAAGTAACAAGTTTAGAAAGCAATTTTAAGGAAAGGGTTAAACAGGTCTTCTTTGTAGCACATTCATGAAGTGGCAGCACCTTTAGAAATTCCTTTTTAACTGTGAAGTCATGAAAGACCATTAATTGAAGCTTCACGGGTGATCAGTAACTAAATTCAACTTTTGGCAATATATATAGCCCTTCCTATGTATAGCAGTCTGCCATTGCTCGGTGTGGTTCACAGGAAGAATGAACTCATTGTTTTTGTTTATATCGAGATTTAACTGTATTGGAACACATAAAAACCAACTAATGAACTTTGAAATCCCGCCAGAAGAGAATCCCACATTTAAGTTCATCACTAAATCAACAGATGGCAGCAGCAACCCCAGAATTACCCACACCGCTGGATCAAGCTTCAGTCGCATAAGAGCCGAAGATGCAAACAATGATTTGCGAAACATGTCCTCAAAATAGGTACGAAAGTGAAGCAGATGTGTAATAAATACGACTCATCTAAAAATTAATCATTGTTTATAGCTTTTTCCACAGTCCGTCATCAGGTTTCTAAAGAGAACTTTACTTAATTAGTAAAGCTTGCCATGAAAGACCATTCCAATGTGTAAGGACTGTGATACAATGAAGCACAAAGTATCAGTATTTCATCAAACTGAAGCAAAAAATATTTGCACAATTGCAGGTCCTGATATAATTGAAATTCTAAATACTTAGAAATCAGTTCCACACATATGGCAACAGGTTGATAATCCTTTTATAGAAAACATAATTGCTGATTTATCTGTGTGACCAATGAACAGATTCTGCAGCACTGATCTTGCTTCTTTACTTCTTCATCATTGAAAGGTTTCTCCCTCTTTGCTAAAACATATCACAGTTTCGAAGTGTGGCTGGAGTCATTTGGTAGATCAAAGTATAATCTTGGAAGAAGCGTAGGGACAGTGAAGCACAAATTAGTACAAAAGTGAATCGAGAAGATATTGACACTTTGCTTCACTCACACTGTTTATTCCCAGGACATGTTTCAAGAGCTCTTGCTCTTATCATCAGCTGATACTCAATTAGTGTAAGTTGTAGTGGTTTCCTCTTTCTCCGTATTGTCAATAGATGACGTGATGTACTTGTCAAAGATGTCCGGTGGTGGAGTTTCAAAATTCATGACTCTATGACGATTTTTGAGTCATGAATTTTGAAACTCCACCACCGGACATCTTTGACAAGTACATCACGCCATCTATAGACAATACGGAGAAAGAGGAAACCACTATAAGTTACACTAATCGAGTATCAGCTGATGATAGGAGCAAGAGCTCTTGAAACATGTCCTGTGAATAAACAGTGTGAGTGAAGCAATGTGTCAATATCTTCTCGATTCACTTTTGTACCCATTTGGTAGATAATGATTATCCAGGCTTGTGGGCCATGGTCTAGTGGAAAATCTTCCAGGCATTTTGTTTGAAGTTGCGTCAAACATCATTGGCATGATCATAACACACTCATATTCTTGGTGTGACTGATAGGGAGTCTGTTCATTTCACTGGCTTTTTACTTTTTTTGAGTGGGTGCAGCGCTCCTTACTGATAGGTTCGGCTGCTGCATGGACTGGACTATGGTGGGATCTACTTTTATCAAAATTGGTTGGTGCCAATGAGTGGGTGTTTATTGTAGCTACTGCTGTTGGTGGCATACGTGCCTGGGTTTCTTATGTGTATTCCTTAAAGCTGGATGCCAAGCTTTATTTAACCCCTTAGTTTCTTCTTTCCCATTGAAGTTACTTTTGTGTTTGTAAATTTCTATGGCTTCCCAACTTAAGCGAGCAAAATAATGGACATTGGAGGATAGGACGGCTGCATCAGCATATTGTATGATGTTTCCCTGGCACTAGTAAAGCCAGTTTTTGGCTGTCTGAGACGGCAGCAGATGACATAACACACTTTGTAAGAGGCCACTGTTGCAATACTATTTTGCTAAACTGTCTTTGTAAATACACTTTGTTGTAATGTTAATTTACAATTTAAGTTTCTAACTTTGTTTTCATAATTAACAGGAAATTCACCATTTAAGTTTGTGTGATTTGTCAAAAAACACATTCTACATTACTTACACATACTAAAACATGTGGGTTTTCCCCTGAATACTACAAAACAATGGTGCTTCTCCCAATCCAGTGAAAGTTCTCTGTCTCTTAGCCATATTTTATTAAGAACAACCAACAAAAGAGACATAATTGAACCTACATTCATTATCTCTAACTGAATGTTTGTTTAAAAGCCTATTTCGTTTGCTATTGGTATAACTATAAAGAAACTTACAAATTCTCTTGCGATTACAAACAGTAATGTATAAAGGAGTGATCTGTTTGAGATAAACCTTTGTTGGGATTAAACTGTCTCTAATTTCCAACATTTGAGGTGTACTATTTGTTGAGGGAAGTAATGCTGAGTTACAAAAGCAAGTTTCACAGTCAAGAATGTATTGGATTATGTTACGGAGGGGGCTCAGCATGGACTTCCAGTCTTGGTCTATTGTACCTATGCTCCAAATGGGGCATCCCTGGGAGGAGACAAAGTGAGGACAGTGCAGAGGGTAGAGTCCCAACAATTGACCAGCTGGAAACTCACTGGCAGGCCAGTACAACCAGCATCCCACCCACTGTGGGCCTGAGATGAAGTTTTGCCAAGAGCATATCATCCTGCCATGCAACGCCAAGACACTGCCAACACTTCTAGCCTGAAAGAGACCACCAGATCAGATATGTGAAAAGATAATGGAGATAAAATTGTAGGACAGAAAATTTGGAGGATGTAATTAATACCTACCCAGCATTCACCTGGCAACCAGGGAAAACCCACCAAAAAACCCATGGGTCAGGAGGTCGAAACTAGACCTCCTAAATGCAGGCCACAGACAAAACCACCTGATGCATACTAGGAAGATGTTTGGAAGGAAATAATTTTACTCTGAAATTTGATTTAAAATTAGAAATTCTCAGAATAAAAATTTGGCTTATGAAGGGTGCCAAGAAATCAACTGCAGGCTCTGCTTTAGATGTACCCGTTTTAGAAATATTTTATGAAATGTCAAAAATGGCTCTGGCAGTTTTTATTAAATACCGTATGTTTAAAATATTTTCATGAGAAATGTACATGTCAAATTTTCTGGGAATAGTCTATAAAATGCTGTTGCTTTCACTTGATCAGTAGTATTTTGTTTATGCATGATAAGAGGAATTTAGTAACAGTTACATCAAAATTAATTGAAATACTATTTATAGTCAGTTTTTAACACTTTTGTAATTTACATTTTTATATTATTGAGGGACAAGTTTTGGAAGTTGTTGCGCATATTTTCAACCTTGTTAGACCTGAGTGGGACCTTTGAGGTTGAAAATGGACACAACAGCTTCTGAAACTAGTCTCTCTATAATATAAAAATGTGACAAAACTGACTACTTTCAAGTACGAGGGTCATTCAACTCTATCCAGGACATTTCTTTTTTTCAGGTTGAAATGCATGCCTAATCCTTGTTTCACATAAGCTTGCCCCGTATCTCTTAACAGTTACGTGACCTTATCACATCTCATTGGCTGCTGCTGTGGTGCAGACTGTTGTGCGGTAAAAATTAGTTCGTTATTTAACATGGTGATATGCTTTTGAGTTTGATTTATGTGTCACCAAACAGCTGAGGACGAGATCGAATGATCTTGAAAACGTTTCAATTATACATCAAGTAAGTGAAGTTTGAGTGTAAACATAGTGACTCATAAATCAAACTCAAAATTGAAGAATACTTCACAGTTAATAATGCTTCTGCCTTTAATATTTATGGTGATATGTCTTTATATTGTGACTTTGTGGGTTCATGAAATAATAAAACGAGGTTACGAAACACAAAAACTACACTTTATTCTCCTCGAAATACACTGTTCAACATTACAAAATTGCTAGAACCTTAAAACTGTTTATTTTACCAACTCTACATTCAACTGTCCGTCACTACCGGTAACGATCGACCATTTTTCATCAGCTTCGCGAGCCTACCACCAGGGTGACAATATGTTGGAAGAGAATTGTCAAATTTATATTTTCGTAACTGTTTTAATGAAATATATTATGCAACAGAGTTGATTTACCTGAAATCCATATTAATTCTTAAATGAAGTAAAGAGGAGGTTCCTTTGCTCTCAAGCACATGGCACGGTAGTACGTGATTTAGTGGTAGTGATGACATATTTGTTTATATGACTTATCACTGACCTTGTTTTCAACTGGATTAGTCATATATGGCCATTCGAAGGGGTGTGTGTGTGTGTGTGTGCGTGCATGCATGCGTGCGTGTGTGAGCTAAATTATTTTATTGATCGTTTATTGCGCTGTACTTATATGTATAATGGCAGAGTCTAGCACCAGTTTTCCGCTGAAGCATCGCAAGGGAAAACCTTTACAAAGCGGCAAAGAAAGAATTGTAGCGCATGGTTTTAATGCACTCACAGAGAAGAATTTGTCTTTGTCAGTGAGAGAAGTCGAACAGCTGTGCCCTGAACTTACAGGTGTGTTAGATGCGTATGAACATTGCGACAACAGGAAAACCTACCACTTCAGGGGCGATATTGCTGTGTGGCGAAGATGTTATTTAAGGACAATCAGACTGTACCGAGATACAAGTCGCAAAATATACTACCTTGACGAGACTTGGGTGAATGAAGGACACACAAGTATGGTGTGACATGACTTTTAAGACTGAAAGAAGCATTTTTGCAAGGTATGTGTGCTGGTTTAAAGAATCCCAATGGAAAAGGCCAAAGGCCTTTCATTATAAACTTGTTTCAGCTTCATTGCTCATTCATTCAGTTTTAACTTGCTCAGTTTATAATAAAACTTCATTATTTTTGCATGCCTTCATATTCTTATTTGTATGATTTTATCTATCTTCCTGGCAATTATTATGACAATTCCTTTCTTGGAAGTGTTGAAAACAGTGTTATGATAAATTAAATTTAAAGGGAGTCGATTAAGTAAATGATTAAGTCGATAAGTAAGTGTTGTTTAGTGTTATTAATCGACTCCCTTTAAATTTAATAATTATGACATTTACTGCAGGTTTCAGTGTGACGGGAAGGCACCGCCTATGGCGCGAAAGCATTAGCCAATTAGGATGAGGGGGAAGGTAGTTGCACGCGGAGTGATACATATCAGTGGAGCAAGGTTATATGAAACAGACATAGGCTGGGGGTTTTGCTTTTACTGGTAGATGGTGGTCATGTCCCATGCTTCTGGATAAACCGGTATTCAAGATGGCAGACAACAGTGTGAACGTCCACATGGAACAGCGGTTGTGATGAAGTGAAATGGTGAACCCATGTTTAGTCACATGTGATGATGCGACTAAGAAAATCCTGGCCATCCCTTTCATAGTGGTCCCTCAGTTCTCTCCAGACTTCAACCCTTCTATCAAAAGCAGAAAGCTACTTTGTGACCCAATGTGTATTCACTTTTCGGAACAACAAATGATCATGAATTACTGTGTTCACTGTTCCTAACAACAGGTTATATGACAATTGTCCAGGATCAGCTGCTCCACATGCTGAATGTTCTTAGGAATGACTTGTGATTGAGATACGGCCATCTTTGAAGCACTTACTCCATTCAAATGTCTTACTGCAACTGAGTGTACTGAGCCTGAAGTCTACTGTAAATTTCAGCAGGTTTTATGCCCTCGTTCACTAAAAACTTCATCACAACACGCTGTTCCTTGTGGATGTTCACACTGTTGTCCGACATCTTGAATAGCAGCCTATCTATCAGCACAGGAAATGAGCGCCATCTACCAGTAAAAGGACACAGATGGCACTGTCTACTGCATACAAAACTTCCAGCCTAGACATCCATTTAAACCTGAAAAAAAGAAATGTCCCCGATTGACTTGAACAACCCTTGTATTTTGTTTGTCAATAATGCTGTCAATTGCCAGAATTATATAAGTGCTATAACTAAGAGTTATTTCCGGGCTGTTATGCCGTGGTCCGCTGGAGTTGGATTTTCCAGACATTTTGTCCACTACTATGGTGGACATCTTCAGTGGCGTGGTCGTGGTCGTAGTCGTAGTCTCCTTGGATGCTACTCGAACTTCTCTGAGGAGACTACGATCACGACCACGCCACTGAAGATGTCCACCATAGTAGTGGACGAAACGTCTGGAAAATCCAACTCCAGCGGACCACAGCATAACAGCCCAGAAATAACTCTTAGTTATATTGACTCTGGCCGTGAAAGCCTACGCTCTCTTATATAAGTGCTTTTGGAATTTCATCCTACAGTTATTCTTTTACACAGCAATAAATCTATTCAGTTTTCCTTTTTAAGTCTAGCCAAAAACAACTGGTCTGGGATAGGTTTGAACTTGCTTGGAGTCAGTAGACCAGTGCCTTAACCATCTGAATTACACAAATTGGTTGATCCATTTTTTAAAACATTTATCTCAATCTGGCATCTGTCCGACGACCTTAAGCCAATGCTGATGTTTGGCATGAACTGCCTTCCAGGAAGTTGGTACATAAATATTACAGAAACTACTACTCCGTCGTGACGAATGCTGCCATGCCAATCTGCTGTTTACGCTGTTGTGTAATTTGAATATTTCTATACTTTCTCTTACTATGTTCAGTTTACTAACATGGCTTTTGACATGTTTGCAAGTGCTGATTTTTACATTGCTTGAATTTTAAACTATTAAAAGTGTTAATTGATCTCAATTGATTTTGACATCATTATTACTAAATTCCTCCCATCACGCATAATTATTAATGTCTTCTGTCACAGATCTATTTGTCTTTAGCCCAACACACATAATCTACCATATATATACTCCTGGATTGCACAAGGACTCATGTTTATCTTTTATAAGGTACAAAAATGCTTTTAATTTCTTAGTTACAGCTTGTTTGATAGCTAGCGGATGGTGTATTTGTCTCGTGTAGATTTATGGTATACTGACAACTTCAACCAACAAGCAGAAGTATAATACACCCTAATATAAATTTAAAACAGAAATGGAGGGTGAGTGTAAGCCTCCTTTTCTGGATGTTCCAATGACAAGAAATTAAGTTTTCAGTATACCACACCATCTGCCAGCTATTAAAAAAAGCTGTAGCTAATACACTCGTATACAAAGCAGCACCTTGAGCAGTTGAAAATGTAAGCACCAGCTCCTGAAACTAATTCCTCATAAAGTGAGTGATCAAGTGTTAAAAACCTACTACCAACTGTTTTTGAGGGGGGGGGGGGGGGCGGAAATAATTTTTAATTTGAAGGGTGGCTGTGGGGTGGGAGATTTTCATGTTGCATCTTAGGAAAGTGCTGATCACACGCACAGAAATACGAGGGTCAGCTGTTACGTCCTTGGCCTCAAAAAATGTCTCAACATAATCTCCGGAAAGACTAATACATTTGTCATGTTGGTGTTCTAATTTAATTAAATCACCTATCTAGTGTGATTTATCATGTGGTCCTCAAAATAGCTGTTTACTGCATCAATGACCTCCTTGCTATGAAATCTTCTTCCTCCAAAGCACTGCGTGCTAGAGCTGGCAAATAGGGTGGATGTTCAAGCAATTCAAACTTTAATTTGTACATTTTTCTCACTGCAATGACTGAACGGGCCGGAGCATTGTTGTGAGGAAACAAGATCTTTTTCTTTGCCGAATTCATCTCATCACTCAAACATTGCAGTAAGCTTGTGTAGTAGTCACCAGTAATAACACCATTTTCGAAGTAATCAATAAAAATAATTCCCTGTACATGCCAGAAAACACTCGCCATAACCTTGTAAGCTGACAAAATTGACTGTAATTTACTTTCTGGAATTAAGTGATGTATCCAAGTTTCATCCATGGTAATAGCCGTCTCAAAAATTCACTGGGAGTTTTACAGTAGAGCTCCAAATTCGTAACAGAAATTATTAAATTTTAGATGAGTCGTATTTTTTACACATCTGCTTCACTTTCGAAAGTGAAGCAGATGTGTAAAAAATACGACTCATCTAAAATTTAATAATTTTTTGCTTCACTGTGGTGTTCCAATACAGTTAAATCTCGATATCGTAACACAAAGTTTTTCTTTGTAACTTTTGATCAGTTGTCAACAAATGTGGCACCCATCTTGCACAGACCTTGTGAAAGCCCAAAACATTATTTAAAATATTACCTACACGTTCTTTTGATATGTTTACAACCTCTGCTATCTCACTTTAATCTACAGTCTTGCAGTACTAAACAAAACATTGAAGTTGTGACTTCCACAGGATGTCCAGAGCGAGGCTCATCACTAGTACTCGTAGGTCACATTTTAAACTCTACAACCAACCTTTTATTGTATATGAAGGGACAGAGTCTTTAAATTTAATGTCCATTTCCTCCTTGATTTCTTTAGGCGTTAAGCCTTTCAAATGGAAGTATTTAAATACTGCTCGTTTTTATAAATCCTCCATTTTTGTCAAACCTCTACACTTGTCTTGTTTAAAATGCTGTCATTCAGAAACTAAACAAGCTATTGACCTGTAACTATGGATACAAGTTAAACTATATGATATCTATGAAACTGGCCCAGTGGCACCATCTCTATGTGAGGCCTGGGACTTAGCCAACTCTTATAATTTTGTTTTTGGGTCTTCAAGGATACCTAAAAATGTGTGTACATTAGAACCTTGTTTACTCTGATCGATCAGGGCCGATCCTATTTAACAAAAATCTGGGTTATACAGAGAATGATGGAAAAATTATAAAAATTCATGTACATCACTGAAATAATTCTAAGCACTTCAGGATGGCCTTTAAATCCTACATGAGCTGGGAATGGTATCCAATAAACAGCACAAAATATTTAAATTGTTAAATGCTACAGAACTGCTTCATAAATATGCATTCATATCTTCCATATTTATTGAGCTATTATAGTGAAACAAAAATTACTTTAAAATGTATTAAAGGCAGTATAAAACTATGGTATCATTTAAGTAGGGATGATATTCACTAATTGTTGAAATTTCACTATTTTTTATTTCAGTGTAGTAAAAGCCATTTTTTGCATCTAACTTTGTGGGTTCGTAAAATAAAGGTCGAGGTTACAAAACCTAAAACTGTTTATTTTTCAAACACTTCGCTCAACTGTCTATCGCTTCCGGTCACGATCGGTCCCGAAGTTTCCCGAATCTCCACCGGCCATCATTTATTCATCGGCTTCGCGAGTCTGCCGCCAGGGTAACACTGCTCCCTCCTCAAGGCTGGTTGTCCCAAACAGCGCCTTTGTAGCGGGCCAGGCGATCCAGGTGTACCACCAACATCTTTCCTCGGGGCACCTTCTGGATGCGGTAGACCACGTCGTTAATCCTCTTCACCACACGGTACGGTCCTTGCCATGGCTGCTGAAGCTTCGGGTAGCGTCCCTTGGTCCGGGTCGGGCGGTACAACCAGACCAGGTCACCTTGCTGGAACCCTTGGCTGTTGGCTTGCCTGTCGTATCGGGTTTTCATGCGGTCGCTCGCTTTCTGGATGTTCTGGCGAGCCATCTCGTGCATGTCGTGGAGGTGGTCCACCAGGTTCTCCACATACTCGGTCGCTGGCTGTTTCACTTCCCTCAAGAGTGGCCCCAAGTCTGCGTCCGCCAGCTGCTCCCTCCTCAGGCCTGCGCTATCCCAGCCATCCGCAGGCATTGCCATGACTACTCGAACTGCTGCGGCTCGCTCCTTCTCCTCCACTCTTGTGCATTGGCCGCACTCTTCTGGACAGGGTCTTCGGGACATAGCGTCCGCGTTACCGTGACTCTTCCCTCTGCGATGTTCCGAGGTGAAGTCGTACTCCTGCAGCCTCTGAACCCAGCGTGCCGTCTGGCCTTCCGGTCGCGCCGTCACCATCACCTCGCTCCTCGCGGGGACAACCACGTCTTCGTTCAAGATGACCCTGCAAATTCCAAGGCGCTCTTCTGGTTGACGGAGTATAACCTCTTCTCCGTTGAGCCTCAGGACCTTCCGGCCGACGTCGACCGTCGCCTCGTGGCTCCTGAGGGCATCCAGTCCCAGAATCACCTCCTCAGCCACCTTCGCGACGAACACCCACAGACGCACGGCACTCCGTCCCAAGGTCAGCTCCAGCAGGGCCTCCTTCTCCACAGGCAAGGTGTCGCCCGATGCCAACACAAGCTGCTATGGTCGGCTCGGCTTCCTCGTCGGCAAACCATTCGCCACGTCAGGTCTGATGATGGTCACGGCTGCCCCAGTGTCCACTAGCACGCGGCACGGCTTTCCTCCTACCCATCCGTCCGCGATGAGGCTATCATCCATATGCCGGCTGACGGCGCGCAGCGTCACTCGAGGGGATGGTGGTGATGGCGCCGACGTGTCCCTCTCCACGCCGGGCCTTACTCGTTCTTCCCGCTGCCCTTCCTGGTGTGGGCATTCTCTCTGCAGGTGCCCGGGCTGTCCACACCCCCAACACAGGCCACTAGGTGTTCGCCGGCGTCCCACAGCTGGTCTTCTGTCTCCGGCGTAGCGGACACTCCTCGTTCTCGACGTCGGGATAGATGCTACCTTGGCCGCCTCCATCCTTAATGCCGCTGTCAGCGCCTCGTGGATGGTTTTATAATCGCCGAGCATTAGGCGCTGACGAATCTCCGTGTCCCGTACCCCGTCGACAAAGTTGTAGGCGGCTTCCCGGGATACGAACTCCAGTGGCAGGTCAACCAAGGCCTTGCTAGCTAGCTGCTCAATCGCTATGGCTAACTCCTGCAGCGTCTCCCCCGGCTGCTGTGACCTTGCCTTTAGTTGGCTGCGGTACGCTGCGGCTAAGCGGTGGTTCCCGAAACGATTCTCCAGGGCCTCCCAGATGTCCTTGGGCGCCGCCGTTGTCTGTACCGCGTTTAGGACTTCCGCGGCCCGTCCCTGGAGGCTGGCTATTAGCTGCGTGGCCTCCTCCTCCGGTGACCATCTGTTGTGCTTGGCCACTGTGTCGAACTGGCGGCGGAAGACCTCAAATGTTGACGCGCCGCCATATTTCGGCGGTTTGACGCGCGCAGATGTTGTGTCGCGTCCCGGCGCGTCGGCCTTCAAATCCTTCCGTTTCCTGCCGACGACGTCCTCTACTATGGCGTTCAGGGACTTGACGCTGCTGTCGGCCTTTCCCTCCAGGTCGTCAACGCGGCTCGCCAGGTCCTCGATGCTCTCGACCACTTGGCCCATCCGCTTGCCCAGCTCCGTCACGTTATCCCTCACGCCGGCCAACTGTTCTTCAAATTTGGCGGTCAGGGCCTCGTTTGCAACCTTCATTTCTTCCAGCTTTGCGGCCAGGTTGTCATTTGTAGTCTCCAGCTTCGCGGCCAGGCTGTTATTTGCCGCTTCTGTTTTTGCAGCGAGGTTTTCATTTGCCGTCTTCATTTCGAAGTCAGTTCGGCCTTCATTTCCGTCATCTTCTCCAAAATCTTTTCCAATGCCGATTCCATGGCCGTTATCCCACTTCTGACGCCAGTTGTGACTTTGTGGGTTCGTGAAATAAAGGTCGAGGTTACAAACACAAAAACTGTACTTTATTCTCGTAGCAAATACACTCTTCACAAATTCAATTTGCTAGTCAACCTAAAACTGTTTATTTTTCAAACACTTCGCTCAACTCTCTATCGCTTCCGGTCACGATCGGCCCCGAAGTTTCCCGGATCTCCACCGGCCATCATTTATTCATCGGCTTCGCGAGTCTGCCGCCAGGGTAACAATATCTAATATGTGAGTCATTTTGTTTTGGGTGCATACTAACAATATGTATATATAAGCTGCACTAGCAATTTCTCCATTTCGAGGTTCTAGGTTTCAGTCTATGCTATCATGCAATAATCATTGTATATGTTGTGTCACACAGGTTGTAAAGAAAGAAACAAACCTCTGTCAGCATCTCTTATGTACCACTTAAGAGTGTTTCATAAGTGAAGATTATAGCCTTAGGCTTCTGCAGCTGTTTTCACACAGTAATATAGTTATTCGGACTCTCTCAGGAGTTAACTGAATAGCACATTTGAAAGGCTGAGTGCAACAGTGGTCTATCCCACATTTTTTTTAAAGATAGTGGAGATATTGAACTGCAAAGTTGACAGCAGCCATTCCTCCGGCATTCCAAAACAGCACTGAAAAGTGCTCTTTTGTGTTGGAAAGCATGCCTGCATTGTAGTCTATTTAGAGTTATCCAGGGAACACCACGTGGAGGCGGACTATGTTATTCCCTTAATGCCTAGCACGAAAAAAATGGGGTGGAAATATGGACCTCCTTAATAACACATAAAACATACATAAAACCCAACTTACTAAAATTAGGCAAGTGAGTCAACCTTGTATATACTTTTCTCCACTTACAAGTTTTTTATGAAGACTAGTTTCTGGGGACTTCTCCCCTATCGTCAGTTCTGTGGTTGACTGATGGTGCATCCGGTGTCTGCATCTGGCTTGGTGTCGTGCTGCCATCTAATGTCCTGGTAAGTTTGATGACGTCATCTACCGCGGGAATTTCAAAATTCATCAAGAGGTCCTGTTTTTTCGTAATATGTTTTCCCAAATCTGTAGTTCCAGAGGTTTCTTTGCCTGTTTGATCAGTTCTATTTCTTGTTTTATGTTGTGATTCTCAGACCAAAAGTGATGTGCTACGGCCGACTTGTCCATTTGTTTGAATTTAATATTTCTGAAGTGTTCTTTCATTTTTGTTCCTAGATTCCTTTTGGTCTTACCAGTGTATATCTTGTCACAATCCTGGCAACTCATTTGGTAAATGCCTGATAATTGAGTTTTCGGTGTGCTATTTTTTAGAGGGTGGTTTAGTAAGTTGCGGATGTTGGGTTTGTTTTGAGGGGCTAATTTTATGTTGAAGCTCTTAAATATCTTTTCAAATTTTTTGAAGTATTTTGGATGAAATGTAAATTTTCCATATCTGGTGTTTGGGTTTTCTAGTTTTTTTAACGTAGTAATGTCCCTTAAGTTTTGTTTCTTTTGTGTCTGTAGATCAGTTTTTTGATAAAATTTGTGTTATAGTTGTTCAGTTCAGCAACCTGGTGTATGTGAGCGAGAAACCCACGCAACCAGTACCGCCATGTCACAGAAACACCAGACAGTGTAGTCAACATCTCTTCCCGAACTTTCACTGAAAGAGTTAAAATTTTTAAACAAAGGTTTTAAAACTTGTGTCGGCAACTCGGGCAATTTAGACGATTACATCGCTGACATCACCATAACCTCGTTGGAAAATGGTAGCGAAAAAACATTAGTTAAATCAAATTGCTTAGAAATTCTCAAGGGTATGACATTCGGACAGGAAAATAACTATAAAGAAACTATTCAAACATTGAACCAAAAACCAGTTTTATATGTGAAAACAGACAAAGGAAACACGGTAGTCATTATGGACCGAAATGATTACAACCAGCGAGTCGAACATCTACTACAAAATCCAGAATATACAACCCTAACCAAAAACCCATTAAAGAAATACATAGAAACCACCAAAAAAGCAATTAAAGAAAATACCATAGTGCCACATAAGATGAAAAATAGCATAATTATAAACAACCCTAATTTGCCAAAATTATACTGCCTACCTAAGATCCACAAGACAGACAACAGCATGCGACCCATTATTAACAATATAGATGCCCCGACTTACAAACTGGCAAAATGGTTGGTGGAAGAATTTGACAAGTTTGAATCTCTAAACATAAAGAATTCATTTGATTTAGTAAAGAAAATTGAAAACACAATTATAAAAACTGAAGAGGTGATGGTGTCCTTTGATATCAGATCTCTACTCACGAGTATCCCAGTAGAAAAAATTCCAAAATTGATAAAAGGCTGATTATCCAAAAGCAACGTTGCGGTTGGTAAAATAAATCACATTAACCACCCTATGTATTGAACAAAACAGCTTCACATTCTCCAGCAAGATCTTCCAACAAACAGCAGGCTTGGCCATGGGTAACCCTCTTTCACCATTACTGGCTAATCTGTTCATGAGTAATTTGGAAACACACATTACTAAAGCCTTTCCACATATTTTCAAATGTTGGCATAGATATGTCGATGATGTGTTTGCTATAGTCCCTAGAAGACTAACCGAGGATGCTATAAAGTTGCTAAACCTACAAGAAAAATCCATAGTTTTCACCACTGAAGTAGAGCAGGATGAATGGCTACCTTTTCTAGATTTGAAAATCATTAGAACACCAACAGGATTACAATTTGGAATATACCAAAAAGCAACACATGTTGACAATTACATTAAATGCAACCCATTCAACCCAGTACAACATCAATATGCAGTATTCCATAGTTTAGTTCACAGATTAATCAACATTCCGCTAACAAAAACAGAATATGAACAGGAGTACGCTCACATACACCAGGTTGCCGAACTGAACTATAACACAAATTTCATCAAAAAACTGATCTACAGACACAAAAGAAACAAAAACTTAAGGGACATTACTACATTAAAAAAACTAGAAAACCCAAACACCAGATATGGAAAATTTACATTTCATCCAAAATACTTCAAAAAATTTGAAAAGATATTTAAGAGCTTCAACATAAAATTAGCCCCTCAAAACAAACACAACATTCGCAACTTACTAAACCACCCTCTAAAAAATAGCACACTGAAAATTCAATTATCAGGCATTTACCAAAAAAAGCTCATGTATAGATTGACCAAAAATGGTGATAGCGGGCTTCCCATAGCTAGTCCTGAAATATGTTTATAATATTTTCCATCTAAGACAAAATAATTTTGATGTATACATATTTCAGTCATTGCCAAATATTCTTCTATTGCATTAGCATCTAGGTTCATAGAGTTTAGCCATTTTTTCAGTTGAATCAAAAGTTTGTCTAATGGAATGCTAGGGAAGAGGGAGCGGACATCAAAGGAGACTAAAGTGTCATGAGGTTTTTGTTTAAGATTTTGAATTTTTTCTACCAGGTCTAAAGAGTTTTTTATGCTCAGAGTATGGAATTGTGGAAAGGACTGAAATTTTTTGGACAGCCATTTTGCCAGAAGGTAAGTAGACCTGGTAGAAAAAATTCAAAATCTTAAACTAAAACCTCATGACACTTTAGTATCCTTTGATGTCCGCTCCCTCTTCCCTAGCATTCCATTAGACAAACTTTTGATTCAACTGAAAAAATGGCTAAACTCTATAAACCTAGACGCCAATGCAATAGAAGAATATTTGGCAATGACTGAAATATGTATACATCAAAATTATTTTGTCTTCGATGGAAAATATTATAAACAAATTTCAGGACTAGCTATGGGAAGCCCGCTATCACCATTTTTGGCCTATCTATACATGAGCTTTTCCGAAACACATAACTAAAGCCTTCCCTCATATTTTTAAAACATGGTACAGATACGTAGACGACATCTTTGCAATAGTGCCCTACAAACAAATAGCTGATGCTTTGAAACTACTCAACCTGCAAGAACCCAGCATACAATTCACAGTGGAAACTGAAGAGGACTGTACTCTACCTTTTTTGGACCTTAAAATCACAAAAAGCAATGAAAAACTAGAATTTGGTATCCATAGAAAAGCAACACACACAGATAATTACATCAAAGCAAATAGTTTCAACCCAATTCCACACAAACATGCCACCATCAACAGTCTCACACACAGATTAGTAAATCTACCCCTCAGCCAGCAAGAATATCAAAACGAATACCATAAAATCTTAAAAACTGCAATTAAAAATGGATATGGAAAAAACCTTGTAGATAAAAAACTAAAATCATTCAAACTTCAAAAGAGATTAAAACAGATCACAGCTCTCACACCAATAAAACAAGAAATTAGATTTGCTAAATTTACTTACCACCCCTGGGCCACAAAAAAGTTCCAAAAAAGATTCAAGAAATACAATATAACATTGGCACCAAAAAACAATTACAACATTAAAAACCTACTTCACAGTAATAATACTGATAAGATAAAACCAGAGGAAAAGTCAGGCATTTACAAGATTAAGTGTAAAGACTGAAAAAATTTACATAGGGAGGACAAAAAGAAACCTAGGCACTAGAAAGAAAGAACACTTCAGGCACTTAAGATACAAAAGTATTGATAAGTCCGCAATAGCAGCTCATTTCTGGTCTGAAAATCATGAAATTGAAGATAGCACAGAATTACTAAAATACGTACAAAAACATAGTGAACTCGTCATATGGGAGAGAATATACATAGAAAAACATAAAAACCAACTAATGAACTTTGAAATCCCGCCAGAAGAGAATCCCACATTTAAGTTCATCACTAAATCAACAGATGGCAGCAGCAACTCCAGAATTACCCACACCACTGGATCAATGCATAAGAGCCAAAGATGCAAATGATGATTTGCGAAACATGTCCTCAAAATAGGTACGAAAGTGAAGCAGATGTGTAATAAATACGACTCATCTAAAAATTAATAATTAAAAGTGTTGTTTAGTGTCTTTAATCGACTCTCTTTAAAGTTAAATTAACAAGAATATTTCTAGCCTGCTTATGTTTCACAGTTACTACTAGGCACACCAGTACTAGGCTTGTCAAGTGGTATATTTACTAGCTTTGAAAAGCACATGTATACTCTTAAAAAAATCACCACTTTATTGAATGCAAGGTACACAATGCAAGTGCAGCAGAGCGCGTGTGTGCTTTTTCTCACTGACCGTTAATGATTCTTTTCTTCCTAGTCAGGCATCTTATCTTTCCATATCTCCGAAACCAGATGTGCTACAAGCATGAGGTTTGGACAGTAATCCTCAGAAAAAATAGCTCTGTAACATGGCAAAAACAAAATAAGTATGTAATTAGTATCTTTGGAGCGAGCCAAGAAATTAGCTGTATGGTTCATCAAAGCGAGCCAGTATGCATGCTTAACTGTACAATTTGCGCACCCATATTGGCTAGAGCGTTAGAACAGCCACGCATAGCCCCGCCTTATGTTCATTCCTATTTTGTAGCTACCTTAGATTTTACTGTATAAGGAAAATCAATATAAAATTTTTCAGTAAAATATAATACTTACATGTCTTCAGTTCACATTCAGTCATTGTTACAATACTCCAACAGTAAGATCCAATACCATGGCTTCCCCTGTAAATAAAGTGTATTTCATTTGCTATGTTGTATAACATATATCACCTAATTTATTTTTGCTTCATAAATACATCTTAGTTTGGAACAATAAATATTGGAAGGAGGTCTCCATTACCAATTATTGTCTCACTTGTGGAGATCTGCATGTCTATAATCTGTCTCATGATCCTGTTGGAAATATGAGACTTTAACAGAACGCTCTCTTTCTCATCTTCCATACGTTTACAACAGGTTTGTTCTAGTTTGAGGCAGATTACAGTTGATTAACAACACTTATTTCTTTTACCAATATTATAATCTTTAAGGCTGTTTCACAATAACCAGGATTGAGAATGATACAATACATTATTTATTGGCATGATTCAAACATCTCTCAAATGTGTTTCCTGACTCTCACAGTCCTCAAAATAAAAGCATCACTTGTAAAGTACATAAAAAATTAACAGACAACAAATAATTAACAAATGATGCTGATAGGGAATTTAAAATGTAACAAATTTTGCTATGGTAAGCAAATTGATTTCACACTGAGTCCACTAAGATACTGTGTACTTCACGTACCTTGAAATTATGCTCAATGTGTGTTCATGACGACATGATTAGCCACCTGCGAAGATTAAATAACAGTTGAGACCAGTGAAAGACAAACTGGACTTCAAAGTTTTGGGGGTGTACCACATTCTTTGCGAGTGTGAGAAGCCATATATAGGACAAACCGGAAGGATGTTGCAACTAGGATAAAAAACATGAATGGATCATTTGTTTAATGACAAGTCTGGACCTTAGAGCCAACCATCATAGCAAAATTCAGCAGTTACTAGGAGAAGAGAGTTAAGGAGGCTCTGATCATTTCCTCTAAGAGGAGAATGCTGAACTGTGATACTGTATTTCAGTTCAGTTCCTCTTGGAACCGGCCTTAAAAATGGAAATCAACTGGCTCAAAAAGCATTAATGTAGATAGATTAAACATTCAATTAAGTAGTCACTTTTTCTATGAGAACTGCCCACACCAACCTAACAAATTGTTTTACATTTTCTACCAAGTTCATGTCAGCTAGGCAGTCAGCTTTATTACACACACACATCTCTCACAGCCCTCAAGTCCGTGCGCCTAAGGCCAAGCAGCCTTGGGGAAAAGAGGTGCCCCTGTGAGTGGTACAGGCTCGCACCTGCATTTGTAGGCAGACCGCCTGTTGCGTATTAGACTGGGCTCTATATCAAGCCTGTATCTTTGCACCAAAAACCCACTACTGCTGAATTGCACTGCGAGACGGCTTTGATTACTTCCTGGAATGTGCTGGTGGTTTAGGTGGTACCGTTACACATATCTCCTTCCCAATCCGGTGGAGGAGTTTTTAGTGGAGTAGTATCCTCGAGATGAAGCCCACGTACCCCACTGTGCCCAACACAGTGAAAGTCCATAAATGGGTTATGGATAAATTCATTCATCATCCTGATGGGAGAGATGTACGCTCCTGAAATGTTGATAGCTAATCATCTATGCACCTGGCTTGAAGCCCAATAGCATCAAGAATATATTCATCTCCAGGAAAGTTTCAGATCTTATTTTACAGTGGACTCATCCACATTTCAAGAGGTGAAACAACATCCACCGCACCACCTAGAAGCAATGAGAAGATATGTGAAGTACACTGTGTCTTATTTGACTCAGTAATTTTGTGTCACTGTGCTCTGCTGCACTGCTACGGAGGCTTGTGACCATTCTTGCCACATTGGGAATACTGCATATACTGGCAAAAGGTCTTAACAGATTATGTACAACAATTAAATTATTTTCTTAAGGCAATGCATCTGTGAAAATACTGCCTCTTCTGATTGCTCTTTGTTTTACCATACATGATTGTAACAAAACAAAATTTTAACAAGCTGTGTTAAACTATTATGATAATTTTTTACTTATAATCAATCACTTTTTGATACAACACAAAATGCTCTTTAGCTTCACAGTTTAGCTTTATTTCTTTTCTTTAAGATTCAATGTCCTTTAACCAGAAAGGTCATATTGGACAATGAATTAAATGAGCCCAGGGTACACCGGACTTACAGTTACATGATATTCGTCTTTCATGATAAAGGAAAACCCTAGCTAATAAAAATATAAAAAAACAAAAGAATCTTAGGTACAGTCAGGATTTGAACCATGGATCTGCAGGTCTCCATCTGGTTGCTCTTAATCATCGAGCTACTCTGGCCAACATGCTGATATGACAAATTCTCCAACTCGCTCATATGTTTCGTGGTAAACCAGTAGGACAATGACATACGCATCTTTTTGTGGCGACTTGCTATACTGTAAGTACTTAAGTCCCAGGCTTTATAGTTAAGTTACTATTAGATTAAGTGATGCACATTTAATTGTTAACATTAACTTCACCCATGCATTGCCTTAATACACTAACATTCCTGTTGCCGTGTTACTGTGAACCAGCGGACTTGAGGGATACTTGTAATATATTTTATTCACATGTTTACACTAATTTACACTTTACACATATTTTACAATGATAAGTCCATAATACTGTGATGCAACAACAGTATGGAATGCACGACCTTCACCACATTCACTACAACTATCTTCACAACAATGGAATGGAATGATGATTTGTGCTGGACTTTAGTCCTCCAAGTTGCGGAATGCTTGCTGTATATCCTCGTAAAGCTGTTCAAAGTCCTGCTTTATCTTTGCTTCACCATCCTTCACTGGATCCTGTAACAAAACACAATCATTGTCCCACATGGTGCTGCGAGTGCTACAGAGGGCAAAATGCACTCATTACGTACAATTATTTGACTGGAACAGATGTTAAGGTTAAATTAACCAGAATAGATTGAGTCAACATGAAAAATTCAATGCCATGGCTGGGATTTGAACCACGGATCTCCTGGTTTCCGTCCAGTCGCTCTAACCCATTGAGCTACCACACTGTTACAATTTACTGGTTATGCAAAAGTAATTAACAATTTTGGACATTAACTTGCAGCTCTGAGAAAATGTTAGGTATATTTGAAAGGAAAATCCTGAAGAGAATCTACGACCAATACAAGAGGATGGAAGGTAAATTAGGTGAAACAAGGAAATATATGAACTATCTAGTCTTGTCATAAATACTGTTACAAATTTTTGACACATACTGTACATCCGGTTTGGCATGTAAACAACTGCATATGTGCACATGTTAACCTTGAACCATTGTTAGCTTGTCTTTGAAAGAGGAAGTATTTAGCTCCAGGTTTCACCATGGAATGTGGTAATTATGAAAATTGTGTAGCCGTCATTGCGTTGCATTAAGTTGGAAAATCAGTCGTATGTTTGTGTAGCACACCATTAAGCGATTCACTCCAACTGGGACTGTAAAGGATCGGCCGAGGGAGGGTCGACCACAGTGTCAGTTGTCCAGCAGCACAAAAAGCAGTGGCGGCTCATGTTAGGAGAAATCCTGTGTGGAAGTAGGCTACCCTGTCCTGTGAAATGAACATTTCAAAAAGAACAATGTCCAGGCTTCTGTCAGAGGACCTTGGACTATGGGCTTATTGCTGACTTAAAGGACATTATCTTGACTCATGCCTAAAGAAGCTGAGAGTGTTTAAATGTTGACGTCTCCTACAGCATTGCGCTTAAAACAGTCATTCGAACAACCTCTTCATCGATGAAAAAGTTTTCACTATTGAGGAGTCTTTCAATTTACAAAATGACAGGGTTTATGTATCATCATCTCGGGAAGCCAGTAATAAGGTTCCGAAAGTTCAGAGGGCCCATCATCCCTCCTCTGTGGTGGGGGGTGAGTTATTCTGGTAACACCCAGCTACATTTTTGCAAAAAGGGCGTTAAAACCAGCACCAGAGTGTATGAAAGCACTGTTTTGGAGTGGCACATTGTTTCAAAACCAACCATGGACTTCCCAGAAGGATTCTGCCCCTGCCCTCAAGGCCAGGTCAACGCAAGTATGACTTCAGCGTCATGTCCCTGACTTCATTTTGTCTGAAGAATGGCCCAGTAGCAATTTGGATCTGAATCTATTGAACTACCGACTGTGGTCATTGCTTGAGGGCATCACCTGCAAGAGGAGACACCCCACCATTGGAAGTTTAAAGCGTTCCTTGTCAGCAGTGGTGGATTTTGCCCTGGATATCATCCGTTCCGCCATAGACAAGTGGCCACAAAGACTCAAAAGGTGACTGGTGCTGTGTGTAATGAATGCCTGTAGGTACAACATACTGAAGGCCAATTAAAATATTCTGCGTGGTATTTGGATTTTTCACATTTCAAGTTGTAACAGTATTTATGACTAGACTAGGTATATAAACCTAAGGAGATTGAGATGGGGTGGCCATAAACATATCCCCAAGAACATAATGGATGGTAAATTCTGCAAGACCAAATCAAAAGGAGCACAAAGGGGAAGATGCTCTTACAAAGGATGTGTTGCATATTAGCATATGAAGAAGGAAGGCTATGGATAGCAATGAATGGAAGCAAACTAAAGCGAAGCTGAAGCCCACAATGGGCTGTAAAAGTCACTTTCTGAAAAATCATGTTTTATGTGGGAAGCAACTTTGTTCAAGCTCATGGATGATGCTGTACTTAGACCTGTCACAGTGAAACACTGACCTTGAATTTCATTGACGACAGCTGGTAGAGGATGGAGCCCATGCTGTCTCTAATGACGCTCCATGTGATCTTGTTTTCGCTTTGCGCTGTTGACTCGACTGCATGCCGTGACATGTCGTAGAATGCTATCATGTTCTTCAACATGCCGACTGTCTTATAGAATGGGCAGAAGCGATCATATGGTGAGTAGCTGTGAGAGAGAACAGCACCAACACATAAGACACAAATACACAATATGCAAGTGTTACAGTGCTGTTAACACATCCCCTCCATATTACCTGTTCTGTTGTAGGAAGTCATCCTTAAGTAACTTGGCTACTTCGAGCGTGATCTTGTCTGTCTCGGCAAGGGAGGCTTTGCCCACCAGTTGCACAATTTCAGAAAGATCCTCCTCTTCCTGCAGGATTTCCTTCACCTTTGTTCTCAATGGCACAAACTCTGGGAAGTTCTTGTCATAGAAGTCATCTAACGACCGCATATACTTGCTGCAACATAAATATTTCTGTATTTAAGCAACAACTTCAATGGGAAACAGTTAACAGAATAACTACTTCAATTTGGTCAACATTTTCAAAAAATTCATAAAATTTGCTTTTGTATGCAGAAATACTTTAAAGGATACAAAACAAAAAGTTCAAGAAAATTTACAAATCCTAAACTATTCTTCACTGAAATTTTTTTTAGAAAAATTTAATGTCCTCAAAAATAAATGTAAATTTTGAATGAAAACCATATCTAGACCCAAAGCTGAAATTATTAAAATGGGTGATTGGGCACGACAAACTCATAATTCAGGAAACCCAAAGACCAACTATATGTAGACCGCAAACAAAATGCAGTTGGAGGCGTGACTTACCAACACTGGAGTCTAGCTTTCCCCCTCTACCATCATTTTATGTTCTCTCCTCTATCGCATGGGCTGCACTGATCATCTGTTTCACTCTGCATTTTCTTGCAAATCACTGCTTTGTTCCTCAGGGTTTTAAAAAGCTATGCATCTATTTCTTGATCGATTCACAATTCTTCTTTCTCCTTCAAGATGCCGCCAATTTGCAGACACACAATTTTCCCCTTAATGTCAACCCATACCATTTCAATGGGGTTTAAGTCAGGGTGATAGTGTGGAAGATGCAATGGAATGTGAGCATGATCATAAATAATGTCAATGGCGAATTGCTTCTCACAAGGCTTACAGTTGATGATTTACAACAATTTCGCTTTTGACATTGCAGGATTAAAATCAATTCTTTGATCCTCCCTCCAGCGTGTCACTTCAGATTTTAAAGTTGCCATGTTTGGCTTCTTGTCCCTCTCACTGTTGTGGTACTTAGCATTATCCATAACAGTAACACTACGGTGGGAAAGAGCTGGAAGAAGCTGTGTTTTCAACCATTTTCAGAAGTTTTCAAAATTCATGGACTTGTGATAGTCTCCTGAAGTTCGCCCGTCTCTACAATTTAGCAGTGCACCCTCAACAAATCTGTCCTCACCTCCACAATGAACAATAATTTCTGCCCCATTCCAATGTTGACTGTAACTCCAAGTTGTTCTGATTGCCAGCACTTCCTTACTGAGTGCAATTGTTGGATGTATGTTTCATCAATGTATACAGCATTCCATCCTTGTGCTTCCTGATGTCATTTAAATATTGCATTTGCCAAACAGCTATGTTCAGCATTTCTACCAAAATCTCGTGTTTGGACTGGCAATGATTCCATTTGAACCCCAGTTGTTTAATCTTTCTTTGCAAGAACTCTCTTCCACAATCGAGGATTCCATCTTCTTTTAGACTGGCTAAAAGTTTTTTTATTGTTGGCACCTCTTTGTGCACAGTATAAAATGCATGGATTTTCTGACGAATAGTGGAATCTGTAAATGAATCCACTTCAATTCTAGGCTTCTTTAGCTCTGATTTTCCATCTGGAGTGGAGAAATTCAGTGTACCATTTGCAGTGGTCACATTTCCCTCTTTTAAAATGTTACTTACAATTCTTGCGGAAACACCAGTTGCTTCACTCGTCATTGCCAGTACATTAACATTTTATATGTTAAATCTTTCTTTAATATTCTTGAAATGCAGGTCAACATTATACACTATTTCCATGAGCCTGACATCTGAGTGGCCTACTGGAAATGCAACAAGACTTTGAATGCTGACAATTCATTTTTCTGGATGTTTTTAATTCACTTTTAAAATCAAGACAGCATTAAAATACACGCATTTTGTGTGGTTTGCACTGTCGCATGCAGGAAGGGAGAGATGGGAGTCACATGATGCTTGGATGGTGAGGAGAAGAGAAGGTTCTGCTAACGCATGTGCACACCGACTGCATTTTGTTTGCGGTCTACCTGTAATAAATTTTGAATTCCCCCCCAGATAACTTTGTAAAGAAGACTGCAAGCAAAAACAACCAATGATATTTGGACCTTCAGAGTTGAAAACTGAAGCTACTGCTCCTGAAACTAGTCCTTCAAAAATTAAAAAATAAGCGAGGTAATGTAAAACAGAAGTTTATTATGGAATATGTTATATTTTATATTCTGCCATACAAAGACATGACAACATTTTTACTAAAATTAGGCAAGTGAGTCAACCTTGTATATACTTTTCTCCACTTACAAGCACTCCACTTTCTGAAATACTTCTTTTTATTCTATAATGACAACATTTGACTATACTTAAAGTCTACTGTAACTCTTAAAGGCTTAGTGCATGCCTTACCTGTATGAGATGAGCCAGTTGATGGAAGGGAAATGTTTACGCTGAGCCAGTTTCTTGTCCAGACCCCAGAACACCTGCACGATGCCAAGAGTAGCTGAAGTGACAGGGTCTGAAAAGTCACCACCAGGTGGTGACACAGCTCCCACAATACTTACAGAGCCTTCTCTATCTGGGTTACCCAGACATTTTACACGACCTGCTCGCTCGTAGAAAGATGCCAACCTTGCACCTAAGTATGCAGGGTAACCACTGTAGCAAACAAAACAATATTTATCAAGTCAACCACTTTACGCTGCAGTCACTTACTTTATTACGTTTAACAATCAATCATAGTGGAAGGGCTACTTCATAATTAACAGGAAGCTTTCCCACAACCCAGGTACAAGATATAAACAAAGTCCTTTATTCATCATAAGATCATGGTACATGATATGGCTGTTACATATTGACTAATTATTGAATACGTTGTTTACTCATGACAAATTCATTTACTGTTTAAATTACTGTTGAAATAAAAAGACTGTTAAACTTTTTCATTTGGTAAATTATTATACAATTTAATGTCCATATTTGTGCGATTACATTTTAGATTGCTTGTTCTGGACAGTCATTTATTCACGTATTTTTCTCTTTTGATATAGTCCAGTACTTCTGCTATAAAGAGAGACTAATGATAGTACATAGCATTTCCTAAAGATATCTATTCCACTTATTACCCTCTTTCGGATCTTCAATACCTATCATATTTTTCTCTGCAAAATTTTAATCCATATTTTCAGTAATTTTGAAATTGGACCAAATATACGAGGTCTGTTAAAAGAATAAAAATAATTTGATCACCACTGTCAACCACCATTTATTTTATCTGGGCCCACCCCATCAAAAGTATGTGATTGCCAATTCTCTATAAAGATACTTTACCTATCTGCTGGCATTTCTGCCAATCGTCCTGAGATTTCTCTCAAAGCCTCAGCCCAACGGGAAGTAGAATCTGCCATCATAGACACGTTGTAACCCATGTCTCGGAAGTATTCCGACAGTGTGATACCTGCAATAACATGACAAAACGTGAGACAAGAACTACAGTTGATGGTAATGTATACATGTTTTGAGAAAACCTGCTAACCTGTGTAAATGGAAGCCTCTCGGGCAGCCACAGGCATGTTTGATGTATTAGCCACTAGAGCAGTTCGCTTCATGATGGACTCTGTCACTCCATCTATCTCCACTGAGAGTTCTGGGAAGTCTCGCAGTACCTACACAGATAAGATCTATAGCATTCTGTTTGACTGCAGACAGTACAGTTAGAGTACTAGGAAACAATTTCTCACCTCAGACATCTCGTTGCCTCTTTCTCCACAACCTACGTAGATAATTACATCTGAGTTAGAATACTTGGAGAGTGACTGTGAGATCACAGTCTTGCCACAACCAAAAGCACCGGGTATGGCAGTGGTACCACCTTGTACACATCTGTAACACAAATATAAAGTGGTGATGATGCATATTTTGTTGTGTGTGAAGTTTCCACACCCCTGGGTCTGCCATTCAATGTGACCCTGTATAGTTAATGCTCTCTCATTATGCTTTATATATAACTTACGGGAAGAGTGAGTCCAACACACGCTGTCCACACAATAACGGATGGTTTGCTGGAAGCTTCTCTGTGACTGGTCGAGGCTGACGGACAGGCCATACTTGTAACATGGTATACTTGGATTTCTCCCCATCAAACTCTGTTTCCAGCATCACATCATCAACGCAGTAGTTGCCTGGTGGAGCAATGTATGTAACGGTTCCCTTAGCTCGCGGGGGCAGCAACATTTTGTGTTTCACCAGTGTGTTCTCATGGACAATGCCATACATGTCCCCACCAGTGATGTGACTACCAATCTGAAACAAACCACATGCGAGAGACTCATGCGATAGTATATATTTAAAAAACTCTGCATGACTACAGAAACAAAAAAAAGCTACTATTATAACCCATTACTAAATGCACAGTGTCACAAAATGTGTATCACTACCTCTACAAATTCATATCAGGTGAAGTGTACTCAACAGATAATAGCAGATCTGCACTTACAAGAGCTCTTACTTATAATATTGTGAAAAGTGTCATTAGTGATAACCTACCTTGATATTGATGGGGTTGAACTCCCATGATGTTGTGCGACTCAGAGCAGGTATGTTTATACCCTTGGGAATGTATATACTCTGTGTCAGTTCATGAATATCCTTCAGAGGTCTCTGAATACCATCAAAGATACTTCCCAAGATACCAGGACCTAGTTCCACTGAAAGAGGTTTGCCAGTACGCAATACAGGGTCACCAACTGTTACTCCTGAAGTTTCTTCATAAACCTACAATCAAAAAATGTTTCACCAATACATATGTATGTCTATAACTTATTGAGGTTTTGAGTTTTCACTTAGAATACTGTCAGCTGGATATGGTTCTATTAAAAATGTATTAACAGATATCAGCCCTTCGAGGTTGAGAATGGAAGCAACAGCTTCTATGCTGAAACTACTCCCTCAAAAAATAAAAATGTAAGCGTGTTAAAAACCGACTACAAATAGTTTTTTTTTTTTTTTTTTTTCCAATAAACTTATGTTTTCAAATGAAAACTCATTATTTTTGATTCAACTGATAACATGGAAAACAATGCTTCTTAAACTACAATAGGCAAATTCCAAGCTAAGAACAGACTTGAAACACAATTCAATCATTGAAGCACACTTACAACTGTGATTCAAGCACCTAACACCTTGATTATCTGTTACTTCATCACCTGCTGCCTACGTTAAATTTTATGAAAGTTGAGTTATTCACAAAATAAACATGTATAAGCATATGCAAATAGTTTGAGCACAATGTGTATTAACAAATTCTCAAGCAAAGTGCACTTTGCAACAATAATACAGAATCAAGAGCTTGTTTTCATGTTTTGATCACAAACTGGTCAGACAACAGTAATGATCATGTAACAACTTAGGCTTTCATGGCCGGCGTCAATCCAGTAAGATGTAGAGGTTTGTGGGCTTACTGGCCATGGTCTAGTAGGAAAAACTGAAGTTCCTGACGTTTTGCTCTAACGTGTGTCAAGCATCCTTGTGTGGCAAACTAGAGTGGCTCCAGCATAGCACACCAATTAATATAATTATATAATTAACCATAATTTTAAGAGGAAGCAGCATGTTTGCACAAAATCTAGTTTCCTGTGTTACAAAACACAAGGACAAAACCATTCACATGAGCCAGACTGAGACATAGGCCTAGCAGCCGTCTTTTGAGTGGCAGATGCACTGCCAATGGGAGGGAAGTAGGTGGTCTCTCTCCCGCCTATATATAATTGGTGCGCTATGCCAGAACCACTCTAGTTTGCCATGAGTCCTCTGAGGATGCCAGACGCATGTACGAGCAAAACGTCAGGAACTTCAGTTTTTCCTACTAGACCATGGCCAGTAGGCCCGGAAATCTCTACACCTTACTGGAGTAATGATCATGTTGCAAGGAATATGTGCACACACACACTGAAACAAGAGTCTGCTACCTCTTACTGTGCACTACAATCACTTAATATGTAGCACAGGATTTGTGTAATTGCTTCTGTTCATATTAACATGGATTATCCATCAACACCACCCATCATTAGAGTCCTACTGTACTGAAATTTATCAATATGTTCTAGATGGATAATATTTAGAAAAATTTTTAACATTGCTTTGAAAGACAGTTTAAATCAAATCTGAATTACAGTTCGGCCGTTCTATCTCCGGCTCTGACATTTCTCGAGAGGGGGAAGCAGGCTGTTGCCAGTTCTTTAGCGGGAATTTCAAGCAGAGGAACAATCCGTATTTTAAATATTTCATGTATTTGCATATTTCACGAACCAGTAGCCATATTATTATAATAGCGATAATAATAGGACTTACGAACACTAAACATCGGAATTCACGCACGAAAAATATACCAAAAAAAGTTCAGCAGCGCAAGCCGCTATTAGTCCACGTGGCTCAAACAAATTTAAGCTGGCAACACGGTGTTGGATTCGGGAGCCATGCCTACCAGCGACAATGCTGATTGGCGCTAGCAGACAGTTTTAACTTCCTGACCACGACACCGGATGTAGAGACTCCCAGTACTACCAACAGATGCAGTTAGTGTGTGTGTGAAAGGTGTGAATGAAATATTCGAATAGAGTGGTGTTGTAATAAATATCTTGCATTATGATGAAATTGTAAATTGTATTTCAGTGTTTTAAAGTTAATATAGTCCTATATTTTCATTCTAAAGATAATTTTGAGGATAGGTTTTCAATTGCTCATTACTGTATGTTGGTACTATTAGGTTTCCCCTTCCACCTTTTACAGTTGCAAAACGTCAGAGCCGGAGATATAACGGCCGGACAGTAGATCTGATTTTTTTTTTTTGGGAGGGGGGAGAAACAAAGAGACCCATATTTTATTGTACTTAATACTATCAATCAATTTGTTTTTTAAAACATAAGAAAAGCTGCAAACCTCAAATAGTCAACTTTGTAAGTTAGTATTAAGGTATAAGGGGCATTCAAAAAGAAATGAGCCAGAGTCTGGTATGCGCAAACTGGTGACAGGATGATATCATGGCATGTGTAACAAAGTGTTGTTCTGACCAGAGCGTGAAAGTTCACAGTGCATTGCTAGACGGCACACGTGCACAGACTATACAAAGCTAGAAGCAGCATGCATTAATCGTCCAATGATGCCAGTTGAATTGCAAACAGTGAAATGGAGGCGTCAAAAGAAGAGCAAAGAGGTGTTGTTCGTTTTCTGACAGTGGAAGAAGTAGGGGGAACGGACATTCATTGACGAATGTCACAAAAATAAATTGCATGTCACAAGGCAAACACTGCATGTTCCTTGCAAAGGTCAAGGCATGGCACAAGCGCCTCAGGGTAGGATGGATGTCATTAGCCAATGATGTACATTCTGGAGCTACACAATGCATTACCAATGACACTGTCCAGCTGGTTGTTGCACTCATTACCCAGGACAGCCGAGTGACAAAAACCATAGCCACTGAGGTCGGATTGAACATCGGAAATGTTCACACCATCATGAAGGAACAACTGCTCTTGCGTAAAGTGTGTCCAATGGGTGCCCCACAGTCTTCAACCACACCAGGAAGCATGTCAAATGGCCCACTGTCTTAGTTATCTGCAGCGCTATGCTAGGAAAGGGAATGAGTTCCTGGCACAAGTGGTGGCTGGTGTCATCACTTCAAACCAGAATCACAATGACAAAGTCTCCAGTGGAAGCATCCAGGGTCACCACAAGTGCAGGAAAGCTTAGGCTGACGTTCTTCTTTGACTAAGATGGCCCCTTCTGATACACTTTCTGCAGCACAGGACAACAGTGAGTGCCCAGAGTTACTCACAATCCTTGACCAACCTTCACCAAGTGATCAACTCAAAACAACCAGGCAACCTCACCCATGGGGTCATTCTGCTCCACGACAATGCAAAGCCTCATACACCCAACAGTCATGGCACTCCTGCAGAAATTCAAATGGAAGGTCCTCAGCCATTCTCCATACAGTCTAGACCTCTCTCCCTGTGATTACGCCATTTTTGGTCTTCCTAAAAAGCCTTTGAGGGGCAAACGATTCACCTTGTATGATGACATTCAGCTGTACGTGCAGAACTAGCTCACATCGCAGCCCTGGGACTTTTATGAGACAGCCATTCGCCGCCTTGTGTCACAGTGGGACAAGTGTCTCAACAGCCAGGCCCAATACTTCTAACATACAGGTACTGGCTCACATCACAGCCCCGGGACTTTTATGAGACAGCCATTCATCACCTTGTGTCGCAGTGGGACAAGTGTCTCAACAGCCAGGCCCAATACTTCTAACATACAGAAACTGGCTCACATTACATCCCCAGTACTTTTATGAGACAGCCATTCGCCGCCTTGTGTCACAGTGGGACAAATGTCCCAACAGCCAGGCCCAATACTTCTAACATACAGAAACTGGCTCACATTGCAGCCCCAGTACTTTTATGAGACAGCCCTTCACCGCCTTGTGTCACAGTGGGACAATGTCTCAACAGCCAGGGCCAATACTTCTAACATACAGGTACTGGATCACATAGCAGCCCCGGGACTTTTATAAGACAGCCATTCATTGTCTTGTGTCACAGTGGGACAAGTGTCTCAACAGCTAGGACCAATACTTCTAACATACAGGAACTGGTTTCTGTAATTATGTCTCCGGCTTGTTTCTTTTTGAATGCAACTTATATATTACCTCATGGTTGAAATTCCAGTTATGGCTTTGAATTTTTCAGTCTGATTATAACTTAATAAAGGTTCATCTCAAGCATCAATTTTTTGTTATAATTTCTATGGATAGAATGACCTACTGTGTTTTAATAAATGACTATTTTAACCAAAAATATTTGCTTACCTCATATCAAGAACTTGGACATACCTGTATAGTTGCCATGTCTCCTTCCAGCCGGATGATCTCTCCCACGAGTTCATAGTACCCAACACGCACCAGCTCGTACATAGCCGACCCAGACATCCTCTCTGCTGTCACCACTGCCAACAACATTGTCATTCTTACTCAACCATGTCAACTATTTCAACTGTAATTGAAAACCTTAAAAACTACATGTTTTAGAAGCAAAAAAATTATTATTCTATTACTCATAGTCCTGAAAACTTGTTGGCTTATATGATACATAAAAGTAGTTGAGAACCAACAAGAAATAACTGTTACGATAATATATAAAGCAACATTTGTGTCTTGTCTATCTATCATCTGGACTCTAGCTTGTCACTTAGTTCTGCAGGTATTGCCAAAATTTGTGAAAAAAATCAGTCTTCTACGGTAGTCACTTGTCTTTCATGCTTATCTTAGTCCAAAGTCTACTGTAAACACATTCTTCCCTCTTCTAATTATATAATTTTTTAAAATACAAAATTATCACATTATGATTGGTGGTTTTTGCTCTGCGCACATCCACTAGGGACTGCCACAGCATAGACCAAAAAATCAATATTAAAGTTATGAGATTTTCCAAAAACACTTCAGTTTATTGCAGACTTAACCTCTGCCTTGGAAAACAAAGTCTTTGATCTAAAAGTACCTTACTTATTTGTATTGACAAATTTAGTGATATTCATATTTTTTTATTATTCACTTTTGTTATAACATTAAGAAAAAAATGTGCAGTAAAACACTCAGACAACTTTATTCACCCATTTCAAAAATATATGCTTTTACATTCAGTGCCAATAGAATGAAGAGAATGAACATTGAACCAAAAACCAGTTTTATATCTGAAAGCAGACAAAGGAAACACGGTAGTCATTATGGACCGAAATGATTACAACCAGCGAGTCGAACATCTACTACAAAATCCAGAATATACAACCCTAACAAATGAAATGTGTAGTGTTTAACGCCCACTTTTACTACAAACGGCACCGCAGGTGATGACACTGATGGTACATGAGATGAAGATGGAGCATCGGTGGAATGAGATGGCGGGGGAAACCAGAGATCCCGGAGAAAACCCGCCCCAGAGCCGTGTTGTCCACCACAAATCTCGCTTTGCGGTCGCCTGGGATCGAGGCCGCCTTGGTGAGAGCCAAGCGGTCTAACCACTGAGCCACGGCACGGCCTAACAAAAAACCCATTAAGGAAATACATAGAAACCACCAAGAAAGCAATTAAAGAAAATACCATAGTGCCAGATAATATGAAAAACAGCATAATTGTAAACAACCCTAATTTGCCAAAATTATACTGCCTACCTAAGATCCACAAGACAGACAACAGCATGCGACCCATTATTAACAATATAGAGGCCCTGACTTACAAACTGGCAAAATTGGTGGAAGAATTTGACAAGTTTGAATCTCTAAACATAAAGAATTCATTTGATTTGGTAAAGAAAATTGAAAACACAGTTATAAAAACTAAAGAGGTAATGGTGTCTGATATCAGATCTCTATTCATGAGCATACCAGTAGGAAAAATTCCAAAATTGATGAAAGGCTGGTTATCCAAAAGCAACGTTGCAGATGATAAAATAGAGGAATACATCAAATTAACCACCCTATGTATTGAACAAAACAGCTTCACTTTCTACAGCAAGATCTTCCAACAAACAGCAGGCTTGGCCATGGGTAACCCTCTTTCACCATTACTAGCTAATCTGTTCATGAGTAATTTGGAAACACACATTACTAAAGCCTTTCCACATATTTTCAAATGTTGGCATAGATATGCCAACGATGTGTTTGCTATAGTTCCTAGAAGACTAACCGAGGATGCTATTAAGTTGCTAAACATACAAGAGAAATCCATAGTTCTCACCATTGAAGTAGAGCAGGATGAATGGCTACCTTTTCTAGATTTGAAAATCATTAGAACACCAACAGGATTACAATTTGGAATATACAGAAAAGCAACACATGTTGACAATTACATTAAATGCAACCCATTCAACCCAGTACAACATCAATATGCAGTATTCCATAGTTTGGTTCACAGATTAATCAACATTCCGCTAACAAAAACAGGAGTACACTCCCATACACCAAGTTGCCGAATTGAACAACTATAACACAAATTTCATCAAAAAATTGATCTACAGACACAAAAGAAACAAAAACTTAAAGGACATTACTACGTTAAAAAGAACTAGAAAACCCAAAAACCAGATATGGCAAATTTACATTTCATCCAAAATACTTCAAAAAATTTGAAAAGATATTTAAAAGCTTCAACATAAAATAAGCCCCTCAGAACAAACACAACATCTGCAACTTACTAAACCACCCTCTAAAAAATAGCACACCGAAAACTCAATTATCAGGCATGAGCTGCCAGGATTGTGACAAGATATACATTGGTAAGACCAAAAGGAATCTAGGAACAACAATGAAAGAACAGTTCAGAAATAGTAAATTCAAACACATGGACAAGTCGGCCGTAGCACATCGCTTTTGTTCTGAGAATCACAACATAAAACAAGAAATAGAACTGATCAAACAGGCAAAGAAACCTCTGGAACTACAGATTTGGGAAAACATATATTACAAAGAAACAGGACCTCTTGATGAATTTTGAAATTCCTGCGGTAGATGACGTCATCAAACTTACCAGGACATTAGATGGCAGCACGACACCAAGCCAGATGCAGACATCGGATGCATCATCAGTCAACCACAGAACTGACGATAGGGAAAAGGTTCCCAGAAACTAGTCTTCATCAAAAAACTTGTAAGTGGAGAAAAGTATATACAAGGTTGACTCATTTGCCCAATTTTTTGTAACAATGGCACTCCACTTTCTGAAATACTTCTTTTTATTCAATAGAATGAAGAGAGTTTTCCAAGCTGTATGGCCATGGTCAGCAGTGATGAACTGGCGCATTAGTGGACCTAACCTATTGTCACCTAATTATCGGAAGGCACGGCCAGCTAGCAGCCGGGTGGGCGGCAGGAGGCATTTGGACCACGCCTACCCATTTATCTTGTAGCGCTGGCGAGGGGATGGTTGGAAAGACATCACTGGCCATCTCTTTCCCCTCCCCCAGGGTCTGGAACGGTCGGGATATTTCATCTAGCCCGGAACCTTCTAGATAGGTCAGTTAGTCTTATATAAGCGATGCGCCGGGCTGGAGGGAGTTGAGTTCTTGGCGAGCAGTGTGAAGAGCGCCATGCTAGTGAATGGACTGGAAGACTGTGTAGTGGACCTGTGACAGAAACTGGCAAATTTTAATTGTGTGCGCTACATAATTCTGTGTAATCGGCAAGTGTTCCAACTGTAATTCGGTGGAAATAAAGAACATTTTGAGTTTGTGCAATTGGACTTTTAATTTCACAAAGTCACACTATTGTAAATGAACTTGCTGATTCACCGGAGTACTGAGATTTTGTCTTCCTTAGGCTTATTGCCTCACAGTACATTGTAAATAACAATGCCACAGCTGTATGGCCATGGTCAGCAGTGATGGACTGGCTAAGCTATTGTAAATGAACTTGCTGATTCACCAGAGTACTGAGCTTTTGTCTTTCTTGGTCTTATTGCTTCACAGTACATTCTAAATAACAATACCACAGCTGTATGGCCATGATCAGCAGTGATGGACTGGCCCATTAGTGGACCTAAGCTATTGAAAATGAACTTGCTGATTCACTGCGGAGTTCTGAGCTTTTGTCTTTCTTGGGCTTATTGCCTCACAGTACATTGTAAATAATGCCACAGCTGTATGGACTGGACAACTTGATTCATGTCATTACCATATTACATTCTCTACCATTCCTCAGGGCTTAAAGTTGGGCACATCACTCTGTCAGCAAACTGTCTTGAAATTCTATGCAGCAGTGCAGTGCTAGAACAGCTCTCAGCTCATATTTACTAAATCAACTAATTAAACAAACTGTTGAAGAAAAGTCATGAATATAATTTTGTGAGTGTAGTAAACCACGAGCCTATCTATAGTAAGAGGGTCATTGTTTGCACCTTAAAGCAAATAGCATTTTTAACAAGATCCATTCACCCTAAACATTTAATGATCTTGATAGATAGTCAACATGAAAAATTCAATGCCACGGCCGGGATTTCAACCACGGATCTCCTGGTTTCTGTCCAGTTGCTCTTACCTATTGAGCTACCATGGCCAACTTGGCATCATGACATTAAGTTCTCCATTTGACTCGTACATTTCCCCGGTAAACCACTAGGGGCTCTCGCATCCAAGATACACCGTTTGTGGTGACTATCATAAGTACTTAAATCCCAGGCTTCATCATTTAACTCTTATTATTTTAGTTAATGTCATGACAGCAAGTTGGCCATGGTAGCTCAATGGGTAAGAGCGACTGGATGGAAACCAGGAGATCCGTGGTTCAAATCCCAGTCGTGGCATTGAAATTTTCAAACTGACTATCAAAAACCTTAGCCTATATACTGCTAGTGTGAAGAAATGATTAATTTCCATCAATTAACATTTAATGATCTTTCCCTTTTCTTTCTAAGGGTTTTTACAGATCCTGTTTCTTTAAATTCAGTTCTCAATATAAAAGTGTTCACAGATATACCAGTTGCTTCAGATGTCGGTTCAGTTAAGTATTTCACAGCCAGGGTGTTATAACGTTGAAAGAAAAAGTTCAACATGTTTAATACAATACAAGGGTGGTATGAAAAGTTTTCAACCTCAACATGAAGATGGCAGCATTCATAAATAAAAGCTAGTACATTTCGTTGTTCATCTGTTGACAGTTACCAAAGTTTCAGCCAGTTTGGAAGCTCATTTGTTACGTAAGTCGTTTGAGTGTGTTTATGAAAATGGACAAAATTGAGTATTGAGCTGTCAATAAGTATTTGTTTTTGAAAAGCAATATACCTACCCAAATCAAAATTGAGTTGGATTCTGTGTATGGGGACTCTGCACCATCATTTGCCACAGTGATATTTTGGGCAGCTGAATTTAAACATGGCCTAAGAGCTTGGGAGACGAACATTTGGGATAACCTAAAACTGCAACTACCGACGAAAACATCGTCAAAGTTCATCAAATGGTGCTAGATGACCGCCGAATTAAAGTGAGAGAGATAGCAGAGGCTTTGAACATATCAAAAGATCGTGTTTGTCACATATTAAATCAACATTTAGACATGAGAAAGCTGTCCGCGCATTGAGTGCCGCATTTGCTCATGTCAGACCAAAAAGTGTTCGAATGAACATTTCCAATGCTCTGTTGGCGCAGCTTAGGCGCAATAAAGGCAAGTTTTGGTGCCGACTAATTACTGTAGATGAAACCTGGATACACCATTATATGCCCGAAACAAAAATACAGTCCAAACAGTGGACTGCAAAGGGGGAACCAGATCAAAAAAAAGCAGAAACTTTTTTCAGCTGGGAAAGTGATGACTGTTTTTGAGATAGTCATAGACTTATTTTAATTGATTATCTTCAAAAAGGAAAAACCATTACAAGAGCATACTACACATCATTACTTGACAAGCTGAAGGCGAGACTTGCAGAAAAACAGCCACATTTGCAGAAAAAGAAAATCCTGTTTCACCAAGACAATGCACCATCTCACACCTCAGCGGTTGCAATGGCAAAAATCCACAAATTACGGTTTGAACTGCTTGACTCACTAGATCTAGCACCAAGCGAGTTCGTTTTGTGCCCTCATCTGAAAATTGTGCTCGGACAGATTTTTGTCAAATGAAGAAGCAATCACCTTCTGAACAATTATTTTGCAGAGAAAAATGCAGAGTACTATTTGGACGGGTTACAGAGATGGGAGCATCACAGGGAGAAGTGTGTAGAGTTACAAGGAGACTATATTGAAAAATGCCTAGTACTATTTGGACGGGTTACAGAGATGGGAGCATCACTGGGAGAAGTGTGTACAGTCACATGGAGACTATGTTGAAAAACGCCGAGTACTATTTGGACGGGTTACAGAGATGGGAGCATCGCTGGGAGAAGTGTGTAGAGTTACAATGAGACTATGTTGAAAAATGCCGAGTACTAGTTGGACGGGTTACAGAGATGGGAGCATCACTGGGAGAAGTGTGTAGAGTTACAAGGAGACTAAGTTGAAAAACGCCGAGTACTATTTGGACGGGTTACAGAGATGGGAGCATCGCTGGGAGAAGTGTGTAGAGTTACAAGGAGACTATATTGAAAAACGCTGAGTACTATTTGGATGGGTTACAGAGATGGGAGCATCGCTGGGAGAAGTGTGTAGAGTTACAAGGAGACTATGTTGAAAACCGCCGAGTACTATTTGGACGGGTTACGGAGATGGGAGCATCGCTGGGAGAAGTGTGTAGAGTTACAAGGAGACTCTGTTGAAAAATGCCGAGTACTATTTGGACGGGTTACAGAGATGGGAACATCGCTGGGAGAAGTGTGTAGAGCTACAAGGAGACTGTCGAAAAATGCCGAGTAGTATTTGGACTGGTTACAGAGATGGGAGCATCACTTGGAGAAGTGTGTAGAAATACAAGGAGACTATATCAAAAAAAAAAAAAAAAAAAATCTGAAAATATGTCTTGTATTTTTATTAGGTCAGAAAGTTTTCAGACTACCCTCGTAGCCTCTTTTACCACTTTTTAGATACTTGCCACTAATGTTTCTGTACACTAGTCAGAGGAACTAAGGACTCTGCCATATTGACTTGATACAATAATTATTGGTCGAGTGGAACAGCAGTACACAACACAATGGGGAAAGTACTGAGTACCACATGACAAATGAAAGGAAAATATGTGACAATTTGGTAACAAACTATTTTCTAGTTGTGCTACAGCGTAACGTTGACATCTGTACACACTTTAAGGCAGGATAGAATATAGAGAATGTATTGCACTCCATCCAAAAATTCAATACCCAGATGTCACTCACCCAAAATACATGTTTTGAAGCACCAAGACAAAATACTTTTAAGAAAAAGGTCCATGTTTAAACAGCTTAACTAAAGAATAAAATGGATAAACACCAAACTTCTTACTTAAGTTCAGTACTTCAAAAGATGCAACAGGAAGATTTTCAATAAAATTACAATGCAATCTATTCTTTACATGGAACTTTTCCCTCCAAAAATGACTAACAATACTGATTAAAATACCATAAGTATTACTTACATAAGCAACAAAACGTAGCTTCTTCCATCTTCTTCAATAACTGTTAGATATTAAGGGACAGACAAAAGTAACTGATAAAGGAACAAAAAAGGATTAAAATGATTGGGAAATATTTAGGAAGTATATATAAGAGGATCAAGAAAAACAAGGAAAGCTTGATGTAGATGTTACTCATTATGACTAGGTATGAAAGAATTCTTATCAGTTATAGCATATGTATTCAATTAAATTACTATACCTACCAGGACCAGATACAGCAAACACGTAGCCATATTTGGTCTCTCTATCCTCGTCCTGCATCTTTGGAAGCGTTGGTGCCATTTTGAATGGAATTCTGAAACATTTAAATCAAACATTTCTCATAAGTATTTGAGAGTATTCATTGTCAATGACTTGCAAAACTAATAAGTAAGAAAGCTGAAATAGTACAGAGTACCTCTTATTACTAGTAGATAACATGCCGATGTACATCCATAACTCACCACTGCCATATAACAAATGTGGTAACAAAACGATAAAACCGCTTTAGCCCGGACTAGTTAACAAAAGTTGTTTTGTGTACTAGATGACCAGTTTTACAAATGATAAATTGCTATTCTCCATTACTTGAATTCTCTTGCCAGTGGGTGAATTCATTGAACTCATCCCATCTGCTTGGGACCAGGTTAGAAGGGAAACTTTGATAGTCATGCAAAAAGCTGTAGCATGCGTGCATTTGTGCGACTTGCCAGAAAATAATACTGAAGAGGGGGAAAAAAAAAAGCGTGGAATAAGATTTTATAGACATTTTTAGAAATATTGATGGCCGTTCCAAAGAAGAAGACATTGACAATGACGGAGGTTATGAACTGTTACAGAAGAAGGCATTATTGCATCATACAGTGTTACTGAAAATGAAAACAGTATTCAGATTCAGATAGTGTTGATGAACCAGCTATGGTTATGACCCACGTACAAACAGTAACAAACATACATAAATTGATGCTTAATTTTGAGAGCCAAGTCGAAACATTGAGATCACGCTACTTGTAAGTGATACACTAAACTGAGACAACAGAAGCTCACTGCTGCTATGACCCACACACAAGCAGTAACAAACAGAGAAATTGATGTTTTATTTCAAGAGTCAAGCCAAAAGATTGACAAATGAACTTCTAATGTTAAAGCGGATGTGAGATCACACTGCTCGTAAGTGATACATTAAACTGAGACAGCAGAAGCTCACTGCCTTTCTTACTACGAACTACTTTGTAATAAAATGCAAATACATAGGCTATTATAGTACATAAGGTGTATATGTGTTTAGGTGAAAGTGTGCCAAATTATTTTCTAAAGTACATTAAAAAGTTTTTGGTGATGTACATCCTTTTTTACCGGTTTTCTGTCACTCTCTGGATAATCCAGATTTTCGTTAACTTGCATAGGCCTTGGGCTCTATTGATCTGGGTAAATGGAGTCCTGTATTTACAATCTAAATACAAGGTGCATCCATTCTGGAGACCATGGGGGAAAAAAAGCTGGGGCAGTAACAGGAAGTGCTTAACTATTTTTCAACATATTCACTGTCTGAATTCAAACATATGTCATACGGAGAGACTAACTGTTGTATCTTAGTGTGATTGAAGTTGGCTGCCTGAAATTGGAATCATCTCCTCCTCTCATTCAAAAAATACGGTCTCCGACCAGACAGGAATCATTCAGATGTAAGAAAAGATGGAAAAATCTTTGGGAATGAGCCAACATTCTGTAGATCTGTAGTCCATGTGTAGTGCACAGCAAGGCTCTGTGCATTCTAAAACTACACCACAGACTGCACTTCTCAATCAGAGGGAATGGCCTACGCTACAAAGTGATTTGGCATGGAGATCTAAACTTGGTCTATTGTACCTACCGTACCAGAGGAAGGATGAGGTGAAAGAACTTCCCAAGGAGCCAAGACAGTGCAGAGGGTATGGTCCCTACACTTCCTCAGCAAGCCAGTACCGTGGTTCAGAAATGGCCAGAACCTATTTTTGGCTAGAAAGTCAGCTGTTTCATTACCATGTATTCCGAAATGTGCTCGTATCCAATGAAGTATTAATCTTTGCCGGTCCTCGTAGCTATGGTCGTTAGAACGTATGCCTCTAGCGTTCTACCGTGTAGAGGGTTGCGGGTTCAAGTCCCGCCTTGGACATGGGTGTTTATGTGTATAGTGTATATGTGTGAAAATACAGAAAACAGATAGGAAAAATAAACGGAAACAATAAAAAAACGGTTAAATAAGGAAAAGAAAAATATATATCTGTATACATAGATATATATTTTTTACTTTTAAAAAAAAAATCTTTTACTTAAATTAACTTTTATGATCTTGTGGCATTATGCAATATTTAGGTTTTAGCAGTTATATCAGATGTTATGGATATTATAGCTGCTTTAGATTCAGATATTACTACTTTTTTCAATTTATTTATGTGATATAGAAGATTTTGTAAGCTCTGCAGGATTGCCGAAATTTCCCCAACCAAATTTGTAGCATCTAAACTATCTTTTATAGAAAGAGAAGAGTGAGCTATTGTACCAGTGCCAGTAAGCTGTAAACATGTAGCCATTCATTGTCAGGATATCTTACCGTCATTTGTTTCAGGACACAAGAGGTAGCTTGTACAGCTAAGTGTAGATAGTGTTCAATATGAAACAGTTCTAAAGAGTTTATACTTGTTTGTAAGTTTTCTTTCAAATAAGGAAGTTTTAATTTTTGTTTGATTTTTTTTGACTTTAGTAAGGAAACTGTTGAGTTTTTAGGTTTACTTGTGATTTTCTATTTTTCCAGTCATTATAAGGCAGTCAGATTAATTTTTCAAGTTGTATGATGGCTGCTTATTCAATGCCAAGATCAAGTTCTTGGATTATTTGTTAAAATTTGTAGAGCAAACACTGGAGTAGTTTTTACAGTTCCCGTTAGGTACTAGGTGAAGAATCTGATTTGCATTATTAATATCTCTTAACAATATTTAAGTGTTGGTTTTATATACATCCTGCAAAAAGTGTTTTAAGTTTGTGTAGTCCTTCCAATTTTTTCTCAATTTGTTTTTAATATATCAATGTGTTTTTTCCATGTTAATAAACAAATGTAATTGTAATATTCCTTTGCTTAGGTTAAGTCTAGTCTTGTTCTATGCTTTTTCCCTTTAATATAAGTTTAAGGTTTCATTCATGCTACTTGTTTCTTATTTCCCATTTATGGCAAAAGCTCCTGCTTTCATAATTTCGTGATTTGTTAACACTTCAAGAGTGGCAACATTGCTATTACACATTGAATGTTACTAAGTGCCACATACAGTAACAATGCAATACTATTTGTTTAATCAGTTTACCAGGGTGGTCTGGAAAGTTTCCGACCTCAACATGAAGATGGCAGCACTCGTAAATAAAAGCTAGTGAATTTCGTTGTTCATCTGTTGACAGTTACTCATCAAAGTTTCAGCCATTTTGGGAACTCAGTTGTTATGTAACAGTTATTTGAATCAGTTGATGTGTTTTTAAGAAAATGGACAAAATCGAGTATCGAGCTGTCACGAAATATTTGATTTTGAAAGGCAATACACCTACACAAATCAAAGATGAATTGGATTCTGTGTCTGGGGACTCTGTACCATCATTTACCACCGTGAAATTTTCGGCAGCTGAATTTAAACGTGGTCGTAGGAGCTTGGGAGACGATAAACGTTAGGGATGTCCAAAAACTGCAACTACCGACGAAAACATTGCCAAAGTTCACCAAATGGTGCTAACGACCGCCGAACTAAAGTGAGAGAGATAGCAGAGGCTATGAACATGTCAAAAGAACGTGTTTGTCACATATAAAAAATCAACTAAAATCAACATTTAAACATGAGAAAACCGTCCACACGTTGAGTGCCGGGTTTGTTCATGTTACACCAAAAATGTGTTTGAATTATATTTCCAACGCTTTGTTGGCGCAGTTTAGGCGCAATCAGAGTTTTGGTGCTGATTACTGTAGATGAAACTTGGATACACCATTATACGCTTGAAACAAAAATACAGTCCAAACCAAACAGTGGACTGCAAAGGGGAAACCGGCTTAAAAAAAAAAGTGCAAACACGGTTTTTTCAGCTGGGAAAGTGATGGCAACTGTATTTTTGGGATAGTCATGGAGTTATTTTAAGCGATTATCTTCAAAAAAGAAAAAATATTATAGGAGCATACTACGCATCATTACTTGACTTGCGGAAAAACGACCACATTTGCAGAAAAAGAAAATCCTGTTTCACCAAGACAACACACCATCTTGTACTTCAGTGGTTGCAATGGCAAAAATCCATGAATTACGGTTTGAACTGCTTGACCATCCGCCTTACTCACCAGATCTAGCACCAAGCGACTTCTTTTTGTTCCCTTATCTGAAAATTGCGCTCGGACAGATTTTCGTCAAATGAAGAGGCAATCAATTTCGTGAACAATTATTTTGCAGAGAAAAACACCAAGTACTATTTGGATGGGTTACAGAGAGGGGAGCATCGTTGGGAGAAGTGTGTAGAGTTACAAAGAGAGTATGCTGAGAAAAAAATAAAAATTCTGAAAAAATGAAACTTTTCAGAGCACCTATGTATTATTCCCAAATAAGTACTGTGTGGTGCATTATCTGAGGCTAGACATTCAATATAACAAAGCACAGGCTCTGTAAACTTAACTCTCCTGTACCAGCAATGCTAACTTTGCGCAATGTATTTCATGTAAGTAGTATATCTTTCTATGACATTATCCTGAGCAGTCCCTTACCCCTCTGCAGAGATCACCCCCACTGAAATTTGTTAGTCAGAGCTCTGCTGTAGGTGTAAACTTTTAGACAGTTTAGATATTTAAAATTTTCTGAACTGTTGGGTTTATTAAAATTACACCATGAGTGAACTGCGAAACTCTTTACTTTACATACCACAAATTTCCTTTCCTACATTCTGCTTCCACTTGAAGACATTATCAAGAAATTGACTAGAACTTTAGTGCTCTTTGATCGTGGTTTTCCAGAGATGAAACATCTGGCGGCCTCATTGGATCGCTACCAGATGTCTCATCACTATATGAGCAAATTGGATCCCAATATAACTAATCTCTTGACAGAAAGTGTTAAAGAAATCAGTGTATAACAAAAATCAATTCAAAGGCTTAAAAATGCAAACTTCAAAAACAAGAATCCAAAAGAAATTCAGTTCTGTAGCTACGAAGAGAACAAGGAGAACTTTTCTATCACACTGATGACGCTTGCTGCAGTTGCAAGTGAATGTTTGGGAGAGAGACGAGGAAGTTCAGAGGACCACGGCCTTTTAGCTCTTTTATTAAACAAAAACATTTGTTAAAAACAATGTGGTATTACTGTGATGGTGGTCTTTCTTAATCTTGTTGCCAATAGTGATGTAAGCAACATTCTTATACTACCAGATAAGAGGATATGGAAGCTTGTCAAAAAATTGTAAGGCAATTTCATGAATTATATTCACTTACAAAATAAACTATTTATAAATTCATGATCATTTTGAACCCATGATCGAGAAATACTGTGGTCAGTAATGCATATCAGCATTACTTTCTCCTGTTTCAGAAGTGACTTGCAGCTAAACATGTGAAACAATCTCAAGGAGGTTGTCTCATATAACTTGAGGATTGCTTCGATTTTACATAAAGTGGGGGTTATCCTGCACTTACATAGCCATTGTCTCCTACAAGAATGGCAGACATGGTCTCAATGGCTGGAACATTGCCAACAGTGAAAACTTGTAAGCACTGAAGCTCCAACCTGCATAAAACCAAAATAGCAATACTCTTATGCGTAAGGAAACTCGCAATACTAATAGGAGTTACTGTGTGAACCAAAGGTATGGAAAATTTGCCAGAACTTTTAAATGGATCAATAAAGTTAATTACGACCTTCTTTTATTCTCATGAGATATTGGCACTCAAGACACGTGACAGCACTCCAAAGCATGCCACGTGGGGTGAGAGGACTGAACTTTCATCCAAAATTTTAAATAGAACATAGTATAAATTTGAGATATCCTGATAGTCCTTAATAAATTAAGTGCTGTTGAAACAATTTTTTCTTAAATGAAAACTTGAGAATCTATAGACAAATGCAATTTAATATATCTAATAAAAATTATTTTTAATTTACGTCCTCCAACATAGTCATATCCGACGAATGAAATGATGTTCAAATGAACACAGAGAACATAGAGTTTAGAGTTACTAGAAATTCATGTTTCAAAATAAGAGAAAACCCCGGAAAAACCTTAATCAGGTAAGTCACTCTGACCGAGATTCGAACTCGGGACCTCATGAACGTAAGACACGCTGTCATTTACACTATCGAGGTGGGCGTAAAAATGATAGTAACAAGAAAAAGAATCAATGAAATAAAATAAGAAAAATAATGTTGGCAACACTTCGCTGTCTCGGCATACTTCAAAGTTCTGCAGTTGCGTCTACGTGCAGGATAATCTCACAGTGTGTGCATTTAAACAGAAGTTGCATGTGAAATGACAAAGCCTAGTCCCCATTTAAAAAACTGAATGACATTTCTGTAGTACATGAACAACCTTGAATCAGTGTAACATACCTTGGCTTTGAACGACGATCCTTAGATCTGGGTAGCAAGCTTGCGCTGTTTAACACACTCATTTTATAAACTTATTAAAATAACATTTCATTTATATTTATTTGTCATTTATAAATAAGCATTTCAACTGTGAATGAACTGTCTTTTTCTGACCAATTCTCTGACCTGATAACTAACCTCAATGGCTAGCAGCTCTACAAAAGCTTTAACCACATAAATGAACATACCTGTATTAAACATATAGTGCCAATACATTGAGCCACCGATTACTAAATTAAACAATTGAAATGATGATTCGTCTTTTGTTTCGCTTTCCGACTTGCATCTATTTAACGTCAATTGCGGAGTTGCCAGTTACTGATACAGCACAGATTGACACACCTACCAACTATACTGCCTCATAGTTACGCCTCCTTTCTGAAACTACCCACTAACTACGTTCACACAGAATAATAAACATTACAACTATTTTGAAACATCATAAGCCACACCTTCTTATATTTATTTCCAACTTTATAAGTTGCCCTAATTCCCTGTCTGCAATATACTCGTGCGCCGAAGTACCCCGGTTCTAAAATGAAAGAACTTAATCGAAAACTGTTAATTCATTTTCTAATAAATTAACTTCCACGCGTTATACAAAGACCATATAGTTTACAGCTAAAACTGGAGCAATTGTAGCAAGAATGTTTAATTTTTACCTGCCTCTTCAAACGGCACTTCTTCTGCTGTGGAATATCACAAGACCTGTCAGCTGACACTTGCTAGACTACTTAAGTCATTTTTGTTTTTAACTTAAATACTAAAGCATACTACTTAAATATTTTCCAAAGGATAATTAATCAATATTATTTCAGTGCATTTATTTTTATCAATATGCTAAAAAGGAGTTAAAATATTACATTTGTGTATGAAGAAATATATTTAATGTGAAATGTGCTACCCTCTATCGATAGATTTAAAACTTTCAAAAGATATTAATCTGCGCTTGACACTGTTAGCCTGGTACTCTGCTGTTGTGTTTTCGAAAGATGTAAAGCCGTCAATTCTTTGTAGCACATATTAATACACGGATAATATTTAATGCTTTGAGAAACCTATTGTTCCTAAATAAACAAGCAACCACTTACCGATATGGTTTCGTATTGCAGTTCTACTTTAAAAGGTCCTTCTTTAAAATCTTAAGGGCTCATTTATGATTGAGAAAAGGAGTAATATTAATGATATTGCACAGTCTTATAAAGTAATTATATCATAATTTAAATTGGGAATATAAATGATAGAGAGCAAACATCTCCCAAAATTTGACTGATTATATTGATATATCTGAACTTACATTCACTGTTACAAAGCTTCTTAAATTTAATTAATTTTAAATTGCTAAAAACTTGATAACGCTAAAATCCAGAAAAACAAACTGAACTTTCTTTAAATTTTTGAAGTTTAGAATAAATCCTTTCCTAGTTATTACAATTTCATATCCAAGTGAATCTGACTTAAGCAGTGGCAATGATGACTTTCAAAGCGAGGGAAGCTACATATAATATCATTAAAACAAGAGAGAATAATGACTCAAACAACTAAGGCTACTCCTTAGTACTCTTTCTATTGTACAGTCACAGTAGATCCAGTAGCGAGTTGTGACTATCAAAGTGAGGGAAACTCCAAATAAATATTTTCATTAAAATAAGAGAGAATAACGACTCAAAGCACTAACGCTACTTTTTAGTACTCTTTCTATTGTACAGTCACACGTAGATCCAGTAGCGAGTTGTGACTTTCAAAGTGAGGGAAGATCCAAATAATAATTTTCATTGAAATAAGAGAGAATAATAACTCAAAGAACTAAGGCTACTCTTTAGTACTCATTCTATTGTACAGTCATACGTAGGTCCAGTAGAGAGGCGTGACTTTCAAAGTGAGGGAAGCTCCAAATAATAATTTTCATTAAAATAAGAGAGAATGATGGCTGAAAGAACTAAGGCTACCCTTTAGTACTCTTTCTATTGTAAGAGTAAGGTTCAGTAGCAAGGAGTAACTTTCAAAGTGAGGGAAACTCTAAATAATAATTTTCATTAAAATAAGAGAGAATGACTCAAAGAACTAGGGCTACACTTTAGTACTCTTTCTATTATACAGTCACACATAGGTCCAGTAGTGAGGCGTGACTTTCAAAATGAGGGAAGCTCCAAATAATAATTGTCATTAAAATAAGAGAGAATAATGCCTCAAAGAACTAAGGCTACTCTATAGTACTCTTTCTATTGTACAGTCACACATAGGTCCAGTAGCGAGGCGTGACTTTCAAAGTTAGGGAAGCTCCAAATAAATATTTTCATTAAAATAAGAGAGCATAATGACCCAAACTTTGTATTGTTGTTATGGCAGTTAATAATTTGTTATAAGACATTATCATTATAAAAATAACAATATAGTAATAAACTTTGTATTGTTGTTATGTCAGTTAATAATTTGTGATAAGACATTATCATTATAAAAATAACAATATAGTAATAAACTTTGTATTGTTATGACAGTTAATAATTTGTTACGTGACATTATCATTATAAAAATAATAATATAGTAATAAACTTTGTATTGTTGTTATATCAGTTAATAATTTGTTATAAGACATTATCATTATAAAAATAACAATATAGTAATAAACTTTGTATTGTTGTTATGTCAGTTAATAATTTGTTACGTGACATTATCATTATAAAAATAACAATATAGTAATAAACTTTGTATTGTTGTTATGACAGTTAATAATTTGTTACGTGACATTGTCATTATAAAAATAACAATATAGTAATAAACTTTGTATTGTTGTTATGTCTGTTAATAACCAAGCTTTTCTTGTAGCAATTTTCAACAATATGTGACAACATATTAATATGCAAAAATATGAACTTTGAGATACCACCAGTAAATAACTTCACATAGAAGTTTACAGTTCCACCACCAGTGAGACCGAAGTACAGACGACAACAGAAATTAGAGGATGAAAATACAGGCAATAGATTACGAAACTAGTTCCTCAATAATACAAAAATGTAAAGGACAAAGTGTCAATAAACCGACTACAGAAACTTTTGCCAATCAATTTATAAACCTCACGAATTAAAAAACTTCCCATTATTTCATCATATCTCATTCATAAAAACAGCATCTAGCCCACAAATGCATTTGCTTCGAAAGTTTCAGATTGAAAAGAAAACTGCTTCAAGACATCCTACTCACTGATTCACAATATAACGACTTTTCTCACTAATTCAAAGTATATCCTCTATTCTTCTCATAACAGCACTGAACATAATCTAGCCTCGCGTATCTAACCTCACTTTTCAATTGTTATCCATCTAATTTAATGTTATTGTATGTGTTAGTTATTCTGTTGTATACTTTGTTATTATCTTTCATTTAAATGTGTTTTTAATTGTTCTCTGTTTCTATTATAGACATTTAGAGCACAGTAATTCATTTGTTAATTTGTATGCAATACCTATGTAATACTGCTGGACAGCCAAATAATAAATTAAAAGAAAAAATGGATTTGAAACTCTAAAAAGCACAAACCTTTTTACCAAAGGTGTATTTATATTATCTTATCTTAAGATGCAGTAAGGTAGCACTGTTTTGGCACAACTACCTTTTGCGATTGACAAATATCAATTTCAAGGGTTAAGTCTGACAAGCAGCTTGTTGTCTTTGCTTTGCTGAAATTCATTGAACAAAATAATTGTTATACACGGGTGGTCTGAAAAGTTTCCGACCTAATAAATATAAAAAACATTTTTTCAGAATTATTTTATTTTATTTTACGACATAGTTTCCTTGTAACTCTACACACTTCTCCCAGCAATGCTCCTATCTCTGTAATCCGTCCAAATAGTACTCAGCATTTCTCTCTGCAAAATATTGTTCATGAAGGTGATTGCCTCTTCATTTGACAAAAATCTCTGTCCTCCTAGTGCAATTTTCAGATAAGGGAACAAAAAGAAGTCACTTGGTGCTGCATCTGGTGAGTCAAGCAGTTCAAACCGTAATTTGTGGATATTCACTACAACCATTGAAGTGTGAAACAGGATTTTCTTTTTCTGCAACTGTGGCCGTTTTACTGCAAGTTCTGCCTCCAGCTTGTCAGTAATGATGCGTAGTATGCTCCTGTAGTGGTTTTTCCTTTTTTAAGATAATTGATTAAAATAACTCCATGACTATATCAAAAAACAGCCATCATCACTTTCCCAGAGGAAAAATACCGTTTGATGGATAGAGTCAACATGAACAATTCAATGCCATGGCCGGGATTTGAACCATGGATCTCCTGTTTTCTGTCCAGTTGCTCTTTACCTTTGAGCTACCATGGCCAACGTGCCGTCGTGACATTAAATTTTCCATTTGACTTGTATATTTCCCCGGTAAACCACTAGGGGCTCAAGATACACTGTTTGTGGTGACTTACTATCGTAAGTACTTAAATCCCAGGCTTCATCATTTTAACTCTTATTATTTTTAGTTAATTGATGGAAATTAATCATTTCTTCACACTGGCCATATATAGGCTAAGGATGGCACTTTTGCCATGGTAGCTCAAAGGATAAGAGCGACTGGACAGAAGCCAGGAGATCCGTGGATCAAATCCCAGCCATGACATTGAATTTTGCATGTTGACTCTATCAAAGATCTTAGCCTATATACGGCTAGTGTGGAGAAATTATTAATTTCCATCAATTAACTAAAAAAAAGGATAGTTAGGAGTCGTAACCAATGGAAAAAGTTTTGGTAAAAGTGCAGAATAGGTGCGCAGAGTTATGTTGGTACGGAATGACGTCACAAAAACAAGTTGTTGCCAACTGTAGCGCTCCAATATATGCGAAAACAGCGGAGCATTGTCAACCCATTTTCTTTTTCTTATTATAAACTAGCGATAGTAATGGGAATAGTGCGTAGTAAGCTTTGTTTATTATAATTATATTATAATTAACAATAATAATAAATAATAAAAAAACTCTGGCAATGATCCACTAATTTTTATGTCAGTTTATTTGGGTATTACTGTGTCGCTGGTTTACTTACGTATGTTGACTATTCCAAAACTTTGTGCTAGATTCCTTTAACTTTTTAAATAATTATGATAATAATAGTGAGAATTTCAGAATATATAATAATGATGATAATAACTCTGGCAATGATCCACTAATCTTTACATCAGTGTTATATTATCACTGGTTTACTTACGTAATGTTGACTATTCCAAAACTTTGTGCTACATTCCTTTAGCTTTTTAAATAATTATGATAACAATAGTGAGAATATCAGAATATATAATAATGATGATAATAACTCTGGCAGTGATCCACTAATCTTTACATCAGTGTTATATTATCACTGGTTTACTTACGTAATGTTGACTATTCCAAAACTTTGTGCTACATTCCTTTAGCTTTTTAAATAATTATGATAACAATAGTGAGAATATCAGAATATATAATAATGATGATAATAACTCTGGCAATGATCCACTAATCTTTACATCAGTGTTATATTATCGCTGGTTTGCTTACGTATGTTGACTATTCCAAAACTTTGTGCTAGATTCCTTTAACTTTTTAAATAATTATGATAATAATCGTAAGAATATAACATTGTGACCTTGTGGTTTCGTAGAATTAAAAGTCCAATTTGCAGAAATTCAAATTGTTCTTTATTTCCATAGAAATATACTCTTCAATTCTTACAGTAGCAGATTATGAAACATACACAATTACAATCTACCAAGGTCGTTGACCACAAACAAAAGTGCTCTCTTTCATCACACACCAGGTACTGTTTACAACTGTCCCCTGGGGAGTCGCAACTTCCTTATATATACCCCGACTCGACTCATATTACTAGATATTTCTGGAACAAACAAGAAATGGAATATATCGAGATTTAACTGTATTGGAACACCACAGTGAAGCGAAAAATTATTAAATTATAGATGAGTTGTATTTTTTACACATCTGCTTCACTTTCGTACCTATTTTGAGGACATGTTTCGCAAATCATCGCAGCAGCAACAACCCCAGAATTACCCACACAGCTGGATCTAACTTCAGTCGCATAAGAGCCGTAGATGCAAGCGATGATTTGCAAAACATGTCCTCAAAATAGGTACGAAAGTGAAGCAGATGTGTAAAAAATATGACTCATCTATAATTTAATAAGAAATGGAATGTTCGGTAAGGCAATTAAGATGTCACTAGAATGTTCCATTTACTTCTTTATTTATTTCCACAGAACTTTATCTCCGTGCTATGTTTATCTGCTTAGGCAAGCTGCTTATCTTCGACCATCTGTCCCTTATCTCTTTGCGGTGCACTATCGTAAATAATGGTTTCATGACAATATATAATAATGACAATAATAATAACTCTGGCAATGATCCACTGATCTATATGTCGCGTATTACAGTATCGCTGGTTTGCTTGCGTAATGTTGGTATTTTCTGCAGTAGCATGCTCTGGAAGTTGGCAATGTCCAAGGTTTGATGCCTGAGCCACGATATCCCTTAGCACCTATTCTGCACTTTACCGAAGTTTTGTTTGTTTTCTCATAACAAAGAGAAAATTAAACACACACCACAATTTTCATATGTTTCTTTATATAAAAGTTGAGGAAAATTTAAAACCAGGTACAAGATTACACAAAGTTGCAATTCCTTTCTTGGAAGTGTTGAAAACAGTGTTGTTATGATAAATTAACTTTAAAGAGAGTCGATTAAAGACACTAGACAACACTTACTTTTAAATTTTTCCGGAGTAAGTGTTGTCTAGTGTCTTTAATCGACTCTCTTTAAAGTTAATTTACACAAAGTTAACACAACACAGAAGCTAAATCCTGAATGCATCATACGGAGCCAATGAGCCTGTATCATTGCACGCCCATACCCAATCAGGATGCAAAACGACAATGGCTGGATACCTCTCCTTCATCTGCAAACAAGATTTACATCACATTGTAGCTTACACTCCATTTTCTCCAGCAACGTAAAACGGAATAAACAAGTTGTTTAGCATGACACTTTAACTTATAAAAATAATGAAAATGCTAAAAACAAAAGATTAAAGGACGTTCATATTTGTTACCCAATTTCACAGATACATTGTCTTAAAGCCCCATTTGTTGCCGCATTTACAAAACATTCATATATCTACAATCTCCAAATCCATTAACCACTTAATTTTTATTTGTGCTATTTTGTAGAGACATGCTCATATTGAGTTTCATTTTCTGTTACTACTTACCTGGACCTCCAGATATTCAAGTTTTCTGGCTGTCACTCCATTCTTACTTTGTAACTCTTTAAAAACAATGCTCTTGTACTTTTTGTAACTAATCTTCATCCCTCCTTTAATGCCCTTCACTATTCCGTTGATATTGAGTCCACTACCAAGTCATTAACATAATGTAATTCTTATTTTTACAGTATAGTTGTGATGGGTTTACCTGTCTGGTAGGGCTGTCTAGCACCCAGTGGTTGGAAGGAGTTGAACCCGTTAACAACAGAGATAACTGTTTCTCTTTCTTTAGGCATGAGACAAGTTAAACAAATGACTATACATATTCTCACTGATAACATTCATTTATGTTAAAAAATATTGCATACAAGTCTACATTACCTTGATTATGTCTGAAGTGTTTCCTACAGCCAATACCAACTTCACTTGTCCATCCATCTTTGGCATTATTGTCCTGCACAGAAATACCTTGTGTCTTACATTCATTTTCAGATAATTTATTAGCCATAGGACTCAACCAGACTCATCGCTTCGCCAAAAATACAGTTTATGTAAAATATTTTCAAACTATAAATATGGATTACAAAATAGTTGAAAATGTTACAAATTAATATAAAGTCGAATACAATAGTACACTTTAAAAATACAGTAAAATAAAATTTATATTACAATTTTATATTTAAAAATTCATTTATGCTAAAAGGTAATAATATCAGTTGTACTGATTGCCTAAACCTTTTGTAATTTAAAAGTCTAATTTTCTGAGGCAAGTGATGCTGCCTAGATGTGATGTACTATTAAGTCATCTACTAAGTCTATAACAATTAAATGGACATTACTGGATGCTCTAGTATTGTAATCATATCACTGAGAATTCAACTGCAGGAGATTTAGGTTTTGTTGAATGAAAGACAGAGATTCCAGAATATAAATGCAAAAAGAGGTAAGATTTTCAATTAATTGTAGTCGGTTTATTGACATTCATATTATTTACAGAATTACCAAAAGGAAGAAATCTAAAACAACATATGAATTTATGCTATATGAGATTGAATTTACAGCATCCAATGCATACAGAAGAACCTTGTTTACCCAGATCAATAGGACCAGGGCTGATGCGGGTTATCCAGAGACTGACAAAAAAATGATAAAAACATGCATATTGCAAAATATTTTAAATGGAGTTTAGAAGTTCTATGTATTTGCACTGTACACAATATAGCTACAAACTAGTCGGTAGTAAAAAAGGCAGTGAGCTTCTGTTGTCTCAGTTTAGTGCATCACTTACGAGTAGCGTGATCTCACATCCGCTTTAAAATTAGAAGTTCATTTGTCAATGTTTTGACTTGACTCTTGAAATAAAGCATTAATTTCTCTATGTTTCTTACTGCTTGAGTGTGGGTCATAACAGCAGTGAGCTTCTGTTCTCTCAGTTTAGTGTATCACTTATCTCACACCCGCTTTAACATTAGAAGTTCATTTGTCAATGTTTTGTCTTGACTGTCGAAATAAAGCATCAATTTCTCTATGTTTGTTACTGCTTGTGTGTGGGTTATAACAGCAGTGAGCTTCTGTTGTCTCAGATTAGTGTATCACTTACGAGTAGCGTGATCTCACATCTGCTTTAACATAAGAAGTTCATTTGTCAATGTTTTGTCTTGACTCTTGAAATAAAGCATTAATTTCTCTATGTTTCTTACTGCTTGTGTGTGGCTCATAACAGCAGTGAGCTTCTGTTGTCTCAGTTTAGTGTATCACTTACGAGTAACGTGATCTCACATCCACTTTAACATTAGAAGTTCATTTGTCAATGTTTTGTCTTGACTCTTGAAATAAAACATCAATTTCTCTATATCTGTTACTGTTTGTGTGTGGGTCATAACAGCAGTGAGCTTCTGTTGTCTCAGTTCGGTGTATCGCTTACAAGTAGCGTGATCTCACATCCACTTTAACATTAGAAGTTCATTTGTCAATGTTTTGTCTTGACTCTTGAAATAAAACATCAATTTCTCTATGTTTGTTACTGCTTTGTGTGGGTCATAACAGCAGTGAGCTTCTGTTCTCTCAGTTTAGTGTATCACTTACGAGTAGCGTGATCTCACATCCGCTTTAACATTAGAAGTTCATTTGTCAATGTTTTGTCTTGACTCTCGAAATAAAGCATCAATTTCTCTATGTTTGTTACTGCTTGTGTGTGGGTCATAACAGCAGTGAGCTTCTGTTCTCTCAGTTTAGTGTATCACTTACGAGTAGCGTGATCTCACATCCGCTTTAACATTAGAAGTTCATTTGTCAATGTTTTGTCTTGACTCTCGAAATAAAGCATCAATTTCTCTATGTATGTTACTGCTTCTGCGTGGGTCATTACAGCAGTGAGCTTCTGTTCTCTCAGTTTAGTGTATCACTTACGAGTAGCGTGATCTCACATCCACTTTAACATTAGAAGTTCATTTGTCAATGTTTTGTCTTGACTCTTGAAATAAAGCATCAATTTCTCTATGTTTGTTACTGCTTGTGTGTGGGTCATAACAGCAGTGAGCTTCTGTTCTCTCAGTTTAGTGTATCACTTATCTCACACCCACTTTAACATTAGAAGTTCATTTGTCAATGTTTTGTCTTGACTCTCGAAATAAAACATCAATTTCTCTATGTTTGTTACTGCTTGTGTGTGGGTCATAACAGCAGTGAGCTTCTGTTCTCTCAGTTTAGTGTATCACTTATCTCACACCCGCTTAAACATTAGAAGTTCATTTGTCAATGTTTTGTCTTGACTCTCGAAATAAAGCATCAATTTCTCTATGTTTGTTACTGCTTGTGTGTGGGTCATAACAGCAGTGAGCTTCTGTTCTCTCAGTTTAGTGTATCACTTACGAGTAACGTGATCTCACATCCACTTTAACATTAGAAGTTCATTTGTCAATGTTTTGTCTTGACTCTTGAAATAAAGCATCAATTTCTCTATGTTTGTTACTGCTTGTGTGTGGGTCATAACAGCAGAGAGCTTCTCTTGTCTCAGTTTAGTGTATCACTTACGAGTAGCATGATCTCACATCCACTTTAACATTAGAAGTTCATTTGGCAATGTTTTGTCTTGACTCTTGAAATAAAACATCAATTTCTCTATGTTTGTTACTGCTTGTGTGTGTGTGTCATAACAGCAGTGAGCTTCTGTTGTCTCAGTTTAGTGTATTACTTACGAGTAGCGTGATCTCACATCCGCTTTAACATTAGAAGTTGATTTGTCAATGTTTTGTCTTGACTCTTGAAATAAAACATCAATTTCTCTATGTTTGTTACTGCTTTGTGTGGGTCATAACAGCAGTGAGCTTCTGTTGTCTCAGTTTAGTGTATCACTTACGAGTAGCGTGATCTCACATCCACTTTAACATTAGAAGTTCATTTGGCAATGTTTTGTCTTGACTCTTGAAATAAAACATCAATTTCTCTATGTTTGTTACTGCTTGTGTGTGGGTCATAACAGCAGTGAGCTTCTGTTCTCTCAGTTTAGTGTATCACTTATCTCACACCCGCTTTAACATTAGAAGTTCATTTGTCAATGTTTTGTCTTGACTCTCGAAATAAAGCATCAATTTCTCTATGTTTGTTACTGCTTGTGTGTGGGTCATAACAGCAGAGAGCTTCTCGTCTCAGTTTAGTGTATCACTTACGAGTAGCGTGATCTCACATCCACTTTAACATTAGAAGTTCATTTGGCAATGTTTTGTCTTGACTCTTGAAATAAAACATCAATTTCTCTGTGTTTGTTACTACTTGTGTGTGTGTGTCATAACAGCAGTGAGCTTCTGTTGTCTCAGTTTAGTGTATTACTTACGAGTAGAATGATCTCACATCTGCTTTAACATTAGAAGTTGATTTGTCAATGTTTTGTCTTGACTCTTGTAATAAAGCATCAATTTCTCTATGTTTGTTACTGCTTATGTGTGGGTCATAACAGCAATGAGCTTCTGTTGTCTCAGTTTAGTGTATCACTTACGAGTAGCGTGATCTCACATCCACTTTAACATTAGAAGTTCATTTGTCAATGTTTTGTCTTGACTCTTGTAATAAAGCATCAATTTCTCTATGTTTGTTACTGTTTGTATGTGGGTCATAACAGCAGTAAGCTTCTGTTGTCTCAGTTTAGTGTATCACTTACGAGTAGCATGATCTCACATCCATTTAACATTAGAAGTTCATTTGTCAATGTTTTGTCTTTACTCTTGAAATAAAACATCAATTTCTCTACGTTTAAGTTAATTAGGAGTCGATTAATAACACAAAACAACACTCACTTTTAAATTTTCCCGGAACCGGTTTCTGAGGTCTTCCCTCTATCTTCAGCCGGACATCGATGTCCGGCTGAAGATAGAGGGAAGACCTCAGAAACCGGTTCCGGGAAAATTTAAAAGTGAGTGTTGTTTTGTGTTAATCGACTCCTAATTAACTTAATTTATACAACAACACTGTTTTCAACACTTCCATAAAAGGATTCTCTACGTTTGTTACTGCTTGTGTGTGGGTCATAACAGCAGTGAGCTTCTGTTGTCTCAGTTTAGTGTATCACTTACAAGTAGCGTGATCTCACATCCGCTTTAACATTAGAAGTTCATTTGGCAATGTTTTGTCTTGACTCTTGAAATAAAACATCAATTTCTCTATGTTTGTTACTGCTTGTGTGTGGGTCCTAACTACAGCTGGTTCATCAACACTGTCTCAATCTGAATACTCTTCATTTTTATTTTCAATAACACTACATGATGCAATGTCTTCCTGTGTAATTGGTTTATAACTTCTGTCATTGTCAATGTCTTCATCAACATCGGAACAGACATCAATATTTTTAAAAGTGTCTATAAAGTCCTGTTCCACATTTATTTTTTCTTCTTCTTCAATTTTGTTTTCTGCAAGTCACACACACCATGCCACAACTTTTTCCATGACTTTATCAAAATTTCTCTTCCAGCATGGTCCTCAAGCAGGTTCGCTAAGTCAATGAATGTACCTGCTGTCAAAAGAATTTGAATAATGTACCTATTGAAAATAGCAATTTATCGTCTTTAAAACAACACTTCATTTACTATGCTAAATAATGTTTTTTCAAAACTGGTCCACAATATCCGGACATCAGGGTTACTGAGGTTTTACTGTACATATCTTAAATTGTATTGTGACTTCATGGGTTTGTAGAATTAAAGGTCTTGTTTACAGAAATTTAAAATGCTCTTTATTGCAGTAAAAAGATGCTTTGTACAACCCTGGCAGCAGTAAAAAGATGTGACATACACAAGAGCAGTCTTCAAGGTCGACTCATGCCACTGCCACACATAAACAAATAAAAGACGTCGCTGAGGTACAGTTCAAATATCCACACATCTGCACTCAACCAACAACTGACTCTGCTCTAACACTTTGCAGGGTTTTTATACCTCCAGTCATGGTTCTAGAATGCAGTAGATTTCTCGATAACGATCGCGATGGCAGGAGGAAATTCTAGACTTCTCTTTTTCTGTCTCTCTCTCGGCAAGTGTTCAGCGCTGCGCGCCACTATCTGTCTCTTTCTTTCACAACAATGCGACTGGGGACAGAATGTTGTGTTGGTTGGTTCTCACTACAACATTGCCTATGGGTTGAATCATACTTTGGCAGCCTCAGGTTTGGCAGAACATGGACTAGATATCCTTGTAAGGATCTGGAACGTTGATCTCATTATGGACTGATGGCATGGTTCAAGCAGTTTGCTGGACATCAACTCATCGAAACTTAATCTACTTACAAAATTAAAACTGTTTACTATTAATCTCAGAAACTATTTGTAGTTGGTTTATTAATACTTGTCACTTACTTGTTTATATTTATGAGAGACTAGTTTCAAAGGCAGTCGCCTCCATTTTCAATCTCTTTCCAACTGGCATCTGTTGTCTGCTCTCTCTCTCTGGTGGTGGAACTATGAACTTCTTTGCAAATTATCTACTGGTGTGATTTCAAAGTTCATTACGTGATCTGTAGTGTCACCCTGGCGGTAGACTCGCGAAGCCAATGAAAAATGATGGCCGGTGGAGATTTGGGAAACTTCGGGGCCGATCGTTACCGGAAGTGAGACAGTTGAGCGTAGTTGTTTGAAAAAAACAGTTTTGAGGTGCTTTAGCAATTTGTAATGGTAAACGGTGTATTGCTAGGAAAATAAAGTGTAGTTTTTGCATTTGTAACCTCGTCTTGTTATTTCACGAACCCACAAAGTCACAACTGGTGTCAGAAGTGGGACATACGACAATGGAAGCTGCATTGGCAAAGATTTTAGAGAAAATGGAAGAAATGAAGACGGCAAATGAAAACCTCGCTGCAAAAACAGAAGCAGCAAATAACAGCCTGGCCGCGAAGCTGGAGACTACAAAATACAACCTGGCCGCGGAGTTGAAACAAATAAAGACCGAATTGACCACAGAAATGAGGGCAGCGAACGACAGCCTGGCCACGGAGATGAAAGCGGCAAACGAGGCCCTTGCCGTGAAGTTTGAAGAACAGTTGGCCGGCGTGAGGGATAACGTGACGGAGCTGGGCAAGCGGATGGGCCAAGTGGACGAGCGCGTCGAGGACCTGCCGAGCCGCGCTGACGGCCTGGAGGGAAAAGCCGACACCAGCGTCAAGTCCCTGAACGCCATAGTAGAGGACGTCGTCGGCAGGAAACTGAAGGATTTGAAGGCCGACGCGCCGGGACGCGACACATCTGCGCGCGTCAAACCGCCGAAATATGACGGCGCGTCAACATTTGAGGTCTTCCGCCGCCAGTTCGACACAGTGGCCAAGCACAACAGATGGTCACCGGAGGAGGAGGCCACACAGCTAATAGCCAGCCTCCAGGGACGGGCCGCGGAAGTCCTAAACGCGGTGCAGACAACGGCGGCGCCCAAGGACATCTGGGGGGCCCTGGAGAATCGTTTCGGGAACCACCGCTTAGCCGCAGCGTACCGCAGCCAACTAAAGGCAAGGTCACAGCAGCCGGGGGAGACGCTGCAGGAGTTTGCCATTGCGATTGAGCAGCTAGCTGGCAAGGCCTTGGTTGACCTGCCACTGGAGTTCGTATCCTGGGAAGCCGCCTACAACTTTGTCGACGGGGTACGGGACACGGAGATTCGTCAGCGCCTAATGCTCGGCGATTATAAAACCATCCACGAGGCGCTGACAGCGGCATTAAGGATGGAGGCGGCCAAGGTAGCATCTATCCCGACGTCGAGAACGAGGAGTGTCCGCTACGCCGGAGACAGAAGACCAGCTGTGGGACGCCGGCGAACACCTAGTGGCCTGTGCTGGGGGTGTGGACAGCCCGGGCACCTGCAGAGAGACTGCCCACACCAGGAAGGGCAGCGGGAAGAACGAGTAAGGCCCGGCGTGGAGAGGGACACGTCGGCGCCATCACCACCATCCCCTCGAGTGACGCTGCGCGCCGTCAGCCAGCGTATGGATGACAGCCTCATCGCGGACGGATGGGTAGGAGGAAAGCCGTGCCGCGTGCTAGTGGACACTGGGGCAGCCGTGACCATCATCAGACCTGACGTGGCGAATGGTTTGCCGACGAGGAAGCCGAGCCGACCATACCAGCTTGTGTTGGCATCGGGCGACACCTTGCCTGTGGAGAAGGAGGCCCTGCTGGAGCTGACCTTGGGACGGAGTGCCGTGCGTCTGTGGGTGTTCGTCGCGAAGGTGGCTGAGGAAGTGATTCTGGGACTGGATGCCCTCAGGAGCCACGAGGCGACGGTCGACGTCGGCAGGAAGGTCCTGCGGCTCAACGGGGAAGAGGTTATACTCCGTCAACCAGAAGAGCGCCTTGGAATTGGTAGGGTCGTCTTGAGCGAAGACGTGGTTGTCCCCGCGAGGAGCGAAGTGATAGTGACGGCGCGACCGGAAGGCCAGACAGCACGTAGGGTCCAGAGGCAGGAGTACGACTTCACCTCGGAACATCGCAGAGGGAAGAGTCACGGTAACACGGACACTATGTCCAGAAGACCCTGTCCAGAACAGTGCGGCCAATGCACAAGAGTGGAGGGGAAGGAGCGTGCTGCAGCAGTTCGAGTAGTCACGGCAGTGCCTGCGGATGGCTGGGACAGCGCAGGCCTGAGGAGGGAGCAGCTGGCGGACGCAGACTTGGGGCCACTCTTGAGGGATGTGGAGAACCTGGTGGACCACCTCCACGACATGCACGAGATGGCTCGCCAGAACATCCAGAAGGCGAGCGACCGCTTGAAAACCCGATACGACAGGCAAGCCAACAGCCAAGGGTTCCAGCAAGGTGATCTGGTCTGGTTGTACCGCCCGACCCAAACCAAAGGACGCTGCCCGAAGCTTCAGCAGCCATGGCAAGAACCGTACCGTGTGGTGAAGAGGATTAACGACGTGGTCTACCGCATCCAGAAGGTGCCCCAAGGAAAGATGTTGGTGGTACACCTGGATCGCCTGGCCCGCTACGAAGGCACTGTTCGGGACGACCAGCCTTGAGGAGGGAGCAGTGTCACCCTGGCGGTAGACTCGCGAAGCCGATGAAAAATGATGGCCGGTGGAGATTCGGGAAACTTCGGGGCCGATCGTTACCGGAAGCGAGACAGTTGAGCGTAGTTGTTTGAAAAAAACAGTTTTAAGGTGCTCTAGCAATTTCTAATGGTAAACGGTGTATTGCTAGGAAAATAAAGTGTAGTTTTTGCATTTGTAACCTCGTCTTGTTATTTCACGAACCCACAAAGTCACAGTATTTTTCCATATGAATATGTTCTCCCATGTTGTCAATTTATTTTGGTTTATCACTCCTTTTAATAATTTTGGATTTGGATCAATGTCATGGTTTTCATTCCAAAAGTGAAATGCTACTGCTGACTTATCTTCTTGTTTCAATCTGATGTTTCTAAAGTGCTCTTTGACTCTGGTTTTTAGATTTCTTTTAGTTTGACCTATGTAGCATTTTTCCAGATCTGTTAACTGCTGGGATTTCATCTTTTGTTTTTGAATTTAGCAATTTTAAAATTGAGTGTCTATTATTATGGGTGCATTATAAGTTGGTGATTGACTGTTGAAGGAGTGGGGAAGGAGAGGGGATAGTTCTGTTGCCACTTTACCATTCCTCTCCACGTGCTAGGCAATGAAGATGGCAGCTAGAGGGGAGGAGGAAGTTCGGCTGCGGTAATGCACATGCACATAATCCTAGACCTTTGCATACTGCAGTATTAATCATAAGACTGCCGTAAGACTGTCTACACGTTTAAGTGAGCAGTTACATAATTACAGCATACGAAATCTTCGGAATGAACAAAAAATAAATGGTTAGCTACAGTTAATCTGTGGCTACAGTTAAGATTTAGAGAAACAAAAGTGTCATACTTGCACAGAATTATGCATTCTATTCCAACGGGAATATGCCGCTTATCTCATAGTCGCTGCTGTCATTGGTACTGCTTTTCTGATCGTCGTCGTTGTCGCCGCCGCCGCCGCCGTCGTTGTCGCCGCCGCCGCCGCCGTCGTCGTCAAGAGCTACTGCAATCTCCCACGAAAATTATGAGTTCTTCCACTTTCTTCCAAACGCCTTCGTTTTCCCATGCTGCTACTATAACTTTTTTGTGTGACAAACAGCATGTTCCCAATTTTTAGCACTTATTTTTGCTATTGCTTCTTCTGTTAGTTTTGTAATAGATGTTATACTGAAATCTGTATTGTTGCGTGCTACATATCCCTTTATTTGGGCCCAAATCAACTCTATTGCATTAAAATGGCAATGGTAGGGAGGAAGTCTAATAATTTTGTGGCCTTTTTCTGCAGCAATTTCATCAACTATATATTTTGAGAACTGCGGTTTGCTTTCACTGGTTCAAGCAATTCATACTTTTTTTAAATGGTCTTGAACACGCACATATAATTTCCCTTACTTGTCCTTTAATTGGGATTCCGTACCCAAAAACATTTTTTGTGGTCTTCACAGATAATTTCTTTCTGTCTGTTTCTGTAGCACAAGTGTTTGCGGTAGCTATGAGTAACGATAATTAGCTAAATATTAAAGTTGCACTGAAACACTAAAGTTGATCATGTAAACACACAAATTATATTGCGAAAATGTAAAGCTGTTTACACCCAGTGAAACATTCACTACCTGAAGCAGTACACTCTTAGTTTGGCAGTGATGACAGGGATAAATACCCTAAGTACTGTAAGGGTTATTCATGTTAGAACTGGACCGGACAAAGGCAGGTAAGAAGGGTTGGTCATTTAACTGAAAAGGTTGGTCATTGACCCAGAAAACCTCATAAGATATTCCTTTAAACTAAATCCACACCTGTTCCCTTCCAACAACTCATACTCATACTAAAGGGCAACGAACGATGACGGTATTGTGATACCGCTGACTCATAAGCGAAGCAACAATAGTAGCAGTGTCTGCTTATTGCAAACCTCAACATACCGTTAGACCAGCGTCGTGCATAAAGCACGTGGTGTAGTGTGATAGAGTTAGCAACGTAGGATAAGCGTGCCGTGTTGCTAAGGCAACAGTTTACTTTTGATTGATGGGTTGCTGGTTGCTAGGCGACCGCAATGACGTATCAGTGACGTGCTTATCCCCTCTCCTTGTTTACGCAGCTGAACAGCACGTGGAGTCAAAATGCCAATCACCAACTTACGATGCGACAATTATAGTAGGTGCCAAGGTGATATTTTCTTCCTTGAAGATCTTTTTAAATGTATTAAATGTTTTTGGGTGATATGTGAATGAACTGAATATGCTGTTGCTTTCTTTTTCTTTTGTAAATGTGGTTGCTTCCGTAATGGTTTTCTTTAGTTTAGCTTTTCTAATGTTCTTCAACACCAAACTTTTGTTGTATCCATTTTCTTCTGCTATGTATAGTATTGTTTTTTGTTCTTTGAAATATTCTTCTTTTTCCATGGGTATGTTGACAAGTCTGTGTGTAAGGCTGTTTATTATTGCATGTTTATGTGTAATTGGGTTGTGGCTATTATTTTTTATGTAATTTTCTGAATGTGTTGGTTTCCTGTAAATGCCAAATTTTATTTTTGTGTCATTCCTGATGATCCTGAGATCCTGAGATCCAAGAAAGAGAGTTGTCCATTGATTTCCTTTTCTATAGTGAATTTTATAGTCCTTTCTTGCAGATTGAGTAATTTTAATGCATCTTCTAAATGTTTATTCGGTACAATTGCAAAGATGTCGTCAACATATCTATACCAAACTTTGAAGATCAATGGGAAGGACTTTTTGATTTGTGTTTCAAATGCACTCATAAATAAGTTAGCCAAAAAAGGTGAAAGTGGATTGCCCATTGATAACCCTGATTTCTGCTTGTAGTGTTTTCCATTAAAGCTGAAGTAGTTTTGTTCAATGCATATTTTTCTTAGAGAAATGTATTCTTCTGCTTCTATTGCTTCCATTTCTATTGTAGTTAGCCACTTTTTTTTATACAGTCTGTAATTTTTCTGTTGGTATGCTTGGAAATAAAGATGTGACATCAAATGAAACCAGTCTGTCATTTTTGTCCAAATTTATATCTTTGATTTTTCCTACTAAATCTAAAGAGTTTATTAAATATGCACTTTCGAATTTTGGGAAACTATTAAATTTACTTAGCAGCCATTTGGCCAAATTATATGTGGGGGCATTTATACTACTAGTGATAGTCTCATGCCTTTCCCTGTTTTATGAATTTTTGGCAGTCCATATACTCTTGGTAATGTTGGGTTATCTACTTTAATTTTGTGAAATTCTGTTTACCATTATTTGGATTTGGCTGGTTACTCTCACGAAATACATGCTTCTTCAGTAATCAAAATGTTCCCTGAATTTGTCCACAGTGTTGCAATAAATTACATTCCTTATTATTCATTTATAGATGAGTCGTAATTATTACACATCGGCTTCACTTACATATTTTAATTTTTCAAAAATGTTTCGCAAACCATCGTTTGCATCGTCTGCTCTTATGCGACTAAAGCTTGATCCAGTAGTGTGGGTAATACTGGAGTTGCTGCTGCCATCTGCTGATTTAGTGACTCATCTATAAATTAATAATTATTTCGCTTCACTGTGGTGTTCCAATACAGTTAAATCTCGATACATTCCTTATATTTATTAACAATTCAGACTATTACATTACTAATTTGCATCCTTTCTAGTCAATTTCTTTAATATAAATTTTGTGTGTGAATTCAGGTTAACTGTTAGTGTATGTATTTTTCGATGAAAGTATAGCAATAGTTATTTCTAAGCTCCATTAAAATATTTTGCTGATTTACATATTTTTATCATTCTTTGGATAACCTAGATATTTGTTAACTAAGATCAACCCTGTTTCCAGTTGATTTAGGTAAACGAGGTCCAATGCCATCGACTCAGCACTAAACAGCCTCGGTACTGTAAATAGTAGTGTCGCACACAAAAGGTTTGAGACAAAGATAAGGGACAGATAGCGCCGGGTGGAGATAAACAGCTTGTCTAAGCAGATAAAGATAGCACGAAGAAAAAAGACATGTCAATACAGATAAAGTGAGGTAAATGAGGTCCAATGCCATCGACTCAGCAGTAAGCAGCCTCGGTACTGTAAATAGTAGTGTCGCACACAAAAGGTTTGGCACAGAGATAAGGGACAGATAGCGCCGGGTGGAGATAAACAGCTTGTCTAAGCAGATAAAGATAGCACGGAGATAAGACATGTCAATACAGATAAAGTGAGGTAAATGAGGTCCAATGCCATCGACTCAGCAGTAAGCAGCCTCAGTACTGTAAATAGTAGTGTCGCACACAAAAGGTTTGAGACAAAGATAAGGGACAGATAGCGCCGGGTGGACATAAACAGCTTGTCTAAGCAGATAAAGATAGCACGAAGAAAAAAGACATGTCAATACAGATAAAGTGAGGTAAACGAGGTCCAATGCCATCGACTCAGCAGTAAGCAGCCTCAGTACTGTAAATAGTAGTGTCGCACACAAAAGGTTTGGCACAAAGATAAGGGACAGATAGCGCCGGGTGGAGATAAACAGCTTGTCTAAGCAGATGAAGATAGCACGGAGATAAAAGACATGTCAATACAGATAAAGTGAGGTAAACGAGGTCCAATGCCATCGACTCAGCAGTAAGCAGACACGGTACTGTAAATAGTAGTGTCGCACACAAAAGGTTTGGCACACAGATAAGGGACAGATAGCGCCGGGTGGAGATAAACAGCTTGTCTAAGCAGATAAAGATAGCACGAAGAAAAAAGACATGTCAATACAGATAAAGTGAGGTAAACGAGGTCCAATGCCATCGACTCAGCAGTAAGCAGCCTCAGTACTGTAAATAGTAGTGTCGCACACAAAAGGTTTGGCACAGAGATAAGGGACAGATAGCGCCGGGTGGAGATAAACAGCTTGTCTAAGCAGATGAAGATAGCACGGAGATAAAATACATGTCAATACAGATAAAGTGAGGTAAACGAGGTCCAATGCCATCGACTCAGCAGTAAGCAGACACGGTACTGTAAATAGTAGTGTCGCACACAAAAGGTTTGGCACAGAGATAAGGGACAGATAGCGCTGGGTGGAGATAAACAGCTTGCCTAAGCAGATAACGATAACATGGAGATAAAAGACATGTCAATACAGATAAAGTGAGGTAAACGAGGTCCAATGCCATCGACTCAGCAGTAAGCAGACACGGTACTGTAAATAGTAGTGTCGCACACAAAAGGTTTGGCACACAGAGATAAGGGACAGATAGTGCCGGTTGGAGATAAACAGCTTGCCTAAGCAGATAAAGATAGCACGGAGATAAAAGACATGTCAATACAGATAAAGTGAGGTAAACGAGGTCCAATGCCATCGACTCAGCAGTAAGCAGACACGGTACTGTAAATAGTAGTGTCGCACACAAAAGGTTTGGCACAGAGATAAGGGACAGATAGCGCTGGGTGGAGATAAACAGCTTGCCTAAGCAGATAACGATAACATGGAGATAAAAGACATGTCAATACAGATAAAGTGAGGTAAATGAGGTCCAATGCCATCGACTCAGCAGTAAGCAGCCTCAGTACTGTAAATAGTAGTGTCGCACACAAAAGGTTTGGCACAAAGATAAGGGACAGATAGCGCCGGGTGGAGATAAACAGCTTGTCTAAGCAGATAAAGATAGCATGGAGATAAAAGACATGTCAATACAGATAAAGTGAGGTAAATGAGGTCCAATGCCATCGACTGAGCAGTAAGCAGCCTCGGTACTGTAAATAGTAGTGTCGCACACAAAAGGTTTGGCACAGAGATAAGGGACAGATAGCGCTGGATGGAGATAAACAGCTTGCCTAAGCAGATAACGATAACATGGAGATAAAAGACATGTCAATACAGATAAAGTGAGGTAAACGAGGTCCAATGCCATCGACTGAGCAGTAAGCAGACACGGTACTGTAAATAGTAGTGTCGCACACAAAAGGTTTGGCACAGAGATAAGGGACAGATAGTGCCGGTTGGAGATAAACAGCTTGTCTAAGCAGATAAAGATAGCATGGAGATAAAAGACATGTCAATACAGATAAAGTGAGGTAAATGAGGTCCAATGCCATCGACTGAGCAGTAAGCAGCCTCGGTACTGTAAATAGTAGTGTCGCACACAAAAGGTTTGGCACAGAGATAAGGGACAGATAGCGCCGGGTGGACATAAACAGCTTGTCTAAGCAGATAAAGATAGCATGGAGATAAAAGACATGTCAATACAGATAAAGTGAGGTAAATGAGGTCCAATGCCATCGACTCAGCAGTAAGCAGCCTCGGTACTGTAAATAGTGTCGCACACAAAAGGTTTGGCACAGAGATAAGGGACAGATAGTGCCGGTTGGAGATAAACAGCTTGTCTAAGCAGATAAAGATAGCACGGAGATAAGACATGTCAATACAGATAAAGTGAGGTAAATGGAACATTCTAGTGACATCTTGATTGACAGAGAACAGTCGATTTCTTGTTTGTTACAGAATATTCCAGGAATATCTAGTGATATCAATAGTGGTATATATAAGAGGCGACACACCAGCAGGGAGTTGTAAAACAGAGTCATAACGAGAGTTGTAATTGAAACTAGTGTGTTTGGAAAGTGAGCTCTTTGTTGTGGTCAACGACCTCGGTAGATTGTAATTGTGTATGTGATATAATTCTGCTACTGTAAGGATTTTCCAAAGTTTATTTCTACGAAAATAAAGAACATTTTGAATTTCTGCAACTTGGACTTTTAATTCTACGAACCCACAAAGTCACAAAAGTGATTAACTAAAAATTGCCCAGAAAAAAATTAACAAATTGCATTTTCAAACAGCTTGGATTTAGTTAACCAGGACACTTACCCTTTGAATGCCACTATGTATCTTGTAAGCCTCATGCGATCCTCTGGTTGTACACTGTCATGTATATGGAACACTTTGTGTTCGAATATGGAGGGTAGTTGTGGTAACTCTGATGATGTCTGTGATGCTTCTTCCCCACTGTCCACATCTGTATCTTCAGCATATGGATCCTGAGCTTGTAGCCTGTCAAATACAAAGCACATCTGTATCCTCAGCATATGGATCCTGAGCTTGTAGCCTGTCAAATACAAAGTACATCTGTATCCTCAGCATATGGATCCTGAGCTTGTAGCCTGTCAAATACAAAGCACATCTGTATCCTCAGTATATGGATCCTGAGCTTGTAGCCTGTCAAATACAAAGTACATCTGTATCCTCAGCATATGGATCCTGAGCTTGTAGCCTGTCAAATACAAAGCACATCTGTATCCTCAGTATATGGATCCTGAGCTTGTAGCCTGTCAAATACAAAGCACATCTGTATCCTCAGCATATGGATCCTGAGCTTGTAGCCTGTCAAATACAAAGCACATCTGTATCCTCAGCATATGGATCCTGAGCTTGTAGCCTGTCAAATACAAAGTACATCTGTAGTAAACCCCTAGTTTTGACAGTCAACATTTTACATTATTAATTTATAGATGAGTCGTATTTATTACACATCTGCTTCACTTACGTACCTGTTTTGAGGACATGTTTCGCAAATCATCGTTTGCATCTTCGGCTCTTATGCGACTGAACCTTGATCCAGTGGTGTGGGTAATTCTGGAGTTGCTGCTGCCATCTGTTGATTTAGTGATGAACTTAAATGTGGGATTCTCTTCCGGCGGGATTTCAAAGTTCATTAGTTGGTTTTTATGTCTTTGAAATCCTGCCAGAAGAGAATCCCACATTTAAGTTCATCACTAAATCAACAGATGGCAGCAGCAACTCCAGAATTACCCACACCACTGGATCAAGCTTTAGTCGCATAGGAGCCGAAGATGCAAACGATGATTTGCGAAACATGTCCTCAAAATAGGTACATAAGTGAAGCAGATGTGTAATAAATACGACTCATCTATAAATTAATAATTATTTCGCTTCACTGTGGTGTTCCAACACAGTTAAATCTCAAAACATTTTACATATTTCTACAGATTTTGTCTGTGATGCTTCTTCCTCACTGTCCACATCTGTATCCCTGAGCTTGTAGCCTGTCAAATACAAAGTCATCTGTATCCTCAGCATAAGGATCCTGAGCTTGTAGCCTGTCAAATACAAAGCACATCTGTAGTAAACCCCTTTTTTTGACAATCAACATTTTACATATTTCCACAGATTTTGGAAATCTAAAACCAGACACATAGGTCAGACAGAAAAATTCATGTCATAGCTAGGATTTGAACCATGGATCTCCCAGTCTCTGTCCAGTTGCTCTTAACCATTGAGCTACCATGGCCAACATACCAGCATGACAAATTCTGTAACTGACTCATATTTGTCTGGTAAATCACTAGGAGTTCACAGACACAATGAGATACACACTGTGGTAACTTATTCTGCTGTAAGTACTCTGGACTTACTTCATATAACATTCTTTTATATTTTCTTTTCTTTTATATGTTTTTATTATATTTTATATTTTTATATTCTTATTTTTTATTTTTTACAAGAGTGCTTTCTGATAAAAAGAGCTTTACCTCTGAATCTCATCGTCAGTGTCAGAGCCACTGTCTGCAGCCACAGCATCATTTTCGTCCTGTTTTTTTGTTTCTATTAGCTCCGTTATCTCATCTTCACTCTCTGGTTTTCCTTGGTCCCTTTTGTCCATTGCGTACCTAACACAACAACACAAAGTTAAGCAGTGTATAACAATACAAACAATAAAGATTGCAATGCAGCGGACAGTTCTTACCTTCTCCAGGGTATCCTCTTACGCTGGGAGTGACAGTCTTCAACCCATTCCTTCCTGACGATCTTGCCCTTGCCTGCCACCTGCTGGAACTTTGGTGTGTTGGGGAATGCACAGCTGTAACAACAAATGTCCATAAATTGACAGATGTATATCATGTATGATAAACTATAATACCATCACTACATAGACCAAAACTATTAGGTTGCCTCATAAGCAGCAACAGCACTCTATTTCCAGGATAAGGCTTGTAGAAAAGTGGGAAATCCTTGCATCTCAATTGGTTCCAAGTTGGTAAATTTGGTAGCCAGCAGTAAGTAATACATTTTAAAATAGAGAAGATAAGCACAACTGCAAACAAGAATTACAAAGATGCTTAAAGAATATTTGAAGGTTATGTTTCTGAGCAGAGTAGTACAACAATGGTTCCAGAATTTCAATTATGGAGATGAAAACATTAAAGATTTACTATGTTCTGGAATATTGTGAATACATGCAGAGTTTTGTAATAAAATCTGTGGACAAGCACTCAGAGGTAGAGTGAGACTTTTGATGCGCAGAGGATCTACCCAAAAGTCCGAAGATCCTGGCCTCCTTTTACCTGGAAGCAATGGATAACTCCGGAGCTCTTTCTATAGGGCAATACCTGGTTTACTAAAAAGCCCCCCCATCGACAACGCCACTTACGCACGTCAACCCCGCAGGGAAGACTACTGAAATACCTCGGTGGGGCCGCCTAGTGATCTAGCACACCTTCTACTAGCTCTGCAGGCTAGTACCCGGGACTTATTAGGCAACCCTCTACCCCCCCCCCCCCTGAGCAGCCGTAGCCTGGCCGGAGGTACCCAATACCCCGTGGGTGTCGGGAACACACTGCCCCCTAGAGTCCAACCCAATCCGAACAGCTCCCTGACGGGAGGGGCTCAGCAGTTCAGCCCGAGGTTCCTCTGGTAACGTCAGAGGTACCACGAGTGCTAAGGATCTGCAGTGCTCGCACCACAGCAGCTGAAGGGGACAGATCCCTCTCCTACAAGAGTTAGAGTAAGACTGAAAAGTTCAATGCCCCATAGCCAGGATTTGAGCCACAGATCTCCCGGTTTCCATCCAGTTGCTCTTAACCATTGAGCTACCATGGCCAACATGCCAGCATGACATTAAATTCTCCAGCTGACTCATATTTTTCTTGGTAAACCATTAGGAGTTCTCATATGCAAGATTTCAGTCAGTTGAAATGGATGACAATGAATTCTCCACATCAAAAGCTGATGCTGTTGCAGGATAGCAAACCTTACTGAAAGATATGTAGGGCCCTATTCATTGTCAGTCTTGGAATGAACCAACTTGCTACTTCTGGTGAACTAACGGCGGACCATCAATTTCCTTACTCATAAACCGGAATTTGCGATGGTCCGGAGACTAAAACCTTGGTCCACCTCAGAGGGGTAGATCAAAAGAAGATATTTGCAAAATGGACGACTATGAAGCAGCAACTGTGGCTGCGGTGATAGAATTCATCAAATAAGATGAGAGAGGAAAACTTATCTACCAAGACTGGAAATTATTGGAAAGTATGACAAACTAAGTTTCAGAAATATAGATATAGGTTTAGTGAAGCTGTAAATTAAAAACAAAACATGCATTTAGATTACATGATGAAAATCAGTACCTGATTCCTTCTCATCCGGTAGAGTTAACCTACTGTCCACCAACGCAAACTAAGTGCCTTACAGCAGAGTCAATCTTGCACAGTGGAATAAGGACAGCAAATGTGTGTGACAGAGAATGCATGCTACACAAGGCGCAGGAGCATTATAAAAAACATGTGCCCTATTCACTCTGTACACTAAAACCGAGAAGATTTATTCACAAAAGTAAAAGCCGTCAGAATTTTTGAATGGTCTGTAACTGAACTGACATGGGGTGTGGGAACCTGCTCTAACCCCCCTACGTCTCAGACCCCGGAGACTTTCTTTGCTGTGGTAAACTGTATATGCCTATTGAAATTCACTTAGTAGATGTTATCTTAACACCGTTCTTAGTATATATGCCACTACAACAGTCTTTTGGTTAATGCATAATGCCGGGTTCAATTCCCGTGGCTGACCTACCTGACTCATGGGTTTTTCAGGGGTTTTCCCGAGTCACTAGGCGAATGCTGGGTAGGTTAATTACATCCCCCAAATTTCCTGTATCTCCATTCCATCTCCATTATCATTTCACATCATCTCTCATCTGGTGGTCTCTTTCAGGGTAGAAGTGTCTGCGGGAGTCTCGGCAGTGCATGGCAGTATGATGTGCTCCGAGGTAAACTACTTCCTCCTCCAGTAGGTCGGTTGCTGGTCTCTGCGCCTGTGCTGGGACCATTTTGGGACTGCCAGCCAGGGACCTTTGGGACTCAGCTGCTGGGCTCGTTGCTGTTCTGCAGTACGGGAGCATGTCCATTGTCCTGGCCTGTCGGGGGAAGTCTCTAAATAAAACTGCAGGGAACCTGCCTTCTACGCTGTCATGGCTCCTTGGAACAGCTGCCTTCTGTCTCCTCTTGCCTCATCCTTCCTCCCGGAGATGCCCCACTTGAGGGAATAGGCACAATGGGCCCAGCATAGTGGCCTACATACTGAATCCCCTCTGTAATGTAATCCAAATTCTGATACATTAGGTTTATCTATTGAAGCTCTTTGAATAGATAAATAATTACTCGATGACCATAGTACATTTATTTTTACACGTTAAGCAGAGGTGTAATTAATTACTTTTTGTAATTAAAGTACGAGGGTTGGAACTTAAATATGGCAACATTGCTCTGGAGATGCTATGCAACGGAATCCAATATTGTTGCTAACAGCAAATGTTGATTACATACCTACCTTACCTCAGAGCAAATGGACTCTCCCTTCCCACATCATATGCATGCGCACAGTCAAGTGAAAGTCACTTGTGAGCTAGTGGTCTAACGTAATATTGTCCCTATGCTTTTGAAACAGAAACAATGGCATTGGATCAAGATTGAATGTGTCAGAGGTCATACAGCATGACAAGATCAAGTTCTTCAAGAGGCTTGCGGGTAATCTGCATTGCCTTACAGAACAGTGGCATGTTAGGTAAAAGTCTTCAACGATGGTCAGCAAACTGTGGCAGACATTCTAGAGTGCCAGAGAAGAAGAAATGCATGCTCTTGCAGCGTTACCGGACAGTAATGAATAACAGACAATTCGTGAGCTCAACCATGAAACCAGATTAGCACGTACTGCTGTGTATGGCCGCGGCGTGGCTCAGTGGTTAGACCGCTTGGCTCTCACCAAGGCGGCCCGGGTTCGATCCCAGGTGACCGCAAAGTGATATTTGTGGTGGACAACACGGCGCTGGAGCAGGTTTTCTCCGAGATCTCTGGTTTCCCCCGCCATCTCATTCCACCGGTGGTCCATCTTCATCTCATGTATCATCAGTGTCATCGCCTGCGGTGCTGTATGTAGTAAAAGCGGGCGTTAAACACTACACATTTACGGCTGTGCTTCACATCCTGAAGGAACACCCGGGCATGCAAAAAATTGCCTCACGTTGGGTTTTGCATGAATTGATGGAAATGCAGAAATGGTTGTGTTACGATGCACTTGGAGTGCTATGAGCGTGAAGGAGAGACTTTCTTATGCCATATCATAACCCTGGATGAGACATGGGCCAAATCATATGAGCCAAAACTGAAATGCCAATTGAATGAATGGTGTCATTATGGGTCACCATGAAAGACGAAAGTTTGTCAGAACATGCTGATTCTCGTGTACGACTGTGATGGTGTAATCCTAACATGTTACATTCCTCCACAGCAGACCATCAATGCATAGTATCACTGTTTGTTTTTGTAGCACCATCTGCAACCAGCTTTGAGAAAGAAGAGGCAACACTTTCTCCAGAATCCAACTATCTTTTTGCACATCAATGCTCAGGTGTTTATAGCGCAAGCTGTGGCTGCTTTGTTTGGTTGATTGGACTGTACCATCCACATACTCCCCAGACTTTCCACCCCTGGGCCACAAAAAAGTTCCAAAAAATATTCAAAAAATACAATATAACATTGGCACCAAAAAACAATTACAACATTAAAATCCTACTTCACAGTAATAATACTGATAAGACAAAACCAGAGGAAAAGTCAGGCATTTACAAGATTAAGTGTAAAGACTGTGAAAAAATTTACATAGGGAGGACAAAAAGAAACATAGGCACTAGAAAGAAAGAACACTTCAGGCACTTAAGATACAAAATTATTGATAAGCCCGCAATAGCAGCTCATTTCTGGTCTGAAAATCATGAAATTGAAGATAGCACAGAATTACTAAAATACGTACAAAAACATAGTGAACTCGTCATATGGGAGAGAATATACATAGAAAAACATAAAAACCAAGTAATGAACTTTGAAATCCCGCCAGAAGAGAATCCCACATTTAAGTTCATCACTAAATCAACAGATGGCAGCAGCAACTCCAGAATTACCCACACCACTGGATCACGCTTTAGTCGCATAAGAGCCAAAGATGCAAACGATGATTTGCGAAACATGTCCTCAAAATAGGTACGTAAGTGAAGCAGATGTGTAATAAATACGACTCATCTATAAATTAATAATTATTTCGCTTCACTGTGGTGTTCCAATACAGTTAAATCTCAACATTTTTGGAATTAAGTTCTGTTTAAACATCCTACATTACATAAAAAGCAACTCACACAAGATGTGTGCTGGTGTTGTCCCAGTCTGCCTTGTACTTGGCTCCCATCTCAAGAGCCTTGGAGCGTATCTCCCCTCGTGTTGGGTTCTGGTAGCCGCTGATAACCAGCACCACATCCTGCATAAGCTCATGGAATGGCTTCCCTGGCTTTCTCGGCTTCTTCTTCTCCTGTTGACGCTGCTCCTCCTCTGCCCACAATAAAAGACATTTGAACACCAAATTTTATGTGTGATTGGAAGAACTAAGTAATAGTAACATCAAAATTAATTGGTAAAGCTATTTGTAGTCGGTTTATTGACACTTCATCACTTACATTTTTATATTAAAAGCCGTTGCTTCCATTTTCAATCTCTCTCCAACCAGCTGGACTGACTACAAATAATTTTCCCAACCAAATTTTATATTACAGCCACACTCTCTCACCCCCCCCCCCAAAAAAAGGAAGGAAAAAAATATATAATACTGTCACCCAATTAGCGGTAGGCATGAGGGCAACAGCTGTGAGGAAACCAGAGGCGGCCGAGCCACGCCTCTCATCAGTCTCTGTCACTAACTGAGGGGGAAGATTAGAGGGAATGTCACTCGTCCCTGGACGTTTCTCTCCCCTTCTCCTATCATCTGGAATCTTCGCCTGGAAACTAGAGAAGCCGAGAGGATGGCGAGATGCCTATAAAAAGGGCTGCAGCAAGTCAGACAGTCAGTCAGTGCTTGACGTGCTAGTGAAGTAGCGCCGTGTTAGTGGAAGAGAAGACTGTGCGACGGAAGAATTTACGTAATTGTGTACGTGCATCGGAGTATTGTCCGTAATTACTAGTGCAAGTGAAATTGTAACGGACGAACTGGTGAATCGTAATTGTGTGCATTACGTAATTTTGTGTAATTGGCAAGTGTTCAACTGTAAGTCGGTGGAAATAAAGAACATTGTTGAGTTGGTGTAATTGGACTTGTCATTTCACGAACCCACAAAGTCACACTGGTGTAAGGAAGCGCGACGATAACCACCGAATATTACGGCCATGGAATCGGCATTGGAAATGCTTTTGGCGAAGATGAACGAGTTAACAACAAAAACGGAAGCGGCAAATAACAGCCTGGCCACGAAGCTGGAGACTACAAATAACAACCTCACCGCCGAGTTGAAACAAGTGAAGACGGCCAACGACAACATCACCGCAGAGTTGAAACAAATGAAGACGGCCAACGACAACATCACCGCAGAATTGAAACAAATGAAGACGGCCAACGACAACATCACCGGGAAGATGGAAGAAATGAAGGCCGAATTAACAGCGAAGATGGAAACGGCAAACAACAACTTGGCCACGACAATGACCGCAAAGATGGCCGAACTGACAACGGAGATGAGGGAGGCGAACGAGGTCCTCGCCGCCAAGTTTGAGGAACGGTTGGCCGGCGTGAGGGATGACGTCACGAATTTGGGCAAGCGGATGGGTCAAGTAGATGACCGCCTTAATGATTTAGAGGAAAAGGCCGACAAAATCGCAAAACCCATCACCCGCCTGATGGAGGAACACCGGCCTTATGTGTGGACAGAGGACGCCGAAAACGCTTTCCAGCACCTAAAGGAGACCCTGTGCAGTGCTCCAATTTTGAGTTTCCCACAACCGGGTGGCGCCTTCATTGTGGACACCGATGCTGGCGACCATTGCATTGGAGGTGTCCTATCGCAGATCCAGGACGGCCATGAGCGGGTGATAGCCTACTACAGCAAGACGCTATCCAAGGCAGAGAAGAACTACTGCGTCACCCGACGAGAATTATTGGCGGTAGTAAAGACCTTGGAGCACTTCCATAAGTACCTGTACGGTCAGCCATTCCACCTATGGACTGACCATTCCGCCCTAACCTGGCTATTGAGCTTTAAGAACCTGGAAGGCCAGACAGCACGTTGGGTCCAGAGGCTACAGGAGTACGACTTCACCTCGGAACATCGTAGAGGGAAGAGCCACGGTAACGCTGACGCCATGTCCCAAAGACCCTGTCCAGAAGAGTGCGGTCAGTGCACAAGAGTGGAAGAGAAGGAGCGTGCCGCAGCAGTCCGAGTAGTTGTGGCAGTGCCTGCGGACGGCTGGGATAGCGCAGGCCTGAGGAGGGAGCAGCTGGCTGACGCAGACTTGGGGCCACTCTTGAGGGAAGAGGAGGCAGGGACAAGACCGACCTGGGAGGACATCGCACCAAGGGGCGCCACCTACAAGTCGTACTGGGCCCAATGGGACTCGCTGAAGACCAGAGAGGGCGTGCTGTTCCGGGTATGGGAGTCACCCGATGGGAAGGCGCAGAGAGAACAGTTGGTACTTCCCCGGAGTAAGGTCCCGGAAGTCTTGGAGGAAGTGCACGCCGGTGCCTCAGGAGGACACCTTGGAGCGAACCGAACGATTCACAAACTACGGCAGCGCTACTACTGGCTGAGACTCCGAGCAGATGCTGGTGGTGCACCTGGACCGCCTGGCACGCTACGATGGTGCTGTTCGGGACGACCAGCTTTGAGGAGGGAGCAGTGTCACCCAATTAGCGGTAGGCATGAGGGCAACAGCTGTGAGGAAACCAGAGGCGGCCGAGCCACGCCTCTCATCAGTCTCTGTCACTAACTGAGGGGGAAGATTAGAGGGAATGTCACTCGTCCCTGGACGTTTCTCTCCCCTTCTCCTATCATCTGGAATCTTCGCCTGGAAACTAGAGAAGCCGAGAGGATGGCGAGATGCCTATAAAAAGGGCTGCAGCAAGTCAGACAGTCAGTCAGTGCTTGACGTGCTAGTGAAGTAGCGCCGTGTTAGTGGAAGAGAAGACTGTGCGACGGAAGAATTTATGTAATTGTGTACGAGCATCGGAGTATTGTCCGTAATTACTAGTGCAAGTGAAATTGTAGCGGACGAACTGGTGAATCGTAATTGTGTGCATTACGTAATTTTGTGTAATTGCCAAGTGTTCAACTGTAAGTCGGTGGAAATAAAGAACATTGTTGAGTTGGTGTAATTGGACTTGTCATTTCACGAACCCACAAAGTCACAATACTTATAACTCTAAAGTAACTACGGTAAGCGCGCGTGATTTGGATCGGCAGACAAATTGAATTACTTTTTCAAAATCTGCTCCCTAGAAGATGGTAGTGTATTATTGTGTTGGAATGAAGAAGTTAACTAAGCTGAGACAGTTGAGTGTGTAACGCAATTGTGTTTCTTCAGTCAAAGTGACAAGTCGAGCTTCTTTTATGGAAAGGAGGTATATAATTGATCCATTTCTGTCATTGTTATTAAGTTTGTTTAAGATAGATTTATAACGAATGTGTATTGAAATTGCTCCAGAAACTTGTAACTTAATCAGTGCTGCCAAAGGGCAAAAATAAATACTGCTACAACAGTGGGCAAAGTGGACTAAGTTAAGATGAGGGATTCAATCTTTTTTTTATTTATGTCCTCCAACGTTAAGTCATATTGGATAATAAAGGGTAAAATGATGCTCAAATGAGCCCAGAAAAATGGAGAATGGTACCACAAAATCTGTGTAGGCGCGATAGGAAAGAAGAAATTCATATAAGCAAAATGTGTATGAGATGTATAGAGATACAAATATGGTTGGTTGGCATCTAATGTTACGCAGTTGGCACTGAAGTCATTCACTCTCTGGCACTCTAGTATTTTGATTGACGTCTGATTGACAATGGAGGAAAGTCGCCTCCGAAATATGTTCCGGGAAATTTAAAAGTAAGTGTTGTTTAGTGTCATTAATCAACTCACCTTTAAATTTAATTGACAAATGAACTTCTAATCTTAAAGTGGATGCGAGATCGCGATGCTCGTAAGTGATACACTAAACTGAGACAACAGAAGCTCACTGCTGTTATGACCCACACACAAACAGTAACAAACATAGAGAAATTGATGCTTTATTTCAAGAGTCAAGCCGAAGCATTGACAAATGAACTTCTAATGTTAAAGCGGATGTGAGATCACGCTACTCGTAAGTGATACACTAAACTGAGACAACAGAAGCTCACTGCTGTTATGTCCCACACACAAGCAGTAACAAACAGAGAAATTGATGTTTTATTTCAAGAGTCAAGACAAAACATTGACAAATGAACTTCTAATGTTAAAGTGGATATGAGATCACACTACTCGTAAGTGATACACTAAACTGAGACAACAGAAGCTCACTGCTGTTATGACCCACACACAAACAGTAACAAACATAGAGAAACTGGTGCTTTATTTCAAGAGTCAAGACAAAACATTGACAAATGAACTTCTAATGTTAAAGCAGATGTGAGATCACGCTACTCGTGATACACTAAACTGAGACAACAGAAGCTTACTGCTGTTATGACCCACACACAAGCAGTAACAAACATAGAGAAATTGATGCTTTATTTCGAGAGTCAAGCCAAAACATTGACAAAAGAACTTCTAATGTTAAAGTGGGTGTGAGATAAGTGATACACTAAACTGAAACAACAGAAGCTCACTGCCATTTTTACTAATGACTAGTTTATAGTACAGTACAAATACATTGACTATTACAGTACATACAGTGTATGTGTTTTTAGATGAAAGTGTGCCAATAGTAATTTATAAACTACATTAAAAATATTTTGGTGATATACGTGTTTTTGTATCATTTTTCTGTCATTTTCTGTATAATCTGGATTTTTCTGAACTCCAGCCCTGTTCCCAGTTGATCCAGGTGAACAAGTTCCTACTGTGCTCTCAACTAACTTCCAGGATCTTGGATTAATGAGACTATTATACTGGGAAACAATGTCGCTGACCATTAGACTACCAGGTTGGCCACAATGAATGAGGAAGAACCAACTTCTCAAGCCAGTTACAGTGATTTTTCAGTTCATGAAAAAACACAATTATACAAAGCAGATGAATGTCCAGCTCTGTAGACTTTACCAAACATCAAGTGCCTATTAATTTATAGACGAGTCGTATTTATTACACATCTGCTTCACTTACGTAATAAATACGACTCATCTATAAATTAATAATTATTTTGCTTCACTGTGGTGTTCCAATACAGTTAAATCTCGATATATCAAGTGCCTATTATAACTGTCAATCTTCATTATCAAAATTACATATCTTATTATGAATTTTGAAATCGTGCCAGTTGACAGTTTAACAATACAGAAGTTATAGTGGCGCACCTGCTGGCCTCTTTTTTTTCTTCTCTGACATTGTACTCCCACTGGGTTTTCTTTCAATACCTCCATTTTTTCTACCTGCTACTTTATCATCATTATCTCCATCATCCAGTGCAACTTTGTTTCTTCTTGCTGCCACCACATCCATTCCTGGACTCATACTTGCATCTGCAACACAAACAAGCCAACAATGTAAAACAATTTGTAACTCTGGACAAACTAAGTTCAGTGCTTGCTATCATTACAACAATCCTTGATACTTATCAAAGGCTACTGTCACAGGCATGACATTATAGCTATGAGTTCAATAGAAACACATGTTTGCACATGTACTGATATTATTCACAGTGATTCTGTAAGGATTTATTCAACTTAATGTTCAGAACTTTACTGCCTTTATCTTATGTGTATTGCAAACAGACAGTGAGTAAATGTGGAACAGCATACTGAGATGGCCTCAAGGCAGCAGAATGTAAATCATGAGGTAATCTTTCACAATAATAAAACAATGGAACAAGTATGGAGCAGAAAATGACATCTCAATGTTAAGAAATAAATGTCAAAACAACTAAGGTGTTTCTGCTCCCAAATAATTTAACGATATTAGTGTAATTTATAAAACAGATTGAAATAAGAATCCATACCTGGACGTTTCTGCTTTGGAGTTAGTACAATACCAGCGTTAGTTGGTTTTGGTGGTAGAGTTGTGGCAGCACGTATAGCAGCAGGACCTGTAACTGCTACACAGAGTAATAAATCTATTACTGTCTTTGTCATATCATTTGATACTAAACAAAACAAAAGTTTATTTCACTCCGAGTAATTACAAATATACATACAGACATACATGCAAACTAATAATGATGTTCATTACGTGCTTATGTCGCAATGCATTGTTATAATATATTGGTATTTTCTTTATTTATATTAGGAGAACTATTTGAGCTGAAATATGGAGTTTTTACAGTTATGTTAGATACATTACTCTCTACCTTCCTCATGGATCACTTTTCTCAAAATCTGAATTTTTGTCTTAGCACAAAAAGTATTTATTAGACATGGTTTCAGCTGGTGCTCGTCGCTCTCACTCTTACGGGGACAACACTGCAGGACTGCGATTGGTTACTCATCTAGTAGTGCTCAAGGACATCCATCTCATTTGAAACACATAATAGTATTCCATGCTCTATATTATAATATGTTATATTTTCAAAATAAATGCTCAGGTGTCAATGTATAAATACACTCTGACATAGAAAGGTCACCTACAAACTCATTTTGACATAATTTGTCTCTAGAAAACATTGAAATGTTGCTAGTATTGTAATACTTTTTGTAGAATATTCAAGAACCTGAATAACTGAATGAATAAAACTGCATGATCAATCAATCACGGCAACATCCAACAGCAACTAGATCACAAAAGTGATGACTATCTTTAGAGTACATTCTACATAACACTTTTGAAGCAATAACATATTGTGACTATGTGGGCTCGTAGAATTAAAAGGCAGAGTTGCAGAAATTAAAAAGCTCCTTTATTTCCATAGCAATACACTGTTCAATTCTCATGTAACAACATTACATCACACAATCTTCCAAGGTCGAGGACAATAACAAACCGTGACACTGATTACATTAGCTCTCGTTACAACAACACAGCTCACTGTTTTCTTTTTTCTTTTGCGAGCCATCACGTTCTTAAGTACCTAATTCGTAATTTCGCTGCCCGCCGGTGCCCGCTTACAATAGCACCGCTATCATTAACTGCTCAGCAAGGCTCATTATTACCATGAAACTATATCCGTCGACTGTCCTCTTATTTGTGCCGAAACTTTTATGCCTGTTGCTGTGACACTATTCATATTACCTGTTTATCGACCATCTTTTTCCTATCAATATTATGTCAACAAACCACTTCACTTTTCTGTTGTAGAGCATGTCCGTAGTTAACTACCAACCAAAACACGGGAACTGTAATCTACTAAAACGTATTGCTACTGTTTTAGGATCCTAAGCTGCAAAGCACAATCAAGGGATTTTTTTTAAAGAGCAAAGCAATTGCAACTGTTGTGAAATGAGGACAGGGCACATCCCTGTGAAGTTAAACCCCAAAATATGGCAGTGCCATCTACAATTACAATGCAGCACTAATCACAGGCATGACAAACATAAGATTTGCCTTTTAACTCTGCACATATTTGCCCATTTATATGCATAATCACATCCAGACTTTCTCATAATGTAACAAAGTGCCGTACCTTCTATTGTGGCAGCCGTTGACTCTTTCCGACGAGCGAAGAGACTGCCCACAGCGATCTTGTCATCTTGTTCCTCTTCATCTCGGAGGGCAAAGCGACCCAGGGACGGTTTCTCGGAACCCAGAGAATGGAATACGACAAACGCCAGACCGTACTGCACGTGTTTGTTGAACGGCTGACTACACACGATCTTAACTCTGTCCCACTTCCGTTCTGCTGCAGGTTTCAGCAGGTTGTCCTGGGAAAACATTCTCACACGATTCGCGTTCGTGCCATCTCGTGACTCCATTGGCGACATGAATGACGAGGTCACCAGCAGTACCTGCAACAATGACTGATCATATTACTTCAGTTCTGGATTATTAGCTGTTCCAGAGCCGCACAAACAAAACTAACCTCAAACTGGTCATCTGGCGCGCTAGAGTTGCCCACCAGAACCTCAACGAAGGCTGAATGTTCATTGCCGATATCTATTGAACTGATAACAGCTTGCTCAGCTAACTGAAGAATCACACTAACTTGTTTCTCTCCAGCATTTCTGCATTTCCATTTCTTCTTGTCGGTACTCAAAAGATTGGCAGCAGGATATTTCTACAAAGAGGCCATAACTGTTACACAATAGAGTACACATAACATACAAATTTCACATTATTTTGTGCCTACTTACAGGATCCTCGCTGCTACAACTTACAACACGCTGTATATTTAAAACGGGCATTTTGCCAATTTCAGCATGTCTGCTTTTGAACAGCGACTTTTGTCACCCGCCACAACGAAGTATTATACAGGTTAGCCAACCCATCTGCAGCGTTCTCAAGCTAAAATCTGTACAAAGTGGTAATGGTTCCTCAAGATTTCTTTCATTGTACAACAATAAATGGAAATCAGAGACATAAACATGACAGCATATACTTGGCCATTAAACGATAAACAAAAATGGTTTTGACGAACATTAATTGTGGGCTATCTCTACTTTCATTTCTCGAGTCTCCAGTATCGTTCCACAAGATTTCTTTCATTGTACAACAATAAATGGAAATCAGAAACATAAACATGGCAGCATATACTTGGCCATTAAAGGATAAACAAAAGTGGTTTGGACGAAAATTAATTGTGGGCTATCTCTACTTTCATTTCTTCGGTCTCCAGTATTGTCGCGAACCCGTATCTATGATCGCGCGGCTTGTTTACACAAAAGGAACTAATAGGCGGGCAGTGTGAAAACCAAGAACCGGCAGACGAAGATAACATGCAGATAAAGTTCTGCCGAAACAAACAAACTGAGATAAATGGAGATTTCTAGTTACTTTTTGACTGATAGAGACTGTTCGGTTTCTGGTTTATTTTCGAATAATCTAGAAATTATCAGTAAAGTATTTAAAGAGGCGATGATTGGCCAAGAGGAGAGTTGCAAGTTATAAAACAGTCGCGGGAGAGGTAAACAAAGAAAAGCTGAGAATGTTGTTGTAAACTGAACACTGCCATCGACCTTGGAAGATTGTGTTGTGATGTGTGATGCAATTTTGCTGCTACGGAGTGTATTTCTACGAAAATAAAGAACATTTAGAATTTCGGCAAATTGGACTTTTAATTCGTTCGTAACCCACAAAGTCACACGAAAATTCATGGAGATGGTACGATCAGCTGATCAGCTTAAAGTGAAACTGTTTGTAAAATATGCGTAACAAACAATATTAACGAGAAAATAAACTTACAGAAACCACCTAGGTATATTACAATACAATGCAGTAGTAATTCATTGATGAAAACTAAAGACAATTCGTCTCGCTTTCTTGTTTTGTGATTTCAAGGGCACGAAGTCGTTACTTCGACAAGGCATTCCGGAGTAAGATTCTTACATGCTCTTGAGAAACGTAAAACGTTTCAGACAGGACAATTTTTATCGGTGTTCTCGATAATTTCAAAATTTTGTTGCCAGAGAGAAGTAGTGGTATTGGAGTAAGGTTTAAACACTCGTTTAAATATTTTGTTTGTTAATGACACTAACAATGGCAGCATCTTTTGGAACACAATATTAACATATTTAGCTCCTTTTTATGCTGCTGGGAACGGCCTTTCTTGTATGTGTCTGACATAATATATATTCTGATACCGATACATATAAGCGCATAAATAAATGCATGAAAAGTTAAAACCAAGGGCGGACGACCATTAAGGGCCAGAGAGGCCAGCGCCCGCTCCGCCAATAATCACGCAACTTATAGGCTTTCTTGAAAGAAAAAACTAAATTATATTATATCAGTTGTAATAATCATTGCAAACAATAGTCTATTATACCACGACTTCTAATGGTTACCGCAGTGGACAAACGTGTCATTCTTTTCGCTAAGGGCTAGATTATACGGCCCCGCGGTCACTTCTCTCCCCTCTACACACTTTGCGAGTGATATTGTCAGTACCTACTTCGATCTCTTATTCTCCTCTTCCTGCATCGCATTTAGGAACGCTTGAGGCCAGCTGGTCTCAGCCCATTACACGAAGTTCAGCATTGGTGTGACGATTGTTGGAATATTGTTTGGTGGCAAAGTAGGGTAGCTTTAAAATGAATAGAGTGGGTTATTGCCATTTCATTCCTTAAAAGTAGAAGAAACACTTGAAATTAAACTATTAGTTGCACAACAGTCTAATAATTTTACATTTACGCAACAAGGGACCAAAACACAGAGGGATTTCTATTACAGTTTAGTAAGAAATCGTGTCTTACAGTATTTTGAATCAGCTATGTCTGAAATTCTGAGAACAACAGAAGATACGAGTTTGATGATAACTTTGGTTCTCCCTCAAGAAAGCGAGTGAATTACTGTTGTGAAGTGAATCTGAATTCAGATACCAAAGAAGTGTATGATGTAGTGGCCAGCCAAATGAAAGGATGATTCAATTTTGGGATCATTAATCCAAAGAAGCACATTACATCCAAGAAAATTTTCCTGCTGACTGTGAGAAAATTTGTATCAAATTACAATTTCAAGATCTTCTATGAAAAGCTAAAAAATGAACCGTCAGTGATTCATCATAATAATATATTCTAAGATATCTCTTCATGCAGTGAACTGTTAGGTTTTTTTATACAACACTCTTTGAGAAAAAGTACACAAAACGCTGCAAATTGTATTAACAACTCAAAGAAGTTTCAGTACATTGAAAAGAATTGTTTTCCCTTAGTAACACCGTGGGCCAAGATAGGCTTAATTCATCGGCTGTTTGTTCCATTCATGAAGAGGAAATTGGCGAGTAAATGAAATGAATAGACTTGTTCAGCTCTTGTACAGGTAACACTACTACTAGTGAGTTCTATTTTATTTTTTATTATGAGTGACTTACTTAAGTTTAGACATGTATAACGTTTCACCTGATTTCTGCTACTGCAGTGTTTTTGGCAGTTCAATTAAAGGTGACCTGTTTTAAAAAGTACAACCTCACCTTACTTCCATTACAAGATCTTCACATCTGGCCAAATCAAGAAAAATTCGCGAGCTGTGACTGATTAAAACTAATAAAAGAAATTGTAACCTAACGTAAAAAGTCAGTTGTAAAATATGGTGTTAAATTATTGTGACATTATACAGGAAGATATGGTATCCATTTCATCTTTTGTATCTTCACACAATGAGAACTTCATATTCAAATTCATATTTATTGCAACTTAATACAGTGTTTGAACACAATTAAGGCATGTCATCTGTAATACATACTCTCTCTTAAAAGTAAACTATTAGAAATAACAAAATAATGGAGAGATCAAATTAAATATACAAGCTAGCCATAAATTGCTTTATGGTATAGAATTTAAAAATAAATATAATATGCTAAAATTAAATATAATATGCTAAAATCAGTAATAAAGCCTAGTTATTTTTACAGTGATACATAAATTCTTCTATTGTATAAAATACATTATCTATTAGAAATGCCTTTAAATGTGTTTTAAATGTATTTAAATTATTACAGGTTCTAATTGAAGAGGAAAGTACATTATAGAATTTTATTCCTGTATAACTAGGCATCTTTTCATATAAGTGCATTCTGTGTCCTGGAATAGCGAGATTATTTTTGCCCCTTGTATCATAGTTATGGATATCTGCATTATTTATGATTAACCAAGTGAAGAATAGATCTATAAATAAATAAGCTCGGGAGTGTGAGTATTGTAACTTTGTGGGTTCATAGAATTAACAGGCCGAGTTGCAGAAATTAAAAATCTCCTTTATTTCCGTAGCAATACACTGTCCAATTCTCACGTAACAACATTACATATACACAGTCTTCCAAGGTCGTCGACAATAACAACAGTGACAGCACATTAGCTCTCGTTGCAATAACACTTCCAGCTGTCTCTCCGCTTACTCTGTTTCACAACTAACTACTGTCCTGCTAGCGTGTCACAATCCCTTTTATATATCCACTCATGATTACCAGACTGTTCTGTCAATCACTAGAAGTTACTGGAAAACAAGGCATCTAGTTACATAATTCGAACATTCTATCACTTTCGAGAAACGTAACTTAATATACCCGGCGAGGCCTTTGCCTCAGTTATTATGCCTGCCGGCGTTATCTGTTTATGCAAGCTCGTTATCTCCGTGAAACCTATCCGTCTATTGTGTGCCAAGCCGCCCTATCGCGATCGGTTTCGCGACAGTATCTTTGTTTGCTGAAAGGTATTTTCGCAAGAATCTGTATGTTTTAAATTCCATATATATCTAATAGCACGTTTTTGGAGTATGAATATCCTACTGAGGTTTGTTTTACTGGTGTTACCCCAAATATCCCATAGAATAAGGCCGAGTAAAAATGGCAAAATATATAATTTTAGTTGTACGTGGAATGTAATTTTTAAGAGTTCTCAAAACAAATAAGTTTTTTTAATTTGTAGTGCCACTTTCTCGATATGGCTATTATAAGTTAATGTCCTGTCTATATTTAATCCTAGTAAGTTTACATAATCTACATTTTTGATAATATTATTAGATGTGGTTAAAATGGGGGGTTGCTTATGTTCCTGTAACCAAAGATTATAGTTTCACATTACTTGGGGTTTACAGTTAAGTTTGAGTCACAGAAACATTTATTTATGGAATTTACTGTAGCATTCATGTATTTTTGGAGTGCATTTGCATCTATATCACTAATTATAATTGTTGTATCATCCGATACTGTATTATATTGTCATTTGGTGTGCTATCTTTTATACCATGCATGTATAAAATAAATAGTAACGGACCCAATATTGAACCTTGAGGAACGCCATATGACAGATTTTGCAGACTGGATTCCCTTATATTCCCTTATTAATATCAGTGCTACATGACCTGAGAAATATGATTTTATGAAAATAACTAAACATTAGGTTTTGTTGTAACTATAAACGTAATTGGCATTAAACGATTACTTCACACAAAAAGAAAGAAAAAGAAAAATACTTCAATCGAAGCGTTGATTGCATTAGTCGTTTTATTCAGTGCCACATTTACCCTAAATTGTCTATAAAAAAGCAAACTTGATAAAGCAGCTTTGATCAAAATTGACTTAATTTACTACACATTTTTTCTAAATTAGAACGTTAGCCTATATCGATGTCATCCAATTGGTAAATGTTACGGCAACTTCCAAATAATCACATAGTACAGTACATTTTAGGTGTTGGAATGCTAATGAAATTAATGGAATACTGACTAAATATCTGTGACTTGGAAATACTTGAGGTTTATTTATTTATTTATTTATTTATTTATTTATTTATTTATTTATTTATTTATTTATTTATTTATTTATTTATTTATTTATTTATTTATTTATTTATTTATTTATTTATTTATTTATTTATTTATTTATTTATTTATTTATTTATTTATTTATTTATTTATTTATTTATTTATTTATTTATTTATTTATTTATTTATTTATTTATTTATTTATTTATTTATTTATTTATTTATTTATTTATTTATTTATTTATTTATTTATTTATTTATTTATTTATTTATTTATTTATTTATTTATTTATTTATTTATTTATGTATTTATTTATTTATGTATTTATTTATTTATGTATTTATTTATTTATGTATTTATTTATTTATGTATTTATTTATTTATGTATTTATTTATTTATGTATTTATTTATTTATTTATTTATTTATTTATTTATTTATTTATTTATTTATTTATTTATTTATTTATTTATTTATTTATTTATTTATTTATTTATTTATTTATTTATTTATTTATTTATTTATTTATTTATTTATTTATTTATTTATTTATTTATTTATTTATTTATTTATTTATTTATTTATTTATTTATTTATTTATTTATTTATTTATTTATTTATTTATTTATTTATTTATTTATTTATTTATTTATTTATTTATTTATTTATTTATTTATTTATTTATTTATTTATTTATTTATTTATTTATTTATTTATTTATTTATTTATTTATTTATTTATTTATTTATTTATTTATTTATTTATTTATTTATTTATTTATTTATTTATTTATTTATTTATTTATTTATTTATTTATTTATTTATTTATTTATTTATTTATTTATTTATTTATTTATTTATTTATTTATTTATTTATTTATTTATTTATTTATTTATTTATTTATTTATTTATTTATTTATTTATTTATTTATTTATTTATTTATTTATTTATTTATTTATTTATTTATTTATTTATTTATTTATTTATTTATTTATTTATTTATTTATTTATTTATTTATTTATTTATTTATTTATTTATTTATTTATTTATTTATTTATTTATTTATTTATTTATTTATTTATTTATTTATTTATTTATTTATTTATTTATTTATTTATTTATTTATTTATTTATTTATTTATTTATTTATTTATTTATTTATTTATTTATTTATTTATTTATTTATTTATTTATTTATTTATTTATTTATTTATTTATTTATTTATTTATTTATTTATTTATTTATTTATTTATTTATTTATTTATTTATTTATTTATTTATTTATTTATTTATTTATTTATTTATTTATTTCTCTCAATTTACCTCATCCAGCATTGTCATACCGGACGATGAATGAAATTGTGTTCAACTGAACCCAGGGCCCACAGAGTTACCAGACATTCATCTTTCAATATAAGGGAAAATTCTGGAAAAAACATTATCCAGGTAACCTACCCTGACCCAGATTCGAACTCAGAACCTCTTACAAGTGAGGTAGACAAGCTACCACCTACGCTACAGAGGCGGGCTGCTGGATTTCTGAAAGTTTTTTTGCATACTGGAATTGTTACTTCACATTTCCAACGGAAGCGTTCTTTTGATCGATTCCGATTCTGGTCATTCTGGTTCTTATCGTACCAATCACAGGTCGTAACAACACAGAATACTAAACTTTTGTGTACTGTGGCTGCGTGGGTTTGACTTAAATTTCAAGTGTGTATATAAGTGACATATAATAAAGAATATGGATGTATAACTTTCAATTATTTATACTTCTCAGATACTACAACCAGTACAGTATGTTTTAAACGTTTTTATTGTGTGAAGAATCATGTTCATTTGAGGTACGGATTAGTAATAAAAAGGTACCTAATTTTCGGACGGAATGTCAAGTGAGGTTAAATCAGAGTTGGAAAACGCTCATGTCGGCGGGGGAATACAGAATGAAAAGCAGTTTGTAAAATGCGCTGAAAATACCGACATGAAAGATCACATTACTGGTGTAGTCACTAAAACGGAAATCAAAGAAGAACCTTGCTACCTGAATGAAAGTGTAACTGAAGTCAAAATTCCTGTACCAGATAATTACTCTAGAACCACTTTGTCTAATTTTGTCAAGGTAGAGGAGAGTTGCATAAAGGATGATAGTGAAGCGGCCCTTAAAATAGAAATTGAAGAATCTTCGTGGCGAGGAAGTAGTGAACTTAAACATGATGAAGATCAACCATCTTCAGATGCTGATTCAGAAAGTCCTACAGAGGTGAGGGTAGTTTTTATTTTTTGACTTTGTGTCTGTAATGTGTGTTAATATACATTTGAGGAGATTTCTCAAAAAAGTAAGTGAAGCCAATAATTAGATTGTGTCAAGGTTTGTGGGAATGGTGAACTTGCACTCCAAGCGACTGTGTGAAGATCTCAGGTCCTCATGATGATGAACCAAGAAAGGGGAGAGGGACATTTTATTTGAATTTCTAGGTTGTTATTGTAGAGGTACCAAGCTTGATTCCTGTTCGGGGCTGGCAAAGTTTTCTTTAACTGAGACCATTCTCTAATTCATACAGACTTTGGAAGTATGAATGCGGGAATGAATTAGATGTTTCTCATGATAAAGCAATGCCTAAAACATTTGCATCTTTCTCTACCAATCTGTTAAAAGTTGATTCTTTTGCTTAAGTTACCTTGCAGTGTATGAAATGGTTTAATGTGGAAACAGCATTCAAATGTTAGTAATTGTTGACAATTATCAACAATTTTTTTAAAATATGAACTTAAATGTTTATGGAAACTATAATAAAATGTTAAAAAGCATGGTATAAATTGTAAATCATCATTAGGACATGTCATCTTAAACTTGACACTCCCTTGTGGTCTGTTGGGAAAATGTCAATCAGTGTAGCTTAGTAGTAGAGCAAAGGTTCTGTAGTTCAGATCACAGCAATAGCACTCAATTTCTATGTTTCAAAAAATAAACTTTTAGTGCCCAATTCAAAGGAAAAACAAAACAATGTATTTACATTTTTGTAAAGTAATCTAAACTAACTGGAGATAGCATAATGTCAGCTTTCAAGAATGCACTTCTCACCGAGTTGGGGTGAATATGATTCTTCTTTTCATATTTTGTATAACACAAATAACAAAAAAAAAAAAAAAAAAAAAAAAAAAAATCTCTTGACAATCTGCAAGTACCCACATAAATACATCACAGTCTACGAACAAACAATTGAAATAGTAAAAGAGTTCAAATACTTGGAGAATGGATTAGCTGGAGTACTAAGGAAAATAAAGCAATATAATCCAGAAAAAATAATCTAGCTTTCCAACTAACAAAAGACACTTATAATAAGAAATCAGTATCATGGGGATCCAAAATTAAATATTATAAAACAGTGATTAAACCAGAAGTGCTGTACGCATCAGTAACACTCAACACGAAGGAGATGTTTTCCTAGGCAGTCAGGTCCTGTAGTAAGCCTCATTATGGCAACAGCAGATAGGTGTGGCAATTCCGCAATTACAGAGGGATTTTCTTAAAGTATTTTCATATTTTGGTTATAAATTTTTTCAGTTAGTTCAGATTTGTAATTATCATTAACATTTTTCTTTATAACCCTTTTAATTGATTTATATGAAAAGGATTTTGTTTCTATCTGTTTAATTTTACATCCTTTTTTTGCTAATACATCAGCCTTTCGTTCCCCTGAATTCCATGGCAGAACTACGTAGTCTAGCCATAAATACTGTTTCAACTTGAAAAGTGAAAAACGCAAATACCATGCAAAATAATTTAATTGGCTTTTAGTATGTTGTACCTACAGGTATTCATTACACACAGCACCAGCCACCTTTTGCATGGATACAGGCTCTGAGTCTTTGTGGACACTCATCTGTGGCAGAACGGATGACATCGAGGGGGAAATCCGCCACTGCTGACAACAAGGAACGCTTTAAACTTCCAATGGTGGGGTGTCTCCTCCTGCAGGTGATGCCCTCAAGGAGTGGCCACAGTCAGTAGTCCAATGGATTGAGGTCCGGATTGCTACTGGGCCAATCTTCAGGTGAAATGAAGTCAGGAACATGATGCTGAAGCCATGCTTGTGTTGACCTGGCAGGGGTAGAATCCTGCAGGAAAGTCCATGGTTGGTTTTGAAACAATGTGCCACTCCAAAACAGCGCTTTCTTACACTCTGGTGCTGGTTTTAACGCCCTTTTCACAAAAATGTAGCTGGGTGGTACCAGAATAACTCACCCCCCACCACACCATCACGGAGGAGGGATGATGGCCCTCTGAACTTTAGGAACCTTATTACTGGCTTCCCGAGATAATGATGTATAAACCCTGTCATTTTGTACATTGAAAGACTTCTCAATAATGAAAACTTTTTCATCGGTGACCGATGACCATTTTGAGCGTAACACAGTAGGAGACATCAACATTTAAACACTCTCAGCTTCTTTAGTTAAGTGTCAAGATAATGTCCTTTATGTCGGTGATAAGCCCTTAGTCCAAGGTCCTCTGACAGAAGCCTGGACATTGTCCTTTTTGAAATGTTCATTTCACGGGACAAGATAACCTGCTTCTGCACAGGATTTCTCTGAACATGAGCTGCCACTGCTTTTTGTGCTGCTGGAGTCCTGACACTGCATGGTCCACCCTTCCTCGTCTGATCCTTTACAATCCCAGTTGCAGTGAATCCAATGGTGCGGCACACAAACATACGGCTGATTTTCATCTTTTGTAGCGTCTTGGAAGTGTCACTTGCAAATTTTCCAACTTTATGCAATGCAAAGATGGCTACACAATTTTCATAATCACCCCATTCCATGGTGAAACCTGGAGTTAAATACTCCTTCTTTCAAAGACAAGCTAACAATGGTTCAAGGTTAAGGTGTGCACACAAGCATTTGTATACATGTCAAACCGGATGTACAGTATGTGTCAAAAATTTGTAACAGTATTTATGGCAAGACTAGGTATGTTTTTTAATGGTCTGAATTATAATTTGTATTTCTAGAATTTTTTCCATCGTTGTATAGGATGGTAATGCTACAGCCTGAATTGCTGCTTTAGAATATTCTTACATCATGACAGCCAAATAATGTTTTGGAGCGAAATATAAACTTCACCATCAAAACTTGTAGTATTTTTTCCAGCATGTTTGTAGTACGTTCCACCAGCTTCAGTTCCATGTTCATCTAAGAGAGCCATCTGTATGTGTCCAGTTTACGAAAGGGTAATCTTTAATAAATCATGATCTACCATAAAACGAACGACATCAGTTGTCAACAGCTACATGAAGACAAGACAACCCAATGAACAATCACAGCCAACCTCCCCAAGTTACAGAACAAGGTGAAAATCATTCATACTTGAAAATTAAAACAAAATGGGCAAATGCAAACTGGCATAGAGTATCTCTGTTATAAACATCAACAATATTCAATAATGTCTCTTACTGAAACTCTGCAGACAATTGTGTAATCTATTGGTTTTTAAGAAATGTTAAAAGAAGTAGCAGCATCAGTAAAAAGCTTGTCAGTAAGAAAATGGAGCAATAATTTGAGCATTTTCTTTCTGAAGTGTTTTAAATCATTATATTTGATTTCTTGTGGAAAAATGCCCATATTTCAGACACTGCTTTGGGAATCTGATTTATACAAAAAGTGTGTGAAATATTGGTCTGCAAATTGTATTGAATGGAGCATATGGATGTACCACTTGACAGTATAAATTATTATTTATATATTCCTTCAGTAGTTTACTAAAATTTGTTTTAGTTACTAAGCACTTTCATACAGTTGATTAATTATCCAAGTTAAAATATGCACAGTGTTTGTTATAAAGGAATTATGCCTACAGTTTACAGTTTTCCCTTCATAAATACAAGTTGCATGTCCCTGGTGTCATGTTACACATTGAAAGAAGCAGCAGTTACACTCCTCTTCTGTTACTTGAGGTCCTCCCAAAAGTCAAAGTTGACATGTCAAAAAATATATAGTGATCTTTCGGTCAAGCATTAGTATTTTGTGTCATCTAGTGTTCTGGGAGTTCACGTATCACATACTTTGTCAGGCTGATACTAGTGAACATGTTTATTTGTATTGGGCTCTTTCAGTTGTACGGCTGTCACTTTGTATGCTTTTAAATTCAAAGACTTTTACGCTCGTCTGCTATTTTTTGCTCCATGAATGTGTTGAGCCAATCTCATGGTAAACTGGACTTGGTATATTGTACCTATGCCCCAAATGGGGCATCCCTAGGAGGAGGGGTGAGGTGAAAGGACACAGAAGGCAGCTGTCTCAAGGAGCCACAACAATGTAGGGGGAAGGGTCCCTACAATTGACCAGTTGGGCAGTACAATCAGCATCCTGCTAACCGTGGTCCTGAAACAGCCCACCAGGCTGGTCCAGAGACTGTCCTTCTAAAGGAGTAAGTGTTTACCAAGAGCATATCATCTTGCCATGCAGCGCTGAGACTGCGCTGACACTTCTATCCTGAAACAGTCCACCAGATGAGAGATGATGTGAAATGATAATGGAGATGAAATGAAGGGATGTAATTAACGTACCCAGCATTCACCTGGCTACCTGGAAAAACCCCTGGGTCATATAGGATGGCCACAGGAATCGAATGCGGACCTCCCAAATATAGGCCACAGACGAAACCGCTGGAGCCATCCCACTGAGTTCAAGACAAATGAACTTTAATTGTAATTGTCAGTTTTCGAAAATAAAATAAAAAGCTTCTTGATGTAAAGGATAATTTAGTTTGGGAAGAACTTCTTTTAAATGTTGGTTTTATATCCATATTTAATATTTATCTAGCTTCTCTTTTTTGAGTAGACCACAGAAATACGTAGAGACAGAAATTAATTGTTCTTTTATACTAGCCATGTGTAGGCCAAAGAATGGAAAGGTAGATTCAGACTGAAAAGTCAGACCGGGATTTGTCTCATTGTATGTGAGGACTCCTAGTGGTCTACCAGAATACATACAAGTCAGTGTCGGCATGTTGGCCATAGCATCAACTGGACAGATACCAGATACTATGTCATTGAATTTTTCAGTCTGACTCTACTCATCCATTATGATACTTGTTTTGATTTTGTAATGTTCCGCTTTTCATAATCAAAGTAAAGTAATTTCCAGAGTGAAGATACTCTTAGCAGTTGACACTGTAGACATGGCTGAGCTACTGGGTACAGAAATCATAAATATGGTAGACAATTATTTTTCCTGTGCATGTTTTCTTATTAAGTATTTAAGAAAATATCTCCTTTCAGTATTGTATGTTAGCATAAGTAAAATAACAGGATCACCTGATATTGTACATAGGTATTATGTGTGTTAATAACACTAGCATCTCGTCTTGTTACAGAATGCTACTGCAGAGATGACAGTGCTACCAACAGAAACATCAAGGTAAGATAAATAAAGCTGGGAATGAATCTTGAGCTTGATTGCTAGAAACCACTTAGAATAACAAAGAACCATTAAAACAATGATCTGCACTGTCAGAAGGGTTGTTAATTTTGTTGAACCACGAGTGAAGGAAGATACATGACTGTAATTTACAATCAATTTGCTGTATCAAAGTATAAGCCTATGTTGTAGTATGCTTGGCAAAATACACACTGAGATACCTTTATTGTTTGGAAATGTAATTAGTGGCTTTTCATATTGGAGTATGTGAATGCGAAAGTGATTTGGAATGTTGTGAGGTGTGAACATTGCTCTCTTACTGTTTTAAGCACTTCGTCTACACCTTGAGGACTAATATAATCACTGTCATATGTATGTTTAGCGCTGTTACAAGTACTTTAAGCAGAGGTTGATTGTAAATGTCATTGAATTTCCCTCTTGTCACTTTGTTTCTCAGTAGAATGCAATGATTTGTACAGAAATCACACAGACTCCTGTTTTTGTGATTTGAGGTCAGAAGTGTCCCTTGTTAGTGTTACATATGATTTGTGTCAGATAGAAAGTTGAAGATCGAAACCTAGTAAAATGTTTATTCTCAAACATTGGTATTTTAACCTTTTCAGTCCCAAATTGTTTTGCTTCTTATGCCAGTCTTCCTCTAATTCTAAACTGGTTTTTATAAGGCTGTCTGGGACACTTTGAAGTAACTGACTTGAATAGCCATGATTGTTATGGTGACATTCAGTGCATTGGCGTCTCGGCAACTGTAGTCAAATGTGCCTGTGGTAAAGGATGTGTGATGACAGGGTATCATTTGACTGCAGTTGCCTGGACTTTGCTTTTCTAATTAAAAATCATTTACAATTCAGAACATCTCAAATGCATATGTTTAATTGGTTAAGGACAGTATAACAAGAATATAGTTAAAGAAACAAGAGTTAAAACCATTATAAATAGAAAGAAAAGCTTATGTCTATAATGATGGATGCTGGGACTGAAAGTTGTTAACAGCCTATTTTGATAAAGTTAAAAATAAAAGCAATTTTCATGTGTAACTGGAGTTTGCTTGTCGTAAAGGAAAAATAACGTATGACTTTCTCTTTTGCAAGCTATTTTTATAAAACATATTATTGTATCCACTTGTTGTAAATCAAGATAAAGTAGTGTTATGTAATGGCTTATTATGACCACAAAAAAATATAAATATTGACTTACTGGCCAACAAAAGTATAACTATTTGAAAACCAAAAACAGTCATTTGTGTGCAAATATTTTAATCAAAATCATTACAGAATTTTTGACATTATAAACAATAATGAAAAGTCTAGTTTGATACAGAAGAAAGATTTTCATGCTTCATTCTTGGAACCAAGTTTGGTACTTTTCAGTTTTGAGTTAAGCTTTTAACAAACACAATATATACTAGCTATATTGTCATTTGTAATAGATAACCTAGAACAATTTACTAAAAATGGTGATATTGACAGTAAAGGGACTAATAATTTACAATCATTTCAAAAGGGGCTGTAATTGCAACTTCAGTATGAACAGCTCTAAAAAGTTATCTTATTACTCACACCTTATGTACAGAGGAAGAAAGAACACTTGTGTACAACGTGTAGCAGACAGATCATGGTATTATTAATTTTTAGATGAGTCGTATTTATTACACATCTGCTTCACTTACATACCTATTTTGAGGACATGTTTCGCAAATCATCGTTTTCATCTTCGGCTCTTATGCGACTAAAGCTTGATCCAGTGGTGTGGGTAATTCTGGAGTTGCTGCTGCCATCTGTTGATTTAGTGATGAACTTAAATGTGGGATTCTCTTCTGGCGGGATTTCAAAGTTCATTAGTTGGTTTTTATGTTTTTCTATGTATATTCTCTCCCATATGACGAGTTCACTATGTTTTTGTACGTGTTTTAGTAATTCGGTGCTATCTTCAATTTCATGATTTTCAGACCAGAAATGAGCTGCTATTGCGGACTTATCAATATTTTTGTATCTTAAGTGCCTGAAGTGTTCTTTCTTTCTAGTGCCTATGTTTCTTTTTGTCCTCCCTATGTAAATTTTTTCACAGTCTTTACACTTAATCTTGTAAATGCCTGACTTTTCCTCTGGTTTTATCTTATCAGTATTATTACTGTGAAGTAGGTTTTTAATGTTGTAATTGTTTTTTGGTGCCAATGTTATATTGTATTTCTTGAATATTTTTTGGAACTTTTTTGTGGCCCATGGGTGGTAAGTAAATTTAGCAAATCTAATTTCTTGTTTTATTGGTGTGAGAGCTGTGATCTGTTTTAATCTCTTTTGAAGTTTGAATGATTTTAGTTTTTTATCTACAAGGTTTTTTCCATATCCATTTTTAATTGCAGTTTTTAAGATTTGATGGTATTCGTTTTGATATTCTTGCTGGCTGAGGGGTAGATTTACTAATCTGTGTGTGAGACTGTTGATGGTGGCATGTTTGTGTGGGATTGGGTTGAAACTATTTGCTTTAATGTAATTATCTGTGTGTGTTGCTCTTCTATGGATACCAAATTCTAGTTTTTCATTGCTTTTTGTGATTTTAAGGTCCAAAAAATGTAGAGTGCAGTCCTCTTCAGTTTCCACTGTGAATTGTATGCTGGGTTCTTGCAGGTTGAGTAGTTTCAAAGCATCATCTATTTGTTTGTAGGGCACTATTGCAAAGATGTCGTCTACGTATCTGTACCATGTTTTAAAAATATGAGGGAAGGCTTAATTATTGCCTTGGAAACCATGGACAAAAATATAATTAGGAAAAAATCAGCTTCTATATTGGAAAACTTAATAAATAAAAAACCAGGAAAACATTTGAAACAAATTAAGATAATTAAATCTTTAAGGAAAAAGGATGTAATCTTCTCAAGGGCTGATAAAGGGAACAAAATAGTAATCTTAGATACAGCTACATACAAGGAAAAAATGTTAAGTTACTACAACAAAAAGAATTCCAAGAAATAGATTCTAATCCACTCAACATATGCATAAAAGATGTACAAAAAACCATCATTAATAGTAAAATTTTAACAACTGCAGAACAAAAAACTATCAAACCGGACAACCCTACCCTTGCAAGACTATATGGTTTGCCTAAAATACATAAACCCAACATACCCATGAGACCCATTGTAAATAATATAAACACTCCTACTTACCTTCTGGCAAAATGGCTGTCCAAAAAATTTCAGTCCTTTCCACAATTCCATACTCTGAGCATAAAAAACTCTTTAGACCCGGTAGAAAAAATTCAAAATCTTAAACTAAAACCTCATGACACTTTAGTATCCTTTGAGGTCTGCTCCCTCTTCCCTAGCATTCCAATTCAATTCAATTTTATTCATCCTTTAGAATCAAATCTGTACATAGTACCTTGATATAGGAAACGTCAGTAATTTACACTTAATATTACAAAGTTAAACATCAAATATACCTAACCTACATTCAATTATATTGTGACACAAATTGGATATAATTATGAGTGAGAGAAATGAACAAGCTAAGTAAATTCATATTTTATGTTTATCTGGATTTGTTAAATTGCAGATATTCCTTTACTGTGTAAAAGCAGTGCTCCTGTAAGAAAGCCCTTGTTCTAGTTTTAAACATGTTGTAGTTATCTATGCTTTTGATGTCATTAGGAAGGGAATTATAAATTATTGTACAGGAATGCAGTACTTCATTCTTAAACATTGTAGTTCTGATTGAGGTTACGTATATATCCTTAATATGCCTCGTGTAATGCATATGAACACTTCCGTTGTTTTGAAAGTTAAATCTATTTCTTTTTACAAATAAAGCTGTCTCCAAAATATAAACACATGCCAAAGGAAGTATGCAAAGCTTTCTGAACAGTGGCTTACATGAACATAGCATTCTTTCGTTGCCTATAATTCGAATGGCTTGTTTTTGTTTAATAAATATATCTTTGGCTTCTGGTGAATTTCCCCAAAATATTATTCCATATTTAATTATAGAATGTATATGTGCATAATAGGACATTAAAAGTACACGAAGGCTGACATTCTGACTTAATATTCTTAGGGCATATATATTCCTGCTTAATTTGGTTAGTAGATGATTTGTATGAGTTTTCCATTTTAAGTTATTTTGTATCCACAAGCCTAAAAAGTTTGTTTCACTTTTGTATGAAATTAATTTATTATTTAATTTTACTTCAGGAATACTTTCATTGTTTCCTCTGTCAGTAATACTAAATTTAAGACAAACTGTCTTATCTGTATATCTAGATTCAACTGTATTGGAACACCACAGTGAAGCGAAAAATTATTAAATTTTAGATGAGTCGCATTTTTTACACATCTGCTTCACTTTCGTACCTATTTTGAGGACATGTTTCGCAAATCTTCGTTTGCATCTACGGCTCTTGTGCGTTAGCGTCAGTCGCACAAGAGCCGTAGATGCAAACGAAGATTTGCGAAACATGTCCTCAAAATAGGTACGAAAGTGAAGCAGATGTGTAAAAAATGCGACTCATCTAAAATTTAATAATGTCTTATCTGTGTTTAAAACCAGGTTGTTGTTAGCTATCCATGATACCAAGTCTTTACTAGTGTGACTTAATGTATTATTTAATGTTTCGTTATTGTTTCCTGTTATTAGTAAGTTAGTGTCATCTGCAAACAGTACAGTGTTATGAGCCTTGATGCTATTTACAAAGTCATTTATATACGAGATGAATAGAAATGGGCCCAGAATTGAGCCTTGCGGCACTCCATATGTGATGTCAAGTAAGTCTGATCTAACTGTCGAATGAGTATTGGTATTAGGGTTTGTGTCGAAAATCTCTGTTAATTGCTTTCGATTTGTAAGGTAAGTTTCAAACCAGCTGTACGCTGGTCCTCATATGCCAAAGTCAAATAATTTTGCTAACAGAATTTTGTGATCAACAGTATCAAAAGCTTTACTTAGATCTAAAAATATACCAATTGCTTTATCTTTATTATCCAAAGCGGTTATAACGCTATTTAAGAAAGAGTATATTGCAGTCTCTGTTGATTTTTTGTGTCGAAAACCATGTTGTGAGTTGGTAATTAAATCATGTTGTTCCATAAATGAGAGAAGCCTCCTATACATTATTTTTTCTAATATCTTTGAAAATACGGAGGGTATGGAAATTGGACGGAAATTTGATACTTCATTTCTTTTCCCTTTTTTATGTAGGGGTATAACCTTAGATAGTTTCAGTACGTCTGGAAAGATCCCGCTAGTTATGGATGCATTACAGAGATGAACAAGTGGTCTGATTATGTGCTTACTGCATCTTTTTACAATTATGTCTGGTGTATCATCAGCACCTGCAGAATATGTATTATTCAATCCATTTATTCTTTTAGTTATTTCCTCAGGTGTAACTTCATGGAGGTATATAGAATTTAGATTATTAATAGTATTAGTCTTTGGCGGATTGTGAGGATGTCCATTGTTATTATGAGCCAGATCATTAATTATTCCTGTGAAGTAAGTGTTAAAATATGTAGCAATTTCAGTTGCATCTGTTATCCTTCTATCATTATGTTCTAGTTCTATTTTACCTTGTGTGTGTTGCATTTTATTAGTTATTTGGTTTACTATTTGCCACATAGCTTTAATCTTATTTTTTGAGTTGTTAATATGATTGTCATTTTTATTAATTTTGGCCTGTTTTATAACTTTATTTAATATACGTTTATAGTTCCTAAAATAATTATCAAATTCCGTCGTTGTGTTACCTTTGCTTAACTCATACAGTAGCCTTTTGCGTTCACATGACCTTTGTATACCTGGAGTTATCCAGCTATTATTTGCTTCCTTATTGCATGTTCTTGTTATTTTGTGAGGGAAAGCTGTATTAAAGTAGAATATAAAACTATTTACAAACAATTTAAATTTCACATTAGTATCAGCCGCATTATACATATCATGCCAGTCTTCTTTACTTAAAAGATAATTCATATATGAAATATTATCTGTATTAAATATTCGCTTTTTTGTTAGTGTTGATCTAAACAGCCTGGTTTTATTAGTTTCAATTTGAATTATTTGTGCTTCATGGTCACTAAAGCCTGTGTTTATTACCTGTGCTTTGAAGATACAGTTTTCATTAATTATAATTTGATCTACAGCTGTCTTTGAATGATTAGTTATTCTTGTAGGGGAAGTAATGACATGCATTAGGTTATGACTTTTTAGCAAGTTCATAAGATCTTGCTTCTCTTTACTGTCTTTAAGGAAGTCAATATTGAAATCACCACATAGAGCAAGTTTTTTATTGACTCTCATGAGAATGTTCAGTAACTTCTCTAAGTTGTTTAGAAATATTCTGAAATTACTATCTGGGGCACGGTATACAACAATCACGATAATACCTAGTTCAGTCAAATCCACAGCAGCCACCTCAAAATCACCTTCTCTGCATAATGTTTGGCATGTACCTATATTTACGAAGCAGATACCCATTTTGACAAAAATACCTACCCCACCCCCTACTTTGCTGGATCTGCAATACGAACTTGCTAATGAATAATTTGGTATCTGTATGTAATCAGCTTCATGACTCTTTAACCAATGTTCCGAAATACACAAGACACTAACCTCTTTCAGAACTTTCTCTAATAAGATTTCTATGTAGTTTAATTTATTGTGAAGAGACTGTACATTTTGGTGAAAAATTGTGACACTGGGTCCATCTAAGGGCTTCCTTTCAGGAGCACTTACCTTCAACAGTTTTACTTTTGCACCATCTGCTCCTACTGTTGGTTGACTTGATTCACAGTCTTCGGTGTGTTGGTCCCTAGAAGCACTAGCACTTATGACACTTGTTTCTGTTCGGCATGTCTTGTAAAACTCCTGCACACTTACACCAATATTTTCAGTCACGTCATTTACTGTCTCTGGACCTTTTACATCCACCACTTTCTTCACTGGTTTCCCTTTATCACAGAGTAAATTACGTTATTCATAAGCCGTCCGAATTTGAAGGACCCTCTTCTATTTAGGTGCGTCCCATCACGACCGAAATCGTTGTCATGTATCCAGTGATTGCCATCCACTATTAAACAATTCTCCTCAAAGCACATCCCGTCCAGTTCGTGGTTGATTCTTCTGATTCTTTAGATAAACTTCTGATTCAACTAAAAAAATGGCTAAATTCTATAAACCTAGATGCCAATGCAATAGAAGAATATTTGGCAATGACTGAAATATGTATACATCAAAATTATTTTGTCTTCGATGGAAAATATTATAAACAAATTTCAGGACTAGCTATGGGAAGCCCGCTATCACCATTTTTGGTCAACCTATACATGAGCTTTTTCGAAACACATATAACTAAAGCCTTCCCTCATATTTTTAAAACATGGTACAGATACGTAGATGACATCTTTGCAATAGTGCCCTACAAACAAATAGATGATGCTCTGAAACTGCTCAACCTGCAAGAACCCAGCATACAATTCACAGTGGAAACTGAAGAGGACTGCACTCTACCTATTTTGGACCTTAAAATCACAAAAAGCAATGAAAAACTAGAATTTGGTATCCATAGAAGAGCAACACACACACAGATAATTACATTAAAGCAAATAGTTTCAACCCAATTCCACACAAACATGCCACCATCAACAGTCTCACATACAGATTAGTAAATCTACCCCTCAGCCAGCAAGAATATCAAAATGAATACCATCAAATCTTAAAAGCTGCAATTAAAAATGGATATGGAAAAAACCTTGTAGATGAAAAACTAAAATCATTCAAACTTCAAAAGAGATTAAAACAGATCACAGCTCTCACACCAATAAAACAAGAAATTAGATTTGCTAAATTTACTTACCACCCCTGGGCCACAAAAAAGTTTCAAAAAATATTCAAGAAATACAGTATAACATTGGCACCAAAAAACAATTACAACATTAAAAACCTACTTCACAGTAATAATACTGATAAGATAAAACCAGAGGAAAAGTCAGGCATTTACAAGATTAAGTGTAAAGACTGTGAAAAAATTTACACAGGGAGGACAAAAAGAAACATAGGCACTAGAAAGAAAGAACACTTCAGACACTTAAGATACAAAAATATTGATAAATCCGCAATAGCAGCTCATTTCTGGTCTGAAAATCATGAAATTGAAGATAGCACAGAATTAGTAAAATACGTACAAAAACAAGTGAACTCGTCATATGGGAGAGAATATACATAGAAAAATATAAAAACCAACTAATGAACTTTGAAATCCCGCCAGAAGAGAATCCCACATTTAAGTTCATCACTAAATCAACAGATGGCAGCAGCAACTCCAGAATTACCCACACCACTGGATCAAGCTTTAGTCGCATAAGAGCCGAAGATGCAAATGATGATTTGCGAAACATGTCCTCAAAATAGGTACGAAAGTGAAGCAGATGTGTAATAAATACGACTCATCTAAAAATTAATAATTATTTCGCTTCACTGTGGTGTTCCAGTACAGTTAAATCTCGATAGATCATGGTATATTTTTTTATATATATAATTTTACGCACTCCTACGTTAAGTCATATCGGACGATGAATGGAATGGTTGAAATGATGTTCAAATGAGCCCAGGGTTCATAGAGCTCAGAGTAGCCCAACATTCGTCTTTCAGGATAAGGAAAAACCCTGGAAAAACCTTATCCAGGTAACTCACCCTGACCGAGATTCGAACTTGGGACCTCTTGAACCTGAGGCAGACTCACTACCACCACGCTACCAAGGTGGGCATGTATATTGTTAGTTTGACGTTATTTTGTAAATATATGTGACATGATCTATATCCTTAAGTTAAGACTTTGGTCCAATCTCAAAATACCCATCATCAACATCGCCATCAAATGAAGGTTATTCCAAAAATATACTTACTCTACTCGTACATATTGCATTTCACCAAAAAATTTGATACCAAGTTTTTATTGGAAATATATGTTTTGAGGTCCGTTAATAAAAACATTTTATAAAACAGTGTGTAAGAGAGAAAAGTGTAAGTTGAGCATCTTCCAAGAATACAACACATGCATAAATGCATTAGACCATTCTTATCTAAGAAAGGGATTTCATTGTTTCTTTTCTTTTCCATGTACAATTTTATTGCAGATTTGAAACTAATCAGAAAACCATCAAAACTAGAAAACAAATTGAAAACTAGAATCAAACAAGTGCATGATGCATTGAAACTACTTAATTTACAAAATCCTGCAATAAAATTTTCCACAGAAAAAGAGATAAACAAGAAATCCCTTTCTTAGATTTGAAACTAATTAGAAAACATACAAAACTAGAATTTCACATACATAGAAAAGAAACCCTCACAGAAAATTTAATAATCAGATGGATATAACCCAAGACAATACAAGCATGCTGTTATCAACAGTTTAACTTACAGGCTGGTTAATGTACCTTTAAACAAGAGGGAATATATCAAAGAGTACAATAATATAATTCACATTGCAGAATACAATGGATTTAGTGCTGAATTGGTCAAAAAGAAAATTGATAAATTCAAAAGACAACAGAGATGCAGACAAGTAACTACTCTTTCTTCAAACAGTTAGCAAAGACTGTGACAACTTTGTTGGAAAAACTAAAATAAAAATGAACATAAGTTTAAAGAGCATTTTAGAACATCAGGAACAAAGAAATAGATAAATTGGCGGTAGCGTACCATTTTTGAAATAATAATCACAATATAGTACAAGAAATCCATTTACTAAAAAATGTTCAGGGTTCAACTGCATTAACCATGTGGGAAAAGAGATTCAGAAAGTAATATGAAGGAAAAGTGTTCAATTTCAACACACCTTTGAAGAGAATCTAAACTTCAAGTTCATCAAGATACTATCATCGAGGCATTGTTGAATTGCCGCGACAAGCCAGTGCTGGGCCCGTGGGAAAGAGAGAGAGAGCTACTCGCGGGCAGAAAAGAAGGAGATGGATAGAGCGGCCAGTGTGTTGGCGTGGAGCAGGACGCTTGCTGAGAGAGAGCTACGTGCGGGCAGGAAAGTGGGTGCGGAGTGGGACGCTTGCCGAGAGAGAGCTACGCGCAGGCAGGAAAGTGGGCGCGGAGAGGGACGCTTGCCGAGAGAGAGAGACAGAGATAGTCTGAACTTTCCTGCTGCATCGTGTGCTGCAACATGTTTGTAGTAGGGAAAAATGAACTGTCTGAAACCAGCTTCTGTCTGATATGATACGACGTTCTTCTGTACTCTGTACACAACAGACCACATCTGTCACCACTTTAAATAATTTTTCAGATGGACATGTCTGTCCCTTTATATACAAATATCCTCCTAGTTGCTACACAAGTAGCAGTTCATAATCTCCTCTCTTTATTTACCTACATATGTTTGCATTTATCTGTTTATCTGGGCAGGAAAATCAAAGAATTCTTATCCATTATTGCACTAAAAGGCTTTTTTTCATTTCTACATCTTTTTCTTGTAGTTTTCCGAAATCCTGTTGTGTTATTTTCTCTTTTCCTCCATATTTATCTTAGCAAATGTTATTTTAAAGACTGATTTGCCTGTCCACTGGCACTTAAGATTTTTTCTTCTTCTTTAACTTCTCTCATATACCACTACATGATGTCAGGGTATTGCTCCTCGTAATACTTATGCGGGTTGAGGAACAGAATCTCTGGTTCAGTGAGAGAGAATCCAGGATGGGTGCTCAGCCCGATGCCTCCTATGAGAGTGAGAGAAGTGGGCGAGATGAAGTGATAGGAAAGATGATGGAGCAATTGGTGAGTGCTAGCAGAGGAAACCAGAGGACCTGGAGAAAATCCGCCCTAGCGCCGTGTTGTTCACAACAAATCTCACTTTGGGTCACCTGGGATTAAACCTGGGCTACCTTGGTGAGAGCCAAGCGGTCTAACCACTCAGCCACAGTTTTAAATATCACTTCTCACAATGCTCTCTATCTTACCACTCTTCCTGTTTCATGTTCTCCCTTGTAAGAGTCACATCCATTTAATGTACTGATAAGAGACGGAAATGTACAATGATGTTTGTACTTCTGTTACACATGAGTATGGTGAGGGAACATGCTGTACCTCAAACAGAGCAGATCTTTTGTGTTTTATCCTCAGAAGAAACAATGATGAAGAGTATAAGTCAGTTGAGAAAGATTGGCAAACTGCTGTTACGGAGAACTTGACCCATCTGAGGCAGTTCAGAGAAGGTGCCAATTGTTTGATGACAACGTTGAGAGTTCAGATGGTTTTTAAGTGTACTTAGAAGTGACAGATTTACTGGCATACACTGATCCTGGTAATTGGCAGCATCATTAATAAATTAAATATTTGTTTGTTGTACATGAAACTTGGAAATGAAAGCAAATTCACAGTAGTAAACAAACTGCCCCAGCATTCACCGTCCCCAAACACAAGAAACTGTCAGAGTGGTTGACTACACGTTAGCAGTCATCTTGCTTGATAAATTGCCATATACGAGGGTGGTCTGAAAAATTTCTGACCTCAACATGAAGATGGCAGCACTCAAATAAAACGTAGTGAATTTCGTTGTTCACCTGTTGACAGTTACTCATCAAAGTTTCAGCCATTTTGGATGCTCAGTTGTTATGTAAGTCATTTGAGTGAGTTGATGTGAATGTTTTTATGAAAATGGACAAAATCGAGTATTGAGCTGTTATTAATATTTGTTTTTGAAAGGCAATACGCCTACGCAAATCAAAGATGAGTTGGATTCTGTGTATGGGGACTATACCACAGCAAAATTTTGGGCAGCTGAATTTAAACGTGGCTGTAAGAGCTTGGGAGACAGTTACTGTTTGCGACATCCAGAAACTGCAACTACTAATGAAAACATTGCCAAAGTTCACCAAATGGTGCTAGACGACGTCAAATTAAAGTGAGAGATAGCAGAGGCTATGAACATGTCAAAAGAACGTGTTTGTCACATATTAAATCAACATTTAGACATGAGAAAGCTGTTCGCGCGTTGGGTGCCACGTTTGCTCACGTTAGACCAAAAATGTGTTCAAATGAACATTTCCAATGCTCTGTTGGCACAGTTTAGGCGCAATTACTGTAGATGAAACTTGGATACACCATTATACGCCCAAAACAAAAATACAGTCCAAACAGTGGACTGCAAAGGGGAACCAGCTTCAAAAAAAAGCAGAAACTGTTTCTTTCGGCTGGGAAAGTGATGGTGACTGTTTTTTGGGATAGTCATAGAGTTATTTTAATCGATTATCTTCAAAAAGGAAAAAGCATTACAGGAGAATACTACACATAATTACTTGACAAACTGAAGGCAGAACTTGCGGGAAAACGGCCACATTTGCAGAAAAAGAAAATCCTGTTTCACCAAGACAACTTACTGTCTCACACCTCAGTGGTTACAGTGGCGAAAATCCACGAATTATGATTTGAACTGCTTGACTCACCAGATCTAGCTCCAGGCAACTTCTTTTTGTTCCCTGATCTGAAAATTGCGCTCGTAGGGCAGAGATTTTCATCTAATGAAGAGGCAATCACCTTCATGAACAATTATTTTGCAGAGAAAAATGCCGAGTACTATTTGGACGGGTTACAGAGATGGGAGCATCGCTGGGAGAAGTATGTAGAGTTACAAGGAGTCTATGTTGAAAAATAAAATAAAAAAAAATCTGAAAAAAATATCTTGTATCTTTATTAGGTGAGAAAGTTTTCAGACCACCCTTGTAGTAGTTCTGTTAAATGCAGTTGTTGGTAATAAAATATTCCCTGTTGTGAAATAAAACGTGAGATCATGCATTGTGCGATAGAGTGTGCCACTATAACATGACAACACCACTTTGGAATTATGAAGAATCAGCAAGTTTTTAATTTTACTTAGCGGTAAATATACTGATGCTGCATCTCCTTACATTTCAGATTGTGGGAAGAGGAAGTGAATGCTACACCACAACAACGTGAATACACTGATAATGTAGCTCAAGAGAACACACACATTTGCGAAATCTGTGAAAAGAGCTTTAAAACATTGCCACACCTGAAAAGTCACATTTTGGTTCATCAAGATAATAGACCATTTAATTGTGGACTTTGCGGAAAGGCGTTCAAATGTGTTTCTTCTTTCAGAAGGCACAGTTTTGTTCATCGTGAATATAGACCATTCAATTGTGACATGTGTAAGAAGAGCTTTAAAAGTCCGTACTCGTTAAAAAGACATAGTGTGGTTCATTGTGATAATAGACCATATAACTGTGCTATATGTAAGAAGCATTTTAAAACTTTGCTACATTTGAAGCAACATAAGCTTTGTCACGATGACAGTAGACCACACAGTTGTGATGTGTGTGACAAGAGCTTCAAATGTTTGCTTTCCTTGAAGAGACACATTTTGATTCATGACAATGACAGACCATACAAATGTGACATATGTAACAAAAGCTTCAAATTTTTGCCTTGCTTGAGAAGGCACAAAGTTGTTCATTATGATGACAGACCATACAACTGTAAAATCTGCAAGAAAAGTTTTAAAAATTTATTGGGTTTGAAGCAGCATAGTTTGACTCATATAAATAATAAATCATATAACTGCAACGTTTGTAACAAAAGCTTCAAGTACCCAGTTTCCTTAAGAAGGCACAATGCAGCTCATCATAACTAGTACAACTTCTGTAAAGCTTTTGAAGTGTTTTAGTTGCAAAGTTGCATATGCTGTAAAAGCTTCTTTCAGGCAAGAAGAGGTCCAAAGATCACTGGGTGCAACACTCAACCAACACAAGTCGGAGCACATAGGTGAACTAGAACAAGCCAAGAAATTCAACAGAGAAAGAGACAGTTGAATTGGCAAAAGAAATGTTATCATTAGAAGGGAGATGTTTTGAGATGTGGGGAAGTAAAATGAAAGGCATAAGGAGCTCACCAAGGGTTAACGTATTCAGGAAATGTATAAGAAGATTTGGAGGGAGAGTGGGTAAACAGCAAATAGGATCATGAGAGAAGGGGAAATGTGATTGTTACTTAAGTTAATGGATGGAAATTAATCATTCCTTGATATTAGCTGTGTATAGGCTAAGGTTTTGGCTAGATAGAGTCAAACTGAAAAATTCAATGCCATGGCCAGGATGTGAACCATGGATCTCCTGGTTTCAGTCCAGTCGCTTTTACCCATTGAGTTACCATGGCCAACGTTTCAGGGAAACAAGAACTGTCCACAAGGGAACAAATTTTCATTTCAAAAAATAGAAACAAAGTATTCAATTTCAACATCCCCAAAAATATTTGTTCAGCAAGTTCGCCGAACTACCACCAGAAAAGATCTCCTACAAAATATTGCCTGCTACACCACAGAGAACCAGACGATGTCTCATTGACAATAGAGGAAAGTAACCTCCAAAACATGTTCCGGGAAATTTAAAAGTAAGTGTTGTTTAGTGTCATTAATCAACTCACCCTTAAATTTAATTAAATAACAAGGAATATTTAATGATAGTGTATGCAGTACTTTGGTGAATTTCCAGCAACATGTTTCATGTGTTTTACAATATATTTTTCTGTTATGAATATATCTGTTGATTTAGCTTTAAACCTGTACAAAATTATGCTGTAAAAAAGTAAAGAATGAATACATCCAAAATAGAGTGCTTTTAAAAGTTCTGAAGAATATAACTAAGGACTCTTATTGCGCTACTCAGTTTACTGAACTTTGCGGCTGTGACTTCAGGTTTTGTTTTCTTAAATATTTATATACATATATTGTTTTAAGATATAAATATATTTAACATAATATTTGTTAGGTTGTTCCCAAATAGTAGGTCTTGAGGTAATGGGTGTGAGGGAATAACTTGGACTATACAGAGCACAATAGAATAACTAGATTCTGCATATATTTTGGAGTTATATTATTAAGCATATTATGCATGTTTATGTATGGTAATGTTGCAACATTGCTTTGCTGACAGTGGTGTGCAATGTAATTTCTCATTATGACATCTCTAAGTGTTTGTCCGCACTTTTGGTTCTTCAACACTGTAACAAAGGTCAGTATTGTACTGATTGGAGCAGGAGCAAAAATAAGCTAAAAACATTGTTTGCCATATTACAATTGAGTATAAGTATTGGAGAGATTCAGATTTATTTACTAAGAAAATTTGTACAGAATATGGGCTTTGAACTAAGACAAACATTATCATATTTACATTATGCAAAGTTTAAGAACATAACATAAGGCTGCACAAAGATACCCAGTATTTAGCTTAACGACAGAAAAAACCTCATTCAGGTATATAATTACATTTGGACATTTTAAACTGATTAGAGTTGTAAAATAAAGGTGATGTGGAGTACAGTGCATCTCCCCATGAAACAAAACAAGTGATTTAGTGCAAAGGGTAATCAAAACTGGGTAGTCATTAATTCATCAACAGAATAGAACATATATTTCAGGAGCAAGTTTTTAACTTTATTTTTAAATGCTTTAATCAATGGAATGCTGATACTCTCAGGGATTTTACTATACAAGTTAACACCTTTATGGGAAACTGAATTCAAAATATTTGTTAATTTATGATGTTATTGGAGATGGCTTGATGTTGCTATTTGTTTATTACATGAATGGTATTCACTGTTAAGGTTAAACATGCTTATATTTTCATGTACAAATGAAACTGTTTCTAAGATATAAATACACAGTAAAGGTAGAATTTTTAGATCCAAAAAATTGGTTTATTTGAGTGCATTGCTTCACTTGTTTGATTAATCTTATTATTCTTTTTTGTAACTTGAACACCTTAATTACTTGTTGGAAGATCCCCAGGGATATTTTTAGAGATGAGTTGTATTAGAAATACTAAAAAGTACCTGAACATGTTTCAAGGACCAAGGGTCTATTGCCAGGGCACATACCTTAGACCTTGAAACCTTTTTGGTTAATGATGTATAGTGTTTTTAATCCAACTGATGTTTATCAACTTTACTGTATTGTTTATAACCAGGTTAAACCTGTTCTTCTTACTTATCCCTAACAATGTATCAGTGTAGACTGTTTGTATCCTTGCATAATCACCTCACTTGTTTTAAATACCTTCATTACTTGTCTTCTGTAAATCATTCTTTTATTTCTGCACTGTCATATTATCAAGCAGGATGGCTCAGACGGGTTTGATTTCGGTGACCAACCTCCCTGACCCGTTGGTTTTCTTCAGGGGTTTCGCCAGGTTATTAGGTGATTATGATAGGTTAATTACATCCCCCAAATCTCCATAATTGTTTCACCTCATTTGTCATCTAGTGGTCTCTTTCAGCGTAGAAGTGTCAGTAACAGTCTTGCAGTGCATGGCAGGATTATAAGCTACCAGTAAGCATCTTTGTCCTTTGGTGGTACAGTTTCTGGGCTGATGTGGTGGGACCATTTCTGGAACACAGTAGGGTGGGATGCTGGTTGTACTGGCCTATTGGGGTTGTTTCCAACTAATAAAGAGTAGGGACCCTGCCTTCTGCATTGTCATGGCTCCTTGGGACACCTCTCTGTCTCCTCTCGCCTCATGCTTCCTCCGAGGGATGTCCCATTTGGGGACATAGGTACAATAGACGACATTTGGACCTCCATGCCCTTTGTAGCGTAGTCCAGTCCAGTGCCTCTGTCTCCTCTCGCCTCATCCTTCCTCCCGAGGATGTCCCATTTGGGGACATAGGCACAATAGACGACGTTTGGACCTCCATGCCGAATGCCCTCTGTAGCGTAGTCCAGTCCAGTGCCTCTGTCTCCTCTCGCCTTATCCTTCCTCCCGAGGATGTCCCATTTGGGGACATAGGTACAATAGACTACGTTTGGACCTCCATGCCAAATGCCCTCTGTAGTGCAGTGCAGTCCAGTCCAGTGCCTCTGTCTCCTCTCGCCTGATGCTTCCTCCTGGGGATGTCCCACTTGGGCACATAGGCACAATAGATGACGTTTGGACCTCCATGCCAAATGCCCTCTGTAGCGTAGTCCAGTGCCTCTGTCTCCTCTCGCCTCATCCTTCCTCCCGAAGATGCCCCACTTGGGCACATAGGCACAGTAGACGACGTTTGGACCTCCATGCCGAATGCCCTCTGTAGCATAGTCTAGTGCCTCTGTCTCCTCTCGCCTCATCCTTCCTCCCGAGGATGTCCCATTTGGGCACATAGGCACAATAGACGATGTTTGGACCTCCATGCCGAATGCTCTCTGTAGCATAGTCTAGTGCCTCTGTCTCCTCTCGCCTCATCCTTCCTCCCGAGGATGTCCCATTTGGGCACATAGGCACAGTAGACGACGTTTGGACCTCCATGCCGAATGCCCTCTGTAGCATAGTCTAGTGCCTCTGTCTCCTCTCGCCTCATCCTTCCTCCCGAGGATGTCCCATTTGGGCACATAGGCACAATAGACGATGTTTGGACCTCCATGCCGAATGCTCTCTGTAGCGTAGTCCAGTCCAGTGCTTCTGTCTCCTCTCGCCTTATCCTTCCTCCCGAGGATGTCCCATTTGGGGACATAGGTACAATAGACTACGTTTGGACCTCCATGCCAAATGCCCTCTGTAGTGCAGTCCAGTCCAGTCCAGTCCAGTGCCTCTGTCTCCTCTCGCCTTATCCTTCCTCCCGAGGATGTCCCATTTGGGGACATAGGTACAATAGACGACGTTTAGACCTCCATGCTGAATGCTCTCTAGTGTAATCCAGTGCCTCTGTCTCCTCTCGCCTCATCCTTCCTCCCGAGGATGCGCCACTTGGGCACATAGGCACAATAGACAACGTTTGGACCTCCATGCCGAATGCCCTCTGTAACGTAGTCCAGTCCAGTACCTCTGTCTCCTCTCGCCTCATCCTTCCTCCTAGGGATGCCCTACTTGGGGACATAGGTACTATAGACTACTGGTTTCTGTGCCAAATCCTCTGTAGTATAATCCAATCCAGTGCCTTCTATTTCTGCAGTATCATGTTACAACATTGTTAAGAGACTGATGTTGTCTTATCTCTGAGGAGAGTTTTACCTGTACTGATATTTGTCTTGTTGTATTTCAGATCATGTGTTCAACCACAAGGACATGAAGGTGATGACGCTCAGCAAGACATTTCAACTCAAGAAAATAAAAAGACATACAAATGTGATGTTTGTGATACAGTCTTCAAACGTGTATCACACTGGGAAGAACATTGCTTGGTTCATGGAAATAACAAACCATATAAATGCGACGTTTGTGGAAAAAGTTTTAGACGTTCACCAGATCTGAAACAGCATTATTTAATTCACACCAATATAAGATCTCACAAGTGTGATGTTTGTGGGAAAGCGTTCAAACGTTCATCTACTTTGAGAAAACACATCCTCATACACAATGACAATAGACCTCATAAATGCGATATATGTGAGAATAGTTTTAAGCGTTTGTCTACTTTGAGAAGGCACTTCTTGATACATGATGACAGTAGACCACATAAATGTGACATATGTGACAGAAGCTTCAAACGTTTATTTGATCTGAGAGCACATATCTCTTTACATGCCAATTATAGACCACATAAATGTGAAATATGTGGCAGAAGTTTCAAACGATTATTTGATTTGAAATCTCACATCCTGATACATGACGACAGCAGACCACATAAATGTGAACTATGTGAAAAAACTTTTAAACGTTTATCTGGTTTGAAGTCGCACATCTGGATACATGACAATAATAAGTACAACATGTGTGAGATAAGTATAAATGGTTAATTACATTCACATGACTTTCCTACCACTTACACTAAGTAGAGGTTGTATTAATCCTTGTTTCATATAAGCTTGCCCCATATCTCTTGACGCTCACGTAAACCAATTACTTCTCATTGACTGCTATCATGGTAGAGACTGTTGTACAGTAAAGATGTATTTCTTATTTAACATGGTGATACATCTTAATATGTTCAAAAAGGAATGTCAGATTTATATTTTCATAACCATGTAAATTAAATATAGTGTCCCAAATTGATGTATACACTCTTTGAACTGTGATTTCTTCACAACATAATGAGACAGAAATACAGTTTTTGTTGTTTTATTTCTTAAGCTAGTACATGCTCAAAATGTCTGAAAATCTTCTCTTTCTCACTCTTCTGCAGGAACCACTCACAAAATTGCAGTTGCCTATCTGGATTGTCCTCATTTAGTGCATGGAGAAGTCTGGGAATGTAAGGCTGCCATTTTTGGCCTCGCAAACTTTGATCAACACTTCTTTTCTTGATACCAACCTTATGAGAACATTGCCTCACTGACTTCTTTGGGAAACATTCAAAAACCTGCATGACTGCAACAGTACTCTTGTTGTCAGTGGAACTTCTCTTTCTTCTGCAACTGCCTTTCTACACATCTTGCACCGTTCCATTGTCTTCAAACTTGTCTCGAATTGTTGTTATTATTACCCTTGTTGGTGGTGTTCTATCATCCAACGTCGTTGCATTTGAACAACATTCTCTACTTTCCAATAACACTTCAGCATCCACTTACGTTCTTTGAATGATAATGTTGCTGTCATTGCTGTTTATAAAGACGTGAAGATCTATGAACATGTTGCTATGCTTTTCCAGTACCTAATGGATCATATATACCAAAAACTATATTTTTGCCTCATTTTGTTGTGGAGAAATAACAGTTCAAAGAGTGTATACATCAATTTGGGACACTCTGTATATTATGTAACAAGAGTTAATTTACCTGGACTTTTTAACACAAAATAAAGAGGATTCTTTGCTTTAAACCTGTCTCTTGGGATGACTGACAATAGCCCATGCTTTTATTGGTAGCTGTGACATAATTTTATTGCTCACCTTACTTTGAAATAGATTTGTCATACATTACCATTCAATGTCTGAGCTGAGTTACATTGTAAACTTGTATTTTTGCATGACTCCATGTCTTTATTTGCATGATTTTATGGATCAGAATTATGAGGGGCATTCAAATGAAACCCAGTCAGTGCATCTAACTTTGCATTACACGTAAAGTGGCACCATCTATTGGATGAGCGACTGCAGCATGTGCAACATTTGATGACTGTGTGATTTCACGCCAAGGAGAACGTAGTCACACACGTATCGACCACTACTGAACATGAAGGCAAGCAACAGGAGTGAAAACAAGGAGGAGTGAATCGATTTTTAGCAATGGAGGGAGTTGGCGGCTGGAAATGTATTGACAAATGAAGGCTGTGTACAGTGAGTATGGTCTGTGTCGGTTAAGTGTTGTGGAATGGCACAGAAGATTCCTTGAGGAGCGCAAGCTACTGTAAGATGATGCTTGTCCTGGACAGGCTCATCATGTCATCACACCTCAAATGATTGCAGAAGTGAATGCTTTAGTCTTAGGCAACTGCAGAATCAATGTTGATGACATCCATCAGTTCATAGACATCATAGATTCACAATGGATGACGAAATGTTTGAATGGGTCCAGGCCTGGATCTGACAGCAGCCTAGTGGCTTCTTCAAAGATGGAATCAACTGGCTAGTGTCACAATGGGATAAATGTGTCAACAGTTTTGGCAACTAATTTTGAGTTAGTAAAATCGTTACTTTTACTTTACATAAGTGACTGGGTTTCATTTGAATGACCCATATATTAAGACATTTGCTGCAGGTTTCCACATGGTGTGGAGGCAACACTGGCGCCAAAAGCATTAGCATATTAGAGGAAAGGGGAAGGCAATGGTTGTGCAGAGATACATATCAGCTGGGCAAGATTTAGACAGAGACTATATTGTCACCCAATTATATGTCACAAAGTCACAATATTTACATTATTTCAGATTTTTCCTGAAATACCTGTGAGTAAGAAGAGCTCTTTTACAAATATGTGAGAGAGAGTCTGTGAATGACCAACTCAAAAACAAAAAGTCAGTGAAGTGGTATTTACATGAATTTGAAGTAAAACTGTCCTCCCAAAACTACCCTTTATATGGAACATTTCACAGAATTTTAGCTCTAGCAATAATAATTAAAATACCATATGTTTAAGATATTTTCATGACACTGAAATGTATGCTCTGCATTTTCTGAAAATGCCCACAGAAGCTGTCTTCATTCTGAATGACTTTTGTATAAATGGTAAACTGTAAGAGACACACAAAATATTACTACATAAAAACTGGAAATCTTGTTAAAACACACAATTTATGTCAAATACAATTTTTTTAGGAATGAACCATTTCCGAGGTGTGTGTTCATGTCACAGTATGGTATGGTGCAATGCAATGCTCAGGAATTGACAACCAAGTCATTCTCCTTCTAGCCTCCCAGTATTTGGTGACAATGTCAGGGCACGTCTTCAAAGCTTGGCATGATTCTAGATGTTCCATATTTGTAATTTCTTCTCTGGTACACAAGGCAGTATGGTGTCTAATACTCAGGAATTGACAACCAAGTAAGTCATTCTCCTTCTAGCCTCCCAGTATTTGGTGACAATGTCAGGGCACGTCTTCAAAGCTTGGCATGATTCTAGATGTTCCATATTCATAATATCTTCTCTGGTACACAAGGCAGTATGGTGTCTAATACTCAGGAATTGACAACCAAGTAAGTCATTCTCCTTCCAGCCTCCCAGTATTTGGTGACAATGTCAGGGCACGTCTTCAAAGCGTGGCATGATTCTAGATGTTCCATGATTTTAGATGATTCTAGATGTTCCATATTCATAATTTCTTCTCTGGTACAGTAGGCAATATGGTGTCTAATGCTCAGGAATTGACAACCAAGTCATTCTCCTTCTAGCCTCCCAGTATTTGGTGACAATGTCAGGGCACGTCTTCAAAGCTTGGCATGATTCTAGATGTTCCATGATTTTAGATGATTCTAGATGTTCCATATTCATAATTTCTTCTCTGGTACAGTAGGCAATATGGTGTCTAATGCTCAGGAATTGACAACCAAGTCATTCTCCTTCTAGCCTCCCAGTATTTGGTGACAGTGTCAGGGCACATCTTCAAAGCTTGGTATGATTCTAGATGTTCCATATTCATAATTTCTTCTCTGGTACAGTAGGCAGTATGGTGTCTAATACTCAGGAATTGACAACCAAGTAAGTCATTCTCCTTCTAGGCTCCCAGTATTTGGTGACAATGTCATGTGATCGGGCCCAAATGACCTTGTTGTTGACGGGCCCTAAAACACCACACACTCACTCACTCACTTCATAGCTTATCATGGTTCTAGATGTTCCATATTCATAATTTCTTCTCCGGTATAGTAGGCAGTATAGTGTCTAATACTCAGGAATTGACAACCAAGTCATTCTCCTTCTAGGCTCCCAGTATTTGGTGACAGTGTCAGGGCACGTCTTCAAAGCTTGGCATGATTCTAGATGTTCCATATTCGTAATTTCTTCTCTGGTACAGCGGGCAGTATGGTGAGCTTGAAAGTCCAATCCTATAAAGATGGTTAATCAATCATATCCAGTTGTGAGACGAAAGATGGCAACAGCTGATTTTCTTGGTAGTTTTGGAATTATTTTAGTTTTTTGTGGAATTTGTAGCCATTTTGAATTTTCATTTTCTTTTGTTATTTTATATATCTATTTTTCTTTTAACAATTTATTTGATTTATTCATTAGAAAATTTTATAATAGTTTTTTGTTTAATTTTGGTTCCTTTCTTTGCCAATAAGTCTGCTGTTTCATTTCCATCTACTTCACAAAGAGATGGAATTCACTGTAATACAATTTTTTCCCTACTTTACCAATTTGTTGAATCATCTTTTGGATTTCTTTATTTTTTATTTTATTATTTTCTTCATTTTAGGGAGTGTTACTATTGCTTGTATAGCAGTCTTTGAGTCTGAATGAATAACTATATTTTTGCATTTATGTAGCCAAGGAAATATGTTTTGCAGTTATAAATAAACAGCTTCTATTTTTCCATCAAAATCTGTGGTATTTCTTCCTAAATTTATATATATGCATTATAATTTATATTTTTATCAAGTCATTAACTTTTTTATGTCTTGAACATACAAAGACATCAGATAATCAAAATATTTGAGTATCACTCTATTGTATTCCCTTGTACCTACAATTCAGTGCGAGGGCTACCATGAGTCATGATTATTCCCTATACCAAGGAAACAATTGCTTCTTTGTTGTTTCCACTAGAGCAATACCTTGTAACTTTAAAAGTCCTCCTCCCATTACAGAGTGGAAGTAGATATGCCAGTTATGTGTGTCATTCCTGCAGGGGACGAAGGCCAAGCAACGTCGGTGCGGTTGCTGTTGATCTAGCTTATCACTCTGCAGGCTAATACCCGGAACTTTCATTAGGCGTGTCTAAACCCCATCTGGGCAGCCAAGCCAGCCAGACGTACCCATTACTCATGGGTGTCGGGAGTGGAAGTGGATGTGCCAGTTATTGCATCAATCCCCCAGGGGACGACGGCCAAACAAACTCGGTGGGGTTGCTGTTGATCTAGCACATCACTCTGCAGGCTAATACCCGGAACTTTCATTAGGCGTATCTAAACCCCATCTGGGCAGCCAAGCCAGCCAGACGTACCCAATACTCATGGGTGTCGGGAGTGGAAGTGGATATGCCAGTTATTGCATCAATCCCCCAGAGGACGACGGCCAAACAACATCGGTGCGGTTGCTGTTGATCTAGCACATCACTCTGCAGGCTAATACCCGGAACTTTCATTAGGCGTATCTAAACCCCATCTGGGCAGCCAAGCCAGCCAGACATACCCAATACTCATGGGTGTCGGGAGTGGAAGTGGATATGCCAGTTATTGCATCAATCCCCCAGGGGACGAAGGCCAAACGTCGGTGCGGTTGCTGTTGATCTAGCGCATCACTCTGCAGGCTAATACCCGGAACTTTCATTAGGCGTATCTAAACCCCATCTGGGTAGCCAAGCCAGCCAGACATACCCAATACTCATGGGTGTCGGGAGTGGAAGTGGATATGCCAGTTATTGCATCAATCCCCCAGAGGACGACGGCCAAACAATGTTGGTGCGGTTGCTGTTGATCTAGCGCATCACTCTGCAGGCTAATACCCGGAACTTTCATTAGGCGTATCTAAACCCCATCTGGGCAGCCAAGCCAGCCAGACGTACCCAATACTCATGGGTGTCGGGAACACTACGCTACCAAGCCCAACCAATTGGAACAACTCCCATTTGGGAGGGGCTCGAATGTTCGGCTTGACATACTTCTAGTAACATCAGAAGTACGTCAATTGCTAGGGTTCCACACCTTGTAACTACAATAAGATAATGTTTATGTTGAGGTAGATAGCAATATGAGTAGAGAAAGTCATGTGAGTGTATTACATCAGATATTTCTCTTGTGGCATCACACAATGATTGACATATTAAAAATGTGACTGTCTCTGTGGTTTTTATATATTTAAAAGAAATGTGCAATCAGCGTTTATTTCAAATAGTAAGGAGATTAAAATGTTGTAAGAATAGTTATTAGAGTGAATGCAACACATGAGATTCTTTAATTTTAGTGTCAACAGTTATATCCAAGTTTGTATTACATGTTAATTCTATTCTTTTGCTTTCTCTAGTTGGTAACAAGCTACATGGTTCACAGCTACCAGGTAATGAGAAACAAGTAGACTCAACTTGTACAGAATATAATAAAAAGGTATGTAAAATATTAGAGAAAGCATTTCTTGTGGATTGTGGATAAAACATTTTATTTGAAGATAGATCCAGAAATTATTCCCTTTTTGGAGCACTTTTTCCACAGCTAAACCCCATACAACAACACTCAATGACAGAGCCAATTGGAAAACAGGATAAAATGGTTTCTATTAACTCCAATGTATCTGTCTATCCAATGTCACGTGGACTCCATAATGCACTTAGCTGGATCTGGATAATTTCATACTGTCTAGCAGTCTTCCACAATACGAGCATGAAGAGTCTACATCTACCTCTGCAACTGGAGTTGCATAAATAAGAAATTTCAAATGTCCCCACAAATAAAAATCTAGTGGGTTTAAGAATGATTTGTTCTCGGGAGATCAGCCAGGTAAGTGCTAAATCGCTGTCCAAGCTTTTGACAACGCACTCTGTCGCCATCATCAGGGAACTGGATGTAAGCTTGTCGAGTCCGGTATTATAGCTGTGCAGAAGGACCTAGAGACCGCCTTGCGTGTTGTTTTTGGTCGCCGCTGACCAATGAACGGTAACCAGGTTTTACTTAATGAATCCCATCATCCTTGTTGTAGTTATTTTTATTGGTTTAAATATACAAAGCTTCTTTTATGATTCTTTTGTAGTAATTGCTGCACTTTTCTAAGATTTCTGTAGAGTGGAAATTGATCTTGTGGCCTGTATCATAAGTGTGCTGTACTACCTCAGACTTTTCCAGGTAACACAGCCTCATGCAACATTGGTGTTCGTTAATCTACTCTTCCACAGACCTCCCTGTCTGGCCGATGTATATTTTACCACTTTCACATGGTATTTTGTATATGTCGACAGCCCGGAGACCTAGGTTGTCTTTGATGGAGCCGAGGTGTTGTCTGATTTTGGGAGGGTGTCTTAAAAACTGCTCAATATTCTTGTAATTTTGTGTGAGGCAGCACCAATGTAGGGAATATGGCTGTGCTAGAAAACTCTGTTTTCTCTTTGTTTTCCTTGGGTTTGTGGCGGAGCTTATAAAAAGCATTGTTGATTTTGATTGTGAGATGGTCTCTAGGTCCTTCTGCATAGCTATAAATACCAGACTAGGCAAGCTTACATCCAGTTCCATGATGATGGAACAGAGTGCATTACTTAGCACTTACCTGGCTGATCTCCCAAGAAGAAATTATTCATTTCAAGTCTCTGATTAGTAGGTTTAAGTCAGGCAAGTGAGTGTGTGGTGTTTTAGGGCCTGTCAACAGCGATGTCATTTGAGCCAGTTAAGTCAGGCAAGCGTGGAGGCCACGGAATTGGTCCACCTTTTGCTATCCATCTACCAGTAAAGCTGGTATTCAGAAATCAATGTACAGAAAGGCAGAAATTGGGGGAACTCCATCATGCATGAAATAAAGCAGACTATGTACTACACTGTAGCAGAATGACAACGGTGAAATGCTAACCATGTGTAAAAGTGAATGTTTGCTACTGTACAATTAAAACACTGTTCTGTTATGGGGTTATGGCTATAGGACAGCTACGTATTACACATTTTACCGTGTAAGCAGTTAGCTGTGGAAAATAAACTCCACCATGGAAATAAACAATTTCCAGACCTATGTTGGTACAATATTTTGTTATCCTCTATATGCAAGAAATGTTTTGCCAAAGTTTTGTCATACTATTTTATTACACCATGTTTAATGTGACTGCCTTAGAGTTCTAATAACATGTCTCCTCTTTTGCACATGCAGAATTATACAAGATGTAAAGAGAAAAAGAATGTTTATCAGTAGCATAGTGGGAAGTCAATATTGCAGATTCATTTGTTTCTAACTGATCAGTGACAACTTGCGACTAGACAGAGATCTAGTGTCGCAGTTACCTAGAATAATTTCTGAAGCTAAAGGTCTAATATGAATATTCTGATGTCCAGGAATGACAATGAGGAAGTTAAAACTTTGGCAAGTCCAGGGCTTTGGGAAACTTCCTGTTGATTGTGAACACTCCCATTTGAGTACACATCTAACTCCTTACTAATGGCTGTGAACCTTAACTATATTTAATAATATTAATAATATCATATGTACTTATACTGTGGGTTGAATGTTTGCAGGATTGTATCATTGCTTATCAGTATATAAACCTCACAAAGATATTGAGCCTCTGATTTCTTTACTTAATGTTAGCAGAAGCAGCTTATCTTGTGTTCCACACCACCCGGTCTCTTACAGGTTTGAATTCAAATATAACAGACACATTACCAAAGGTCAGGTGACACCAGCCCATGGATGTTAGTCATTAACCTAATCGTTGTTTCAAATAAGCTTGCCCCGTATCTCACGTTGCTGCAGGTTTCCATTTGGTGTGAAAGCATTAGTCAATTAGGGGAAAGGGGAAGGCAATGTTATGTGGAGGGATACATGACAAAGATTATAAACACAGGTTGAGGGAATATAACCAGTTAGGGAGCGTAGCAGAGGTGGTTGTATTGCACACACATAATTAACATTGAATAAAGTTCTGATTTGTTTCTATAATGACTGAGAATGAGGTTTTGTTTCATTTTAGTTAGAACAAAAGATTATGGAATTCATGCATTGATTGTATCAAATCAAAGTTTTATTTAAACATAATTTGATAGCCCCAAGTATGAAGGGACAGCTGATGCTCTGAAGGTTTCACAAGCAAGTCTGTTTGAATGGTATGAAACGCATATTACACGAACTTTATTGTTTGTATTTGGGGCATCAACATTTGAAGATGTTTTATATGACATACAGTGCAAGAGAGTTTCATTACTTTCAATTATTTTATTCTTTCATTTAAAAAAAGTTATATTTTTACCAACATGCGAGGGTCGTTTGATAAGTCTGGTAAATTTCATAAAGGTATGGGCAACTTTGTGGATGGTAAGCTTGATTATTCAAAAGATTGTACAGAACATTTTCCATACTTATTTTTTCTTCTTGTTGAATCTTGTTTTCTGTCAAGTCACACACACCAGGCCACAACTTTATCAAAGTTTCTCTTCCAAGCAATGAATTTGCTTGCTGACAAGAGAATTCCAATAATCTACCTGCTTAGACAATCAATTTATTGTCTATAAAATAAGTCTTCATTTACTACATTCAGCTGGTCCGGGTTATCCATATGTCCAGGTTAACAAGGTTTAAGTAATATTTTGTCTATCTCTTACAGTTTACCAGTTATACAAATTGTTACAATCAGTTTTGAGAAAATAGGTAGTCTTGGATTGTGTTGTTTACAGCTTTGTCTTCTGGGTGGAATGCAGTATCTTCTCTACCTGCTGTTTACACATTAGAGAAAGTAAAAATGGCAGCAGCTACATAAATGACATTAATTTATTTTAAATGGTACACATGTAATATTGGACATTACAGAAAGAACACACCACTAACACTTATTATGAGTGAAATTTCCTTTAAACTTAACATACAATTTGCACAGTTTATTACTCTCCCTTGATTTTTTTGTTTATTTATTAATTGTATCTATCATTAGTCAGAACAATGACAATTGACAATTGACTGGCCCCATAGCTCAGTCGGTAGAACACCTACCTGCCTGCTGTTCTAGGGGTCCTGGGTTCGATTCCCAGTGATAGGGGTGAGGATTTTTCTCTGACCAAGATAATTCCCCAGAGTCTGGAAGTATGAATGACAGTGCGAATATGTGTGATCTAATGATTAAAACCCAACAAATATGAGTTAACACTTTCAATATAATAATAATAATAATAATAATAATGATGTTTTATTGTCCATAGACTTTGTACAAAGTTTCAAACATTGTCAAGAAGCTATATACATTACAGAATTCTCTAATTTACATTTACATAGTATCAAAATATTACATAGTGATTGTTACTCAAGACAGTCACACATACATGTTTACATTTCTTCTAAGCTTGTCTATTAAATAGACACTTGTCTATTAAATAGTGTCGTAATAGTTTGACAAATATTTGACCATTTGCTGATTTTATATATTCTGGCAGTTTGTTAAAGAGAATTATTCCACGATTATATGGGTCTTTGTTCGTAGACGATTTATTAGTAGGATTTCTAAAGTAGTTATTTGATCCTCTGGTCTTATATGTACAGTTATCCCTATTTAGCAGAGCTAGTGAGTTCTTTTCTTTAGAGAACAGAATTAATTTATAAACATACAGTGAATAGATAGTAAGAATTTGCTGATTAATAAAAGTTTCTTTACAGGATTTTATCTTATTCAAGTGATATATGATTCGTAGACTCCTTTTTTGTAGGATAAATATCCTATTCATATTTTTAAGGCTAGTGCCCCCCCCCCCCCCCCCAAATTTCTATTCCATATTCAAGATGACAGTTGATGAGTCCATAGTATGCTAATTTCAGAACATCGCTATGTAGATAATTAGCTGACGTATGTTCCAAAGGAGCATGGCTGCCGATGACCATTGCAGTTATGGGCAGGATATAAATGGAACAAATTAAAAAAAATGACAATACAACATATGCCAATAATTAAAATACAACATGTACCAATAATTAAAATACAACTAAAAAATTAAAGAAAGTCGATTTACAATGAAATATTTCATTGTGGTATTATGGCACCGCCAGTAATTTCAGCAGTGAACACCTCCAAGGTCTGGCCTTCATACTTATTTTCAGTGCTTTCCCAACCCATTCAACAAATGTGTGGCCCATTCTTTTGTGGTAGAATATGAAGGGGAAACTACCCCATATACACCGTTCAATTGCCGTTTAATTTAATGTTCAGTCAGTCCTTGTTTGAAGATCTTAATAATTGCTCAATACTTCATTTTGAATATATCAGAATCTTTTATATACAGCATTTTTATGCAGCTATGTCTAAACAACTGACGACGGCAGAGTGGAAGTTACAGTTATTTAAAAGGTAAGATATGACACCACAAGATTTTGTGCAGTTTATCAGCGAGGCTGGATTCAAGAGAAACTGTAGTAAAAGATAGGGATAGCCTAACTAAAGCAGTTGGTAAGATGTTACATTTAAATTCACTCATAGTATTAAACATAAATATCAGGTAATCCTGAAAATATATGTTCAGATGACCAAGTAGTTGAGATATGGTCAGAGGTATACGCCCCAAAGTAATAGTTTTCTTTTATATATTCTTTATTTTATTGCTGTTCCAAGAGGAATTTCAGCAGAACATCTCATTGAGTATTCTGTAAGGAGTTAACCATTCATACAGTCTATCTTGCAATAGTTATTTTTAGGGAACTGAATTGCCTTGTGGTACCTTGAGGTCCTTTTTGACATGTACATCCCCCCTTACACCATATGTAGGTAAATTCTCTGTTATTTGAACTAACACATCATAAATATATAAAGTAATACCAATTAGGATTTCTAATTTTAATAAGTTCACTGTATTTGAGTTTATTTGATGTTCTAATTCTAATTATCAATTTTTGAATCTTTAAGATCTTTTGCTACAGCCCCATAGTAGTATCCCATATCAAAATATAGGCCATTTGAGCAAAATCTTTTGGCACTTTATTTTTTTGTTAGAGAAATATCATACATGGTAAACTTATTTGTGGAGAGAATAAACTTTTATAATTCTATTTATTTATCCAGTAAATCATATTTTATGGCAAGAAATCAATTCCAGTAATCTTGCGCAAACAAAAGTGCTCATTTACAACTACATTTATTAACATACAATATAAATTATTTTATTTTTACTACAGCTTGTATCAAAGTAAATTTTTCCCTTATATCACGTAGAATCAATATTTGAAGGCAGTATACCTTTTATATTTCTTTTACTCCACGTGGCTATATAATTTTTTGTGTTCTTTTATTGGATTTTCTAATACATTTCTTTGAATTGGCTACTGCTGACATGAATTTTGTTGAGGTTATGCGCCGAAGCGCAACATTTACAACTTTCCTTTTAACCCTTAACTTTATCCAGTACAGACTAGTATAATTTAAATGCTCTTCAGAAGGGAAGAAAAGTTTTAATTTCGCTCCGAGAAGCTTATGCATGCTTTATTCACGGGCAGTCATTAATTATACATGTAAGATGCCGCCATTACATTTCACAATGACGCAGTTAGAGTGCGCTAGGATCGCACGCAGGTTCATTTGTTTCCGCAGCGCCTGTTAGTTGACTTCGAATCGTTGCCCGTGAATGTTGTGCTGTAGGACCCGTTTCTTTCCGCGCTAAGTCAAATGTTGCAGCGAGCCAACCTGAGATGACGCGTAATGAAAAAGGTAAGCCTCTAGTTGCTAATAGTTTATTATACATTTGGTACATAAAATAGTTTTAACAAAACTTGGCATTGGTGACAGTCCGTTTCTTTACGAGTTAACAAATGACGATATATAAAACCTGTCTGTACATTTGCTGTCTCAGCGAAGAACACAGGTGAAAGCAGGAATTGCGTCTGCTAACATGAACCTTGATATATTACTGTAAAGTTTGGGAGACAAATAACTATTAGATTTACTTGAATGCATTATATCTTCATTCGAATAATATTTTAAGAAAATGCTATTTAAAAAGTAAGAGTAGTTGAAATTCTCACTTTCAAGTTCACGATTCTTGCTCTTTTGTTCACTTGTTCTTTCTAGCATTTCTGCAACTTCTCTAATGCAAAGAGAGCAAAGCATTTCACATTGGGTGAAATGTCAACTTTATATATATAGTTTGAATGAATCAAGGGAAAGAATTTCACATTTCAATCTTTTTATAGAAAAGCATTATCTCAAAACTTTCTGATAGTTTTATTGAAATATTACGTTTGAGATATTGCACTCAAGAATGAAATGCTTAATTAGATCTAGGTAAATACCCGCAGTATTATTATTGATTGTATCAACTGACCAAGAAACTGCAGTTCTGATTAAAACATGCAAATTATCAAAATAACCAATAACAGCAGATAACAAAAATTCTCTACGTTGTTACGTTTTGTATTATAAATGTTTTGGTTCGTTTTGAGCTTATAGCTTGAATAATTATATTTATTGACCCTCCGTCTCATACAAAGTATGTATTATCTAACGCAAGCTCCTTTTTATTTTCTGTTATTTTCCAGTTTTTTACACAATGTTAAATAAATTAGAACGCTGTATACTTATAGATAGTATGGCTTTTAGATGCGTTAATTACTTCACGGTGTTCTCATGAAAACTTGCAACACGGTTCATTAGATATCGGAGAATCTAAATTGAGAGACTAAAAAAAATCATTGTAGTATCAAAAAGAAAGAATAAATAATTTGGTGTACAATACTCCATTCTTCAAAATACTGTCTAGAGGATAGGCAAGAAAACTTGTATGTACTTATGGAGCTATTCATTTAAAGTGTTTGAATAACAAAATGTCAGACAAATAAATGCCATTACAAACAAAATGAGATACAATTGGCATTTGTTTCTGTTATAGGAAAACAGTTGATATAAGACATTTTTGATTTTCAGATTTAACCCATTTTCACATAAAAAATTGCAGGTTTAGAATGAACTTCAAGTTTAATTAAGCCATGAGTCAAAACTCAGTCGGCATTTGGGTTCTAGAATGGGTACTCCACGGGGGGTGGCTTGTCGAGGTGCTAGTCACATGTCTTAAAACCTTTTGTAATACGTTCATTAGCACATATTACATAATTGTATAAAGATAGAAAATTGTACATCAGAAATAATTAAAACTAATTATTACAACAAACACCTGAAAATATTGTTATAGACGCCAATTTTGGAGAAGGGAGGCAGCTTCTGCTCCCGACGCTAGTCGACGTCCATGCTAACATTGCCATTTTAATTTGGGAACTGTATATTGATATTTGGGGTGAAAACTGCACAACACGATCAAAGAGACAAAGGTTACCTCTATTGCGACAAAATGACAACATTAAGTTGCACCTTTTCAATTCAACAATTGCTGCTCGAACTTCTCGATGTTCACTGCTCGCAGACCAGTACGCACATTTACATATCCCTCGAGTCGAAAGAATGGAACTCGAATCTTCTAGATCTGCCGAACTCGAAGGATCATACACAACAATGAGCCTGGACGTCAGATGCAGAAAACACACTAAATCACCGAGCGGTATGGCTCAGGAGGTTTGGAGGTCCGACATCGATTCCCGTGGCCGATCTACCTGACCAGTGAGTTTTTAGTGGGTGTTTCCGGATCGCCAAGCAAATGATGGATAGGGCAATTACATCCCCGTTTTAGAACCACAGTAGGCTATGATGCCGGTTTTACTGTCCCTGTCCTCTGCGCTGCCGTGACTCCTTGGGTTGGCCGCCCTACGTCTCCTTTCGCCTCATCCTTCCTCACTGGATGCTCCACTTGGGACATATACTCCTCCACAGGAGAGAAAGTCTCCGAGGGGCGAGACGCAGGGGGTTGGCCGAAGGTCCACACACCCTAACGGGACAGGTTTATGACACCCCATGCAGTACAGTTACAGACCATTCAAAAACATTCTGACGGCTTCTACTTTTGTGAATGAATCTTCTCGCCTTTAATGTACAGAGTGAATAGGGCGCATGTTTTTTTAACGGTCTGCTCCTTGTATAGCAAGCGTTTTCTGCCACACACATTCGCTGTCCTTGTCCCACAGCACATTCCTTACAGTGATTTTCTTTGCGTTGCTATACTATAGGTAAAACAGACCAAGTTTGGACCTCCTTGCAGAATCCCCTCCGTATCTTGTGCACAATAACGGTAGGCATTCTCTACCGAATGACTCGGCTATTCTAATAATTGTTTTATCAGTAATACATCAGAACTTGAAGAACTTGGACGATCAACAGAGTACCGCAAACCGATCCCTACGAGGATGGGAGAAACTCTGGCGTGGACGGGGTCTTTGAAGAAAGCCGCTCATAGAAACAAGCTCCAGTCGGTCGAGTCAGTGATCGTCATTCTTGTGTTTCAATTTAACTGTAGACCGATCCCTATGAGGTTGGGAGAAACTCTGGCGTGGACGGGGTCTTTGAAGAAAGCCGCTCATAGAAACGAGCTCCAGTCGGTCAAGTCAGTGATCGACATTCTTATGTTTCAATTTAACTGTAGACCGATTCCTACGAGGATGGGAGAAACTCTGGCGTGGACGGGGTCTTTGAAGAAAGCCGCTCATAGAAACGAGCTCCATTCGGTCAAGCCAGTGATCGACATTCTTATGTTTCAATTTAACTGTAGACCGATCCCTATGAGGAGGGGAGAAACTCTGGCGTGGACGGGATCTTTGAAGAATGCCGCTCATAGAAACGAGCTCCAGTCGGTCAAGTCAGTGAACGACATTCTTATGTTTCAATTTAACTGTAGACCGATTCCTACGAGGATGGGAGAAACTCTGGCGTGGACGGGGTCTTTGAAGAAAGCCGCTCATAGAAACGAACTCCATTCGGTCAAGTCAGTGATCGACATTCTTGTGTTTCAATTTAACTGTAGACCGATTCCTACGAGGATGGGAGAAACTCTGGCGTGGACGGGGTCTTTGAAGAAAGCCGCTCATAGAAACGAACTCCATTCGGTCAAGTCAGTGATCGACATTCTTATGTTTCAATTTAACTGTAGACCGATTCCTACGAGGATGGGAGAAACTCTGGCGTGGACGGGGTCTTTGAAGAAAGCCGCTCATAGAAACGAGCTCCAGTCGGTCAAGCCAGTGATCGACATTCTTATGTTTCAATTTAACTGTAGACCGATCCCTACGAGGATGGGAGAAACTCTGGCGTGGACGGGATCTTTGAAGAAAGCCGCTCATAGAAACGAACTCCATTCGGTCAAGTCAGTGATCGACATTCTTATGTTTCAATTTAACTGTAGACCGATCCCTACGAGGATGGGAGAAACTCTGGCGTGGACGGGATCTTTGAAGAAAGCCGCTCATAGAAACGAACTCCATTCGGTCGAGTCAGTGATCGACATTCTTATGTTTCAATTTAACTGTAGACCGATCCCTACGAGGATGGGAGAAACTCTGGCGTGGACGGGATCTTTGAAGAAAGCCGCTCATAGAAACGAGCTCCGGTCGGTCGAGTCAGTGATCGACATTCTTGTGTTTCAATTTAACTGTAGACCGATCCCTATGAGGATGGGAGAAACTCTGGCGTGGACGGGGTCTTTGAAGAAAGCCGCTCATAGAAACGAGCTCCATTCGGTCGAGTCGGTGATCGACATTCTTGTGTTTCCGTTTAACTATAGACCTTTGCTCCACATTGTATCTGTACAGAGAATGAAACAATTAGCTCAGTGCTACTTCGTTTCCCTGTGTGACGTAACAAAGTACAGCTTCCAGGCGGTTCAGCTGCTTGGTAGTTAAACACAATTTCTATTACTTTTATATTTTTTCTAGATAACTATTAAACCTTATAGGTTATACTGTATATTCCACCCCTACACTGTAACGTGCCTGCCTCACGTTCAACATGTCCCACTTCAAATCTACATCAGGATGAGCTATCTGGATAACGTTTACCCTTGTCCTCAACTAAGCTCTATGTACCCTGTACTCATTTGAACATCATTTCATTCATCGTCCGATATGACTTAACGTTGGAGGTTTTCTCTTATCCTGAAAGATGAATGTCTGGTAACTCTAAGCTCTATGTACCCTGTACTCATTTGAACATCATTTCAATCATCGTCCGATATGACTTAACGTTGGAGGTTTTCCCTTATCCTGAAAGATGAATGTCTGGTAACTCTAAACTCTATGTACCCTGTACTCATTTGAACATCATTTCATTCATCGTCCGATATGACTTAACGTTGGAGGTTTTCTCTTATCATGAAAGACGAATGTCTGGTAACTCTAAACTCTATGTACCCTATACTCATTTGAACATCATTTCATTCATCGTCCGATATGACTTAACGTTGGAGGTTTTCTCTTATCCTGAAAGACGAATGTCTGGTAACTCTAAACTCTATGTACCCTGTACTCATTTGAACATCATTTCATTCATCGTCCGATATGACTTAACGTTGGAGGTTTTCTCTTATCCTGAAAGATGAATGTCTGGTAACTCTAAACTCTATGTACCCTGTACTCATTTGAACATCATTTCATTCATCGTCCGATATGACTTAACGTTGGAGGTTTTCTCTTATCCTGAAAGACGAATGTCTGGTAACTCTAAGCTCTTTGTACCCTCTACTCATTTGAACATCATTTCATTCATCGTCCGATATGACTTAACGTTGGAGGTTTTCTCTTATCCTGAAAGACGAATATCTGGTAACTCTAAACTCTATGTACCCTGTACTCATTTGAACATCATTTCATTCATCGTCCGATATGACTTAACGTTGGAGGTTTTCTCTTATCCTGAAAGATGAATGTCTGCTAACTCTAAGCTCTATGTACCCTATACTCATTTGAACATCATTTCATTCATCGTCCGATATGACTTAACGTTGGAGGTTTTCTCTTATCCTGAAAGACGAATGTCTGGTAACTCTAAGCTCTATGTACCCTGTACTCATCTGAACATCATTTCGTTCATCGTCCGATATGACTTAACGTTGGAGGTTTTCTTTTATCCTGAAGGATGAATGTCTGGTAACTCTAAGCTCTATGTACCCTGTACTCATTTGAACATCATTTCATTCATCGTCCAATATGACTTAACGCTGGAGTTTTTCTCTTATCCTGAAAGACGAATGTCTGGTAACTCTAAGCTCTATGTACCCTGTACTCATCTGAACATCATTTCGTTCTTCGTCAGATATGACTTAACATTGGAGGTTTTCTCTTATCCTGAAAGATGAATGTCTGGTAACTCTAAACTCTATGTACCCTGTACTCATTTCAACATAATTTCGTTCTTCGTCCGATATGACTTAACGTTGGAGGTTTTCTCTTATCCTGAAAGATGAATGTCTGGTAACTCTAAACTCTATGTACCCTGTACTCATTTGAACATCATTTCATTCATCGTCCGATATGACTTAACGTTGGAGGTTTTCTCTTATCCTGAAAGATGAATGTCTGGTAACTCTAAACTCTATGTACCCTGTACTCATTTGAACATCATTTCATTCATCGTCCGATATGACTTAACGTTGGAGGTTTTCTCTTATCCTGAAAGATGAATGTCTGGTAATACTAAGCTCTATGTACCCTGTACTTATTTGAAAATGATTTCATTCATCGTCCGATATGACTTAACGTTGGAGGTTTTCTCTTATCCTGAAAGATGAATGTCTGGTAATACTAAGCTCTATGTGCCCTGTACTCATTTGAACATCATTTCATTCATCGTCCGATATGACTTAACATTGGAGGTTTTCTCTTATCCTGAAAGATGAATGTCTGGTAACTCTAAACTCTATGGACCCTGTACTTATTTGAACATCATTTCATTCATCGTCCGATATGACTTAACGTTGGAGGTTTTCTCTTATCCTGAAAGATGAATGTCTGGTAACTCTAAACTCTATGGACCCTGTACTTATTTGAACATCATTTCATTCATCGTCCGATATGACTTAACATTGGAGGTTTTCTCTTATCCTGATAGATGAATGTCTGGTAATACTAAGCTCTATGTACCCTGTACTTATTTGAACATCATTTCATTCATCGTCCGATATGACTTAACGTTGGAGGTTTTCTCTTATTATGAATGTCTGGTAATACTAAGCTCTATGTACCCTGTACTTATTTGAACATCATTTCATTCATTGTCCGATATGACTTAACGTTGGAGGTTTTCTCTTATCCTTAAAGATGAATGTCTGGTAACTCTAAGCTCTTTGTACCCTGTACTTATTTGAACATCATTTCATTCATCGTCCGATATGACTTAACGTTGGAAGTTTTCTCTTATTATGAATGTCTGGTAATACTAAGCTCTATGTACCCTGTACTTATTTGAACATCATTTCATTCATCGTCCGATATGACTTAACGTTGGACGTTTTCTCTTATCCTGAAAGATGAATGTCTGGTAACTCTAAGCTCTATGTACCCTGTACTCTTTTGAACATCATTTCATTCATCGTCCAATATGACTTGATACTGGAGGGTGTAAATTAAAGAAAAACATCATTGTTTTAGACATTAATTTCATTTGTTGTGAAAAATATATAAAACATTTCAATCAAAGTTAAGAGAGACATTTTTGAAGAAATAAGAAAGGACCAAAAATGTCGTATTTGAAGTGTTTTGAGGTTATGTGTCTGCTGAGCGTCGCACCGGAGCGTACCTACCGTCACATTAATTCTTAATGGGTCCTCGACGTCTTCAAGAGCACAGACGCCCTCTCTAATGTTTTATTTGATGGCTCTGCATGCGTCACTTGTTTTATGGAAATGGCCACGTATTTTTACTTCATGACACGAAACCAGCGCCTACCGGTTCCTTTCTCTGCGCATCATTCCACCACAATAACATGGAATTTCTACATTCAACTTGATAAAAGTGCCGCACATTTTATAACATATATAAGTAAATAGTTTAAAGATATATTAAGGCTATTTTATTAAATAAAAAATTAAGTTATTTTACTGAAAAAGACCCACTACCTAATAAAATAATGTTCAAATTCACTTTTATTTCTCGCCGGAAATACACAATAAGATGCTTGTGTGCGCGTGTGGACAATATAAATGAAATAGCAAACGTGATATCTAAATTCAGTATTTTGTAGTTGCTCGAAGATTTTCACACCGAACCGCACTTCATATGGAACATGAAATAGTAATACATTACACAATTGGATAAACAGAGAGTTGAGTAGAACAGTTTAAAACGCGACCCGAAGGGGAGGTTTGTCCGCTTGTATAATACATTAGTTTATTCAATAGATAGACAAATATTCGGGTTATGATTTTACAAAAGATGGGAATAAACTAAATAAGAAATAAGACTTTGAATTGCGGCGTACTTCTAGTTATAAAATATTGTAGGTTATGTGTGAATGTGTAAACGACTGTTGATATTTGTATTGATATAATGTTACTGCCTCTAATCCATTTGGAGAACAAGTTCACTTTCATGTTTGATGTCGCTGTTAAAAGGTAATCAACGATTTATTTATTTACTTTATCCCACCCTTTGCCCTAATAACCATCACTTCGATTTAGGCCGTGTCTACATAGCAACGGCGTGTATTACAAATATCTCTAGCATAAAATATTTATGATGTGTATTGAAGTTTTGCTTCACGTCGTCAATTTATCTTAATTCTGTGTTTTGAATTTATTTTTGTGATGTTATTGTTTGTATTGCGGGGTGATTAGATTTGAACATTTTGAAGATATGAAGAATTTCTAAATAATTAAATTTCCCCCTGCAGTCGGTGCATGAGAAATCTCATCCCTTGGTCGCGGTCTCAAACTGATGCTATATTTAATCTCAATTTACTAAAATAATGATTCTGAACTTCCTTTGTTGACGAGCAGTAAATTCAAAATGAGACAACAACTGAGCGTCTACAGTCTCCCCTAGCAACCGTTTATTTCTTTATTTATTTATACAGTCACGTACATACACATCTCATTTGTCTCTTATTCTCACTTCTACATACATAATATAAACTTTATCATATTTTTAAAACATTCTTTCTTCATTTTTAAACTTTCAATATCACTACAAAATAGACAATGTTTATTTTTGAGTCAAAATAAAAGCAACGGCTTCAAACTTTTTTCCACAAGGTTTTATTACTATTTCAAAAATGACTCAAACAATTTTAGTTAAAACGCCCGATGTACAAGATATTTTCATGAAAAATAAAACAATTATGTTGAGTTCTCTGTGAATGTTTTCAGAAGCTCTCTTCATGCTAAATAAGTTTTTTATAACTGGTAAACTGTAAGAGATAGGTCTTGTTAAAACATACAATTGATGCCAAATAAATGTCTTGTTGTTAACAATTTCCGAGATATTCCCTGTTATTTGTTTAAGAGGAAACCAAGAGCCCCATCTTGCATGTTAATGTTTGACTCATTATCTCTGCAATTGTTTAATATAATGAGGTAATTTTTAAGGTATATTCAACAATAGATTTACAATTGATTGGTGATAAATAAAGTACTTCTGTTCATTAGAAGGAATGTTATGATTTTTTTAAAGATATTAAAATTTTATCGAAAAATGAAGGTTTTTAAATTAAAATATTTAACTAGACTATGTAAATCAAAACTTTTACATTAAAATAAAGTCATTTAGCGTGAAAGTGTGTTGGAAAAGGATGTCTCAAAATCTTCCAACTTCATAGTTCTCTGTGTCATCTACTTGGATATATTTCTTTTTTTTTCTTCTTCTTCTTCTTCTTCCGTTTAGTGACCTAGTCTCCTGAGACATGTTCTGCCTTAGTACCTACCCTTGTCGCATCGAGCTCTTTTACAGTATTTGTGCTATTATACCAAATAGTCATTCGCATGTCACTTATTCTACCAGCATTCCCTTCCTTGAACGTATTTACTTCACCAAGATGTAGAGTTTTTAGATCAACAAAAACGTTTCTAGGTACTAGAGACCAAACTACACTATTAGCTTTTCTGGATTAGCCAGATCTACGTAAATAGTTTTCAATGCCAAAATTACTGCTTTAGGTATTAATTCTAATGATGATATTCACCTGCTTTTTTATATTGGCACCAATCCACAGAGCAGAATTTGTGGAAGGTCTGTGAAACTAGGTAGCCGACACACTGCTCTAGCCTTGCGCTCAAGTTATCTGAATTGTCTCTGATAGGCTTCCCATAATATTTAGCTCGCAATTCACGGTTGGGTCTGTCGGACGTCCTCTGATTGTTTTCTTCAAGTATTTAAGTTTTATGAATGTTGTAACCATTCCTTTTGTGCATGGCATAAGGTTTAGCTGGAATGATAATAATCCCAATCAAAATAAAGGAAATATCTCTTCTCTAACACTAATATTTACAAAGTTATTGATGTTTTACGGACTGAATGTATCAACAAATTCTAAAAAGCTACTACGCCGGAATATATTCAACAATATTTGTACACTATTTACAATTAGCGTACCTCTATGAAATCTACACAGAATCAGCGGAAGATTCTAAATATTTATATGCAATTAAAACCTTAAAATGGAAAAATCACGAAAATCCGACATTGACTCCGCTTAAATTGTCCAATACTTATACATCTCTCAAGTCGTTATTCATTTGTACATACAAAGACATGACAAAACATTTGACTATCACTTAAAGTGTACTGTATTCCTACAATAAGATAATGTTTATACTGAAGTAGATAGAGCAACATATGTTTATAGAAGAAGGATTAAGTAACACATTGCAGTAATGTTTACAGGTGTATACGTCCTATGGTCGATATGGGAACAAAAACAGATGTGCTTACAAGTCGATACATTATCATCGATCACATTCAGCCAACCTTGTATTTGTTAATACAACATCAGTGTGGTCTGCGTACCAAACGACCATGTACTCTTCACAGTATATTTTCGTAACACACAAAATGTATAGATTTAATTTTCTGTGAAAGTGTACACGTTGAGTATGGAGGTAGTTACTGGATATGACGAGCGCCGGGTGGTTAGGCAACTTGTCCAGCAGTACTGTAGAGCTAGGTAGCAAGCGATACGGGGAGACACTTCCACATTTCAACACCCATAACAAAGATATTTATAGATATTAACTGTTCCTTGCATGTATGCATTCTCCATCCTAAAACTCTTTGTATGCAATCGGGCCTTATTTATAACAAACACTTGAGTTTAATATCCCAGCTCTAAACTTTCTTGATTAGGCTGTATTATAAAAACCATGATCCTAATGATCTTAAAGGAACAATTGATAATTTCAGTGCTATTGGAATTGCTGTTAGAGTATGTATGCTCAAAATCATTTTATAAGATTATCTAAATGATAAATTATTCTGGTAACTGGACTGGACTACACTACGGAAGGGATTCGTCACGGAGGTTCAAACTTTGTCTATTGTATCTATGTCCCCAAGTGGGGCATCCCCGGAAGGAAGGATGAGGTGAGAGAAGACAGAGGGACTGGATTGGCCTACTATATGGAGAGGATTCGTCACGGAGGTTCAAACTTTGTCTATTGTATCTATGTCCCCAAGTGGGGCATCCCCGGGAGGAAGGATGAGGTGAGAGGAGACAGAGGGACTGGATTGGCCTACTATATGGAGAGGATTCGTCACGGAGGTTCAAACTTTGTCTTTTGTATCTATGTCCCCAAGTGGGGCATCCTCGGGAGGAAGGATGAGGTGATAGGAGACAGAGGGACTGGATTGGCCTACTATACGGAGAGGATTCGTCACGGAGGTTCAAACTTTGTCTATTGTATCTATGTCCCCAAGTGGGGCATCCCCGGGACGAAGGATGAGGTGATAGGAGACAGATGGACTGGATTGGCCTACTATACGGAGGGGATTCGTCACGGAGGTTCAAACTTTGTCTATTGTATCTATGTCCCCAAGTGGGGCATCCCTGGAAGGAAGGATGAGGTGATAGGAGATAGAGGGACTGGATTGGCCTACTATATGGAGAGGATTCGTCATGGAGGTTCAAACTTTGTCTATTGTATCTATGTCCCCAATTGGGGTATCCCCGGGAGGAAGGATGAGGTGAGAGGAGACAGAGGGACTGGATTGGCCTACTATATGGAGAGGATTCGTCACGGAGGTTCAAACTTTGTCTATTGTATCTATGTCCCCAAGTGGGGCATCCCCGGGACGAAGGATGAGGTGATAGGAGACAGAGGGACTGGATTGGCCTACTATATGGAGAGGATTCGTCACGGAGGTTCAAACTTTGTCTATTGTATCTGTGTCCCCAAGTGGGGCATCCCCGGGACGAAGGATTAGGTGATAGGAGACAGAGGGACTGGATTGGCCTACTATATGGAGAGGATTCGTCACGGAGGTTCAAACTTTGTCTATTGTATCTATGTCCCCAAGTGGGGCATCCCCGGGAGGAAGGATTAGGTGATAGGAGACAGAGGGACTGGATTGGCCTACTGTACGGAGGGGATTCGTCACGGAGGTTCAAACTTTATCTATTGTATCTATGTCCCCAAGTGGGGCATCCCCGGGAGGAAGGATTAGGTGATAGGAGACAGAGGGACTGGATTGGCCTACTGTACGGAGGGGATTCGTCACGGAGGTTCAAACTTTGTCTATTGTATCTATGTCCCCAAGTGGGGCATCCCTGGAAGGAAGGATGAGGTGAGAGGACAGACAGGGCAGCCGTCCCTAGGAACCAGGGTCCATGCACTTTACAGTTTCCGGTGGGTCAGAATAACTGGCATCTCACCGTACTGTAGCCCGGAAATGACTCGGCAGACCGAGACCCTGTTACCGGAGGTATTACCAAGAGCATATCAACCTGCCATACAGTGCCGAGACACCCACCCACACTTCTATCCTAAAAGATATCACCAGTTGAGAGACGATGTGAAATGATAATGGAAATGAAATGAAGGGACAGCAAATTTGGGAGAAGGGAAAGAGTATTAGGTGGATTAGCTGTTCATGAGGATAGCAGTATCTGTATGAAGACATTGTAAACTCTAGTTGGGTTGTTTTGGTTTGAACAGCTGACGTAATCAAGGAACAATTACTGACGCAGTGGTAGTGGAGGTTAGAAGTACCTTTCCCTCTCATCGGTCTTAAGAATAGGGCGAGCTGAACCCCGGGCTGGGTAGGCAACTTCTTCGTTACACAAGTAGAGCAAGGCAACAAACGATACGGAGCAAGCCTCTGTACTTCCGTGTCCTCCTCCTCTTAACACCTGAAACAGCCGACCATAATTAACCTAGCTACCTCCGTGGTAACCGAACCCAATGGCATAATACTAATACCTCAAGGAATCTGCTCCAAACAAAATGAGGTTTGGTTCACACCTTCAAATGATCAATTCTTGCCTCTGCCCTACATCCTCTTAATGGAATCTCTGTTTTTCACGCTATGTGATGTCTTTGTAAGTACATTCTGTATGTGTCAATAACGACTTGAGAATATCTCGCAAATGGTTAGCCAGAAACTCGTCCCTCCAAAAATATGTGATTAGGTTGGTAAAGGGAACGTCACATTGGATAATTGAGAAGAATTCTGGAAATGTGCACAAAAAAAAAGGGAATGGTTTGCTTTCCTGAGACAGGAACGTTGGTAAGTTAATCTGCCTTTAGCGGTTCCATGCGATTTGAGGTTCCTTATTCTGGTAATTGAAATTCAAAAACTAAATACTTAATGTTTTGACACACCCAGTGCATTGACACCTTTCCTTTGCGCCACGACGACATCCTTATCGTCCAATAAACAGAAACCCTCACTTCACTAAATAAAAACAAAAAGTTTAAAATTATATAGATCTGCCCTTTAAAAAAGGTAAAATAATTTAAGAACATAAAACCGCGCCATGGCTGAGTGGTTAGACCACTTGTCTCTCACCTAGGCGGCCCGGGTTCGATACTAGGTGATCGCAAAGTGGGATTTGTGGTAGACAACATGGCGCTGGAATGGGTTTCCCCCACCATCATTACACCAATTGCTCCATGATTCATTCATCCCAGTCGTTGGGCCAACCCCTCAACCCAGATCTCATCCGTCAGGTCAATATGCTTCGGCTCCTGCATTGCTGAGTAAGGGAGACGTAAAAAAATAAATAAAATATAAGAAAAATAAAATTTAAAACAAGTAATGGGGGACATTTGCAGAGAAACATCGCCAGCCTTCTAACAAAAAAGAACCCCCCCCCCACACACACACACACACACACACACACACACACACACACACACACACACACACACACACACACACACACACAAATGTATTTGACATAAATTGTGTGCTTTAAGAAGAAGTTATCCAGAATGAAGAGCATTTCTGAGAACATTCACAGAAAATTCAACATATACATAATTTTAATTTATCATGAAAATATTCTAAAAACATAGGTAGTATCTATTTTAATTAAAATTGTTAGAGAAATGTTTGAGAAAATCCAAATATTTGTATGTAAGGACAGAATTGATCGTATTGCCCCGTATCCCTTGTTGCCTTGCTCTACTTTTGTGCTGGAGAAGTTGCCTAGCAACCAGGGGAACTCATGCTTCACATAATCGTATATGGACCAGTGAACAAGTTGTACAGTAGTGCAAATAAACTTCTAATATAGCAAACTTCAGTTTGCAAAGTCCTTATCCAACACGTGTGAAAAATATTTTCTTCGAATTAAGTTTTTTAAAGTATGTTGTTATTTGTAAATAGTCAATTTTCATGAATATTCTTGACTAAAGTAACTACTTCGTGTACATCTTGCAACCCTTAAAATATAAATTGATAATTTTCCGCATTAATTCTTGTACTTAGTCTACTACAAGCACTTGTTACCAAAGCAGGTTGCTCTGTGATGGGTTTAACACTCGCTTTTGTTTACATAAGCTAGAGAATAAACCCAATGTTAACAAATATCATGGAAAGTTGCTTGACATAAATAATTTTTGACACCATCTTGTTTTTTGTGCAGTAAGATTTTCTGTATCTCTTACAAAAGTCATTCAGAAGGAAAGCCCACCTTTGTGGAACTGATTTGAACATAATTTCATTCATCGGCCGATATGACTTAAGAGGGATCGGTCACGCTGGGTACTTTAATGTTTGTAAACCTATATATTATTTTACTTAAGACTAATGAATTGCACAGAAAGTGAGTATTTGATTAGTTTTAGTTTAACAAAAATGTCTTACATGACTATCTGTGCAGTTTAGATGATAACGTATTACTTGATATAGAAGTGACATCTGAAGCGCTGCCAGCGATCTCTAGCGGCGATAATGTCTTCCTGCTTCATTATCTTTATTGCCCATTTCATTAACCGCTTCTCTCCTAATATATGTAGCTAGATGCAGCAGATAACGACGTGCCCGTAATATCCATTACTAAACACTCGTTCTTCTTGAACATGCTAAACACTCCTTTAACCACGTTTATTTATATCATTTATTCATTGTATGTTCACAGGATATTATCTGTTAAATACTAAACTCGGTATAGGATACGACCATCATCCCAGACTACCATTTATATAGCTCTAACGTATAATACTACTTGTACATCTTAAGATGTTTTAGTGCAAATAAAAACACATCTCATTTTTTTTTATTTTAAACGTTTTAAGAAGAAGACGAAAGGTGAAGTCCCATTCAGATAGAAACGTTATCGTAAACTCCACGCTAACACTAAAGCAATGATTTTTGTTAATATGAACATGAACATTATCAGTAAACGTTGTAAACTCCAAGTTTTCATGTTCACGTTGGCGATTAAACAAAAGAGAGAAAGGAAAAAAACACTATCGCACTACACAGACATATGGAGTCCTTTGACGAAAAATTGATTATTTTATTTCAAAATTATCGTTATCTTTATGACAAAAACCATAAATCATACAAAGATAATTTTCTGAAGCAAAATATTTGGAAGCAAATTGAGAATAAACTGAAATTTGGAGGTAGGCATTAGTTGTTGGTATAATTTACTATGTCGTCTGTCGACCTTGTGAAAAATTTAGGTTAGGTAAGCTATAAAATAGTTTGCTTGCTTTATACACATATGGAAAAACTATAATATAATAATTATTTATTATTATGTGTATTAATTGTTATTGCAATTGTGAAAGTGTTGTTGTATATTAATATTTAAGTGCTAAATTATTCTGAAGATTTCAAAAGATAGTAATTTTGTGACAAGTTTAGTAAGATTGATAAGGCAGTTATCATTTTATTTTGATGTTGACGTTATAATTTAATTGTAAATGGCATGTTCATATCATAGATCAAGTCCTCGCATTAATGTTAATGTTTCTGCAGGAGGAAGGGAGCTATTAGGGGCCCCGACCTCTATCCCTCACTTCTGCTTTTCCGTCAGGGACAGAGATACAAGATCCAGCTACTTTGACATAAAGTCATTGACTTAAGTGACATCTAGTGTGTTAACATTGTATCTGATGTTAAAAGAGAGAGAGACGATGGTCACAACGCGAGGGTGTGAACGTGCACAACGGCGACAGGTCGTCTGTGAAGTGTATATCGGTTGTTTTTGTATCAACAATGATGTTGGCATTACAATCAAATGTAAACCAAAGTTTCGTGAGCAAGTCACTATTTGCAGGAGCTTTCAGAGAACAACGTAATATTGTGTATTAAGCAACACTGAAAGTTGGGTTCTGCCTGAAACTGAGTGTTAATTATCGTTGGTCCTTTCTTGTTTACACTAAATACTACTAAATACCCAATCAACAATGAGGTCTTGAGGTCACTTTGGACAGACTGTTCGCAGTAGTTGGACTGGTAAGAGAGGTTAGCAAGATTCCCTCTGAGGTCATGTGAAGAAAGTTGAATATCGAGACAAAGCCAGAAGACTGGAAGCGTGATCTAATATCGCCTAACTACATGGTCATATTGCGACTGGACACAAAGTAATTGCAAGTTCGTGGAATGTTAAAAGTTAAATAGTTCTAAAATCTGATAAAGACATTTCTTAGCCACGCATTAGAATGCCAATTTGTTAATAAATCTTGTTGACGTTATGTTGCCGATTTGTTGGTATTATATTACTTTTTATCTTCCTTTAGTAGCCTAACTGGGAGCTTGATGATTAATTGCTTTATTCTAAAACACAACCAACAAGTTGAAGATACAGTTTACGTAACATTCTCCGGAAATTTATCTCTGTTTCTATAGTTACCGTATTTTTCACAATCGCTTTTCCAAACAGTTATACAATGTATTTCATGTTTTAACTGCGTGTATCTTTTTTAGCAATAATTACTAACATTTATTACATTTTAATTAACATTTTAAAATGACTAAGTAACTATTGCTTGGGGCTATCTTTAAACAATGGTTTCAAATGTGTTATTAAGCATAGAATATTAACAGAGGTAACACTGATACTCTGGTATCATGGAATCGCGGTAAGGCCATCCCCCAATTTGTGTAGCTGGAACAGTTAGTGATAAGATGGTTTGACATTTCTCACAGATTGGAGTTGCATCATTGGATATGAAGAGCGTGATCAATTCTTAGCCACTTGTGTCTGCTGTAGCACCAGATTCTTTGGAGTTACTTTAATGAAGTAGGTCATGCTAGCTATTTGCAGGTTATCCAAACTACATTAATCGATAGTCTTCTTAAACCGGCGCATTTTTGTTTATCCTCGACGGCTAGGATAAGTAATTATCTAAAATGATTTAGCATTTTCTGATATTAAAATGAGTTGTAGACTTTGCCTCACGGTGAATAACTCGCACGAGAAATTGAGTATGATCAGGGTAAACATTTGCGCATCCACATTTCCCATCGATAATATCGATAGTAAATGACTTTCAAGGAAAATGATATACAGTATTAGATGTTTCACTTTTTATATGTTTGTGTGAGCTAATTAAAGCTCTCAATGGGGTATTTGTGGGTATATTTCCGTTGTACAAATTTGGTGTGGCGCTGAGATCGATTTATGACAGGAGTGCTTTATGCCTGAAGAATTAATGGAAGCTTACGTAAACACAAATAGATAAGCGGTGTTATGTCACCATCACCATACACCAGTTGACTTTCTTGCAGTGGACTGATTGAAATTAAGTGAAAATACAAACACGTCATTAATGTTCAATGTGTTTCGGTTTTGTAAAGGAAAACATAAAGGTCTAATAATTATTATTAGTTAAATAATACTACAGCAACGGCAGTGAACGTGTTTGCATAATACAATGAAAGAGGTTCAACATTGCGCACATCCAAAAGGGTTCGAACTCGATGTGTTTTGTGTGCAGAACTATTCTCGAGTTTTACGAATAGAGAAGAGAAATTCCTACAGTACGTAAATCTATGAATGTTTTTAAAGAAAATATATTTTTTGAAGATAGGAAACATTCCAGAGAATACTTAAAGGTATGGGATATCGATTTCGCGAGTACAAAAGTATACCTACGTCATGTTACGTACATTGTGCTATCTAAACCGAGCTACGCAGTCATTCATCGGACAGGTACGTCTGATACCGGGATAGGTGGTGACCGAGAAAAGTTGTCCTTTCAGCTCCTAACCCGCATAACCTAAACTCGTACCTATACCAGGATCATCAGTTTGTCACAGAATTTAAAACGTGTATTGTTGGTACTTGTTGTAAAGCTAATACGAGAGGGTAGTAAGTCATGTCAACATTTGTCATAAAGTTTGAACACGCGAGAACTGCTTGTATTTGCTATGCATGAACCACTAAATAATTATGATGGCTGGGGCTAATCCTAGGTTACACATAATTACGTCACGCAACTGTCCCTAGAGGGCAGGCAGCTCCATAACCAAAAGCGTCCATTTGGGGATTACATCATCCAAAACCAGACACTTAGTTTTTTATCATGCGTTGCACTATAACGCTGGTTCACATTAGCACCAACCTAACAGATATAATATTGGACATTCCCCAACATTATTTTGTTTGTCTTGTAGAATGAGTGTTAAGTAGCAAGGGCGAAGCTGGTATTGTATACCTCTCATGTGCTCTTCATTCTAAACAACCTTATTATAACTAGTAAACTATAAGAAATAGACAAAATATGGCCACACATCGTGCAGTGATTCTAGAACACTGAGCTTCAGCCATAGAACAGTTAGCGAGATCAAACCATGCTTTCTCCGTAACATCTGGATCTGAATCCTATAGAATTAATATGGACAGATGCCAAACAATGGACTGCTTACATAAATGTAACCTTTAAAATGAAAGACGAAATGTGTCGCCAATGATTTGAGCAATTTGTACAACAGGAATGGAAAATAAAAGTGGATGAAATAAAACAGGAGTTTTAGGAAAAAAAATATACACTAAGGAAGAAACAATTGAAAGACAATGGGATGGAAACAGTGACAAAGTATAGCATTTAATTTGTTGAGACTGTATGACTTCCCTGAATAGCGACACGTGAAATAACAATCCAGTGATATCTGAGAGTATGAACATATCACTGCCTTTGAACGCCAGGGAAAACAGCTTTCAATTAAATATTTCAGTGTTCAAGAACCATTTTGGGCCTACGTCTAATGTTCACGAGTTATAATAATTAAATCATTTTGCGGTTAGAGTTTCAAACCCACAAGGGACCCACAATGTTTTAAATATCCCATGTCCATTTGTTCTTCTTCTTTGGAGAACAGTAAACAATTTGGAGATGCCACCACTCCCATCCTAAAAAGATGTTTAATCACGCAATCAATCCAAATGCAGCAACAGAGCATTTTCCTGGTAAATTGGCAACTACTGATAGATCATCTATTCCATTTTTATTGTTCATTTTGAAGTGTTATTTGTAGATTATAATTTGAGGTTATGTTTCTTTTAACAATTCTTTTAATTCATTCATAAGAAAAAACTTTTTACCACTAAATTGGTTTTAGATCGCTTCTTTGCTAAAATATCAACCATTTCATTTACAAAAACACCACAAAGACAATATTTTTCATGTAGGTTTTGTATTTGTTTATCATGCTATATATTTATTTGATCTTCCTCATTTTAGGCCAAATAGTAGTAGAACCAGCCGCTTTACAATCAGACACGATAACCACATTTTTGCATTTATATAATAATTCAAATAAATTAAAAAGTGCCGACTCTTAAAAGGTTTATGTCCTTAAGAAATAGTTGAAATGTACTCATGTTTCCCAAAACATTGCAAATGTTAAAAGAAGTCGATAGTGGGGATATATTAGAATGTGTACATACCTTGGAGGTCTAGCTAGGGTATCGATCGTGTTCCTGATTACCTACTGTGTGGGCGATTCATGCAATGCGGCACCGTCTCTTAAAACTTGCCACTCTAACTTATTTACCTTATCCGTAGATAATTAGATTTGTTGTAGGTAGACCAACTTATGTAGAAATGCGTATGTCAGATTTCCTCTAAAAGGGAAACTCCCACCCATACTGCCTTTAAATGAACAAGTTTACAAACTTCTAAGTTGTTCAAAAATTGTTATATTGATAAAGAACTTCATAATAAAAATACGTAAAATATGAAGCTATTAACAGTGAATCAACAAATATGTACAAATATAATAATTTGTAACATAAAACTTCACTTATCTTATAAGAAATAATGAAACTTTTCTAATTAATTGTTGAGGATTGCAATTTCACATCATCAGCTCAAACAAGCTCGTTGTCAACGTTATAGTCACTAGATGTCAGTACTACAAAAATCTGAAAACGAAATAAACTTAAAAAGACAATCGACTGCCGGTATTTCAAAATTCATTATGCGATGTTTATTTTAAAACGAAATATTCTTTCCTAAACCATTAAATCTATCGGACCATTTAATTGTTTTAATAATTTAACTTCAGGATTTATTTCATGGTTAAATGACCAAAAATGATCTGCTACGCCCGATTTATCTGTTTTGTTTATACTTAATGTTATGAAAATGTTTTTCCGTTGTGGTTTCCAAATTATGTTTCGTCTTTCCAATATAAACCTGATCACAATCTAAACAATTAAATTGATAAATACCAGATTTTTTATTATTAGGAATTTTATCTTTGTCAGAGAAATGTAGTAAATTTTTAATACTATATTTATTTTGAGGAACTAAAGTTATACCAAACTCTTTATTCTTTTATTTTTTGAAAATGTTTATTAACCCAAGGATGGTAAGTAAAGTTATTAAAATTATAATCGTAGTTTATTTTTAAGGGTATAAATATCATCAACCGTTTTTTATATTTAAACGTTTTAATTTTTTGTTTATCAAAACCATTAATTAAAGCAGTATTAATATGTTCATATTCTCTATTAAATTCCTCTTTATTCAGAAGCATATTTATTAACCTATAAATAAAACTAATAAAACAGCAAATTTATGTGAAAAAGGGTTAAAACTTTTATTTTTTATGTAATTATCGATATTAGACTTCGTGTAAATACCAAAGTTTAATTTATTATTATTTTTTATTATCTTTAGATATAGAAAAGGAAGAAATCCATTAAAAACAGTCTCTAATGTGAATTTTATAGCATTAATAAGAGAATTTTCATAATTTCTTATAAAATAAATGAAGTTGTATGTTATAAATTGTTATACTTGTATATCTTTAATACTATATTTAAGATTTTACCAGTTTTTGTTTTCAAGTTAGGCATTTTACACACACATAGATCTTTTTATATATTTTTTTTTCCTTCATTCACGGAGTCGAAGACATATATGGCCGGTGAAATATGAGTATAAAATTTTTGCGTTGCACATTGTTTTTCCTATTTAAAATATGTGGTAGAGAAATTGAGAAAAAAAAAAAACGAAAAACGACTTGAGAAAAGTGCAAGTATTGGAAAATTCAAACAAATAACAAGGAATATCTCGGAAATGTTCAACTCTACGCAAAAATTGTACTTCACATAAATTGTGTCTACATATTTGTGCAGCAATTTTTTTCTACAGTTTACCAGTTACACAGAAGTCGTTTAGAATGAAGAAGATAGGATAGACTTTTACCGAGGAAATTCGTCACGTCGACCAGTCTTGATTTATGGTATGTTCCGAGTGAGGCATCTCCGAGAGAAAGGGCTACGACAGTGCAGAGGGTAGGGACCTTACTACTGAACAGTTGGTCAGTACAACCGGTATCCCAATCACCCAAATGGTTCACCAGGCCGGCTCAGAGATCATCCTACCGGAGGTGGAAGTGCTTACCAGGAGTATATCATCCTGCCATGCAGCGCCGAGATTCTCGCCGACACTTCTACCTGAAAGAGAACACCAGATGAGAGATGATATGAAATGATAATGGACGGACATTTCATTTCATTGCGAGGTCTACCCGAAAGTCCGAAGGGATCCGTCCTCTGACGTTACCAAGAGGAACCTCAGGCAGAACATTCGAGCCCCACCTCAATGGGAGATGTTCGGATTGGGTTGGACTCGAGGGGGCAGTGTGTTCCCGACACCCGCGAGAGATCGAATACCTGCAGTCAGGCTATGGCCGTCCGAAGTGGGTACAGGCCTGACACTACAGAGCTAGTAGTAGGTGTGCTAGATCACCAGGCGGCCCCAGTATTCTTCCCTGTAGCGTTGACACGCGTAAGTGGCGTATCCACTTCCACCCGTCTTGACGTTGTCGATGGGGGAGCTCTGTCCCAGGTACTAGTCTACAGAGCTAGTAGAAGGTATGCTAGATCAGCAGGTGGCCCCAGTAGTCTTCCCTGTAGCGTTGACACGCGTAAGTGGCGTATCCACTTCCACCCGTCTTGAAGTTGTCGATGGGGAGCTTTTTCCCAGGTACTAGTCTACAGAGCTAGTAGAAGGTATCCTAGATCACCAGGTAGCTCCAGTGGTCTTCCCTGTAGCGTTGACACGCGTAAGTGACGTATCCACTTCCACCCGTCTTGACGTTGTCGATGGGGAGCTTTGTCCCAGGTACTAGTCTACAGAGCTAGTAGAAGGTATGCTAGATCACCAGGTGGCCCCAGTAGTCTTCCCTGTAGATGTGACACGCGTAAGTGGCGTATCCACTTCTACCCATCTTGACGTTGTCGATGGGGGAGCTCTGTCCCAGGTACTAGTCTACAGAGCTAGTAGAAGGTATGCTAGATCACCAGGTGGCCCCAGTAGTCTTCCCTGTGGCGTTGACACGCGTAAGTGACGTATCCACTTCCACCCGTCTTGACGTTGTTGTCGATAGCGGGCTTTGACCCGGGTACTAGTCTACAGAGCTAGTAGAAGGTATGCTAGATCACCAGGTGGCCCCAGTAGTCTTTCCTGTGGCGTTGACACGCGTAAGTAGCGTATCCATTTCTACCCGTCTTGACGTTGTTGTCGATGGCGGACTTTGTCCCGGGTACTAGTCTACAGAGCTAGTAGAAGGTATGCTAGATCTCCAGGTGGCCCCAGTAGTCTTCCCTGTGGCGTTGACGCCCGTTAGTGCCGTATCCATTTCTACCCGTCTTGACATTGTTGTCGATGGGGAGCTTTGTCCTGGGTACTAGTCTACAGAGCTAGTAGAAGGTATGCTAGATCACCAGGTGGCCCCAGTAGTCTTCCCTGTAGCGTTGACACGCGTAAGTGGCGTATCCACTTCCACCCGTCTTGAAGTTGTCGATGGGGAGCTTTTTCCCGAGTACTAGTCTACAGAGCTAGTAGAAGGTGTGATAGATCACCAGGCGACTCCAGTAGTCTTCCCTGTGGCGTTGACACGCATAAGTGCCGTATCCACTTCTACCCGTCTTGGCGTTGTTGTCGGTGTGGGGGTTTTGTCCCGGTTACTAGTCTCCAGAGCTAGTAGTAGATGTGCTATATCACCAGGCGACTCCAGTAGTCTTCCCTGTGGCGTTGACACGCGTAAGTGACGTATCCACATCTATCCGTCTTGGCGTTGTTGTCGGTGTGGAGGTTTTGTCCCGGTTACTAGTCTCCAGAGCTAGTAGTAGATGTGCTATATCACCAGGCGACTCCAGTAGTCTTCCCTGTGGCGTTGACGCGCGTAAGGAACGTATCCACTTCTACCCGTCTTAACGTTGTTGTTGATGGGAAGCTTTGTCACGGGTACTAGTCTACAGAGCTAGTAGTAGGTGTGCTAGATCACCAGGTGGCCCCAGTAGTCTGCCCTGTGGCGTTGACACGCGTAAGTGACGTATCCACATCTATCCGTCTTGGCGTTGTTGTCGGTGTGGGGGTTTTGTCCCGGTTACTAGTCTCGAGATCTAGTAGTAGATGTGCTATATCACCAGGCGACTCCAGTAGTCTTCCCTGTGGCGTTGACGCGCGTAAGTGACGTATCCACTTCTACCCGTCTTAACGTTGTTGTTGATGGGAAGCTTTGTCCCGGGTACTAGTCTACAGAGCTAGTAGTAGGTGTGCTAGATCACCAGGCGGCCCCAGTAGTCTTCCCTGTGGCGTTGACACGCGTAAGTGCCGTATCCACATCTACCCGTCTTGGCGTTGTTGTCGATGTGGGGTGCCTTGTCCCGGGTACTAGTCTCCAGAGCTAGTAGTAGATGTGCTATATCACCAGGCGACCCCAGTAGTCTTTCCTGTGGCGTTGACGCGCGTAAGTGACGTATCCACTTCTACCCGTCTTGACCTTGTTGTTGACGGGGAGCTTTGTCCCAGGTACTAGTCTACAGAGCTAGTAGTAGGTGTGCTAGATCACCAGGCAGACCCAGTAGTCTTCCCTGTGGCGTTGACGCGCGTAAGTGGCGTATCCCCTTCTACCCGTCTTGGCGTTGTTGTCGATGTGGAGGGCTTTGTCCCGGGTACTAGTCTACAGAGCTAGTAGTAGATGTGCTATATCACCAGGCGACTCCAGTAGTCTTCCCTGTGGCGTTGACGCGCGTAAGTGCCGTATCCACTTCTACCCGTCTTGACGTTGTTGTTGATGGGGAGCTTTGTCCCAGGTACTAGTCTATAGAGCTAGTAGTAGGTGTACTAGATCACCAGGTGGCCCCAGTAGTCTTCCCTGTGGCGTTGACACGCGTAAGTTGCGTATCCCCTTCTACCCGTCTTGGCGTTGTTGTCGATGTGGGGGGCTTTGTCCCGGGTACTAGTCTACAGAGCTAGTAGTAGATGTGCTATATCACCAGGCGACTCCAGTAGTCTTCCCTGTGGCGTTGACGCGCGTAAGTAACGTATCCACTTCTACCCGTCTTGACGTTGTTGTCGTTGGGGGAGCTTTGTCCCGGGTACTAGTCTACAGAGCTAGTAGTAGGTGTGCTAGATCACCAGGTGGCCCCAGTAGTCTTCCCTGTGGCGTTGACACGCGTAAGTGGCGTATCCACTTCTACCCGTCTTGACGCTGTTGTTGATGGGGGGCTTTGTCCCGGGTACTAGTCTACAGAGCTAGTAGTAGGTGTAGTAGATCACCAGGTGGCCCCAGTAGTCTTCCCTGTGGCGTTGACGCCCGTAAGTGGCGTATCCACTTCTACCCGTCTTGACGCTGTTGTTGATGGGGGGCTTTGTCCCGGGTACTAGTCTACAGAGCTAGTAGAAGGTGTGCTAGATCACCAGGTGGCCCCAGTAGTCTTCCCTGTGGCGTTGACGCCCGTAAGTGGCGTATCCACTTCTACCCGTCTTGACGCTGTTGTTGATGGGGGGGCTTTGTCCCGGGTACTAGTCTACAGAGCTAGTAGTAGGTGTAGTAGATCACCAGGTGGCCCCAGTAGTCTTCCCTGTGGCGTTGACGCCCGTAAGTGGCGTATCCACTTCTACCCGTCTTGACGCTGTTGTTGATGGGGGGGCTTTGTCCCGGGTACTAGTCTACAGAGCTAGTAGTAGGTGTAGTAGATCACCAGGTGGCCCCAGTAGTCTTCCCTGTGGCGTTGACGCCCGTAAGTGGCGTATCCACTTCTAGCCGTCTTGACGCTGTTGTTGATGGGGGGGCTTTGTCCCGGGTACTAGTCTACAGAGCTAGTAGTAGGTGTGCTAGATCACCAGGTGGCCCCAGTAGTCTTCCCTGTGGCGTTGACGCCCGTAAGTGGCGTATCCACTTCTACCCGTCTTGACGCTGTTGTTGATGGGGGGGCTTTGTCCCGGGTACTAGTCTACAGAGCTAGTAGTAGGTGTAGTAGATCATCAGGTGGCCCCAGTAGTCTTCCCTGTGGCGTTGACACGCGTAAGTGACGTATCCACTTCCACCCGTCTTGGCGTTGTTGTCGATGGGGGGGCTTTGTCCCGGGTACTAGTCTACAGAGCTAGTAGTAGGTGTAGTAGATCATCAGGTGACCCCAGTAGTCTTCCCTGTGGCGTTGACACGCGTAAGTGACGTATCCACTTCCACCCGTCTTGGCGTTGTTGTCGATGGGGGAGCTTTGTCCCGGGTACTAGTCTACAGAGCTAGTAGTAGGTGTGCTAGATCACCAGGTGGCCCCAGTAGTCTTCCCTGTGGCGTTGACGCCCGTAAGTGGCGTATCCACTTCTACCCGTCTTGACGCTGTTGTTGATGGGGGGGCTTTGTCCCGGGTACTAGTCTACAGAGCTAGTAGTAGGTGTGCTAGATCATCAGGTGACCCCAGTAGTCTTCCCTGTGGCGTTGACACGCGTAAGTGACGTATCCACTTCCACCCGTCTTGACGCTGTTGTTGATGGGGGAGCTTTGTCCCGGGTACTAGTCTACAGAGCTAGTAGTAGGTGTAGTAGATCATCAGGTGACCCCAGTAGTCTTCCCTGTGGCGTTGACACGCGTAAGTGACGTATCCACTTCCACCCGTCTTGGCGTTGTTGTCGATGGGGGGGCTTTGTCCCGGGTACTAGTCTACAGAGCTAGTAGTAGGTGTGCTAGATCATCAGGTGGCCCCAGTAGTCTTCCCTGTGGCGTTGACACGCGTAAGTGACGTATCCACTTCCACCCGTCTTGGCGTTGTTGTCGATGGGGGGGCTTTGTCCCGGGTACTAGTCTACAGAGCTAGTAGTAGGTGTGCTAGATCATCAGGTGGCCCCAGTAGTCTTCCCTGTGGCGTTGACAAGCGTAAGTGACGTATCCACTTCCACCCGTCTTGGCGTTGTTGTCGATGGGGGGCGCTTTGTCCCGGGTACTAGTCTACAGAGCTAGTAGTAGGTGTGCTAGATCATCAGGTGGCCCCAGTAGTCTTCCCTGTGGCGTTGACACGCGTAAGTGACGTATCCACTTCCACCCGTCTTGGCGTTGTTGTCGATGGGGGAGCTTTGTCCCGGGTACTAGTCTACAGAGCTAGTAGTAGGTGTGCTAGATCATCAGGTGGCCCCAGTAGTCTTCCCTGTGGCGTTGACACGCGTAAGTGACGTATCCACTTCCACCCGTCTTGGCGTTGTTGTCGATGGGGGAGCTTTGTCCCGGGTACTAGTCTACAGAGCTAGTAGTAGGTGTAGTAGATCATCAGGTGGCCCCAGTAGTCTTCCCTGTGGCGTTGACACGCGTAAGTGGCGTATCCACTTCTACCCGTCTTGGCGTTGTTGTCGATGGGGGGGCTTTGTCCCGGGTACTAGTCTAGAGAGCTAGTAGTAGGTGTGCTAGATCATCAGGTGGCCCCAGTAGTCTTCCCTGTGGCGTTGACACGCGTAAGTGGCGTATCCACTTCTACCCGTCTTGTTGTCGCTAATGAACGGACAGAACATTTGGGGGATGTAATTAAACCTACCCAGCATTGACCTGGCTACCCAGGAAACTCCCGAAAAAACCATCAGTCAGATAGGCTGGCCACGGGAATCGAACCCGGACATCCGGAATTCGGGCCACAGACGAAAGCGCCTGATAATCCCGCTGGGTTGACTGAATAATTCTTCTGAGTACATTGCTAGAAAATTAATGAAAATATCTTAATATACGATATTCTAATTAAAATTATCAGAGCGATTTTTTAAAAAGGAAGAATTAAAAATGTTCTGTGCAAAGAATATTTTGTGGTCGGTGCATCCTTGGATGATGAATTTAAATACAAATTTTGTTAGTTAAATTGTGCTGTTCGCTTATTTATAAAATGTTCTGAAATGGAGAGTTCAAAATGTGCATTTCCAATTTTTAAATAAAATGCAATACGATTTACACCTTACAGAAAATAAAAACAAGGTTTTATAATAACAGTTTGTACAAGAGTGCAATCAACAGTTTTGTTAAAACATGAGTTATCATGAAAACGTACAAGTCAAGTGACTGTGGGCTACGTGCTTTATTCTCAAGATGGCGCCACACTTTTGACAGTGAATAATGCTCTGCTTCTTGGCAACCGGACATTGCCTACCCACTCTTACCAAAATGTATTACTTTCTCTTGGCCTAACTACGGGAAGTACGTCACCTCAATACACCTCAATTTTCTGCAAATATTCTCAGAAGTGCTCTTCATTCTGAATGACTTTTTCGTTAGTATTTTGTAGGTTTTCATCGTTTTTAACTATTTTCACACTTCATTCATTCTCACATTCAAACTTGTAGGCTATAGTGGGAGGGGAATAATCTCAATGAAAGGTTCCTTTCCTCCAACTCGGAATTGAACCTGGGACTTCCGGGTAACAACTGAGCTCGCTGACCTCGGAGAGAGTCAAAATTCCTTGTTATTTGTTTGCATTTTCCAACACTTATACTTTTCTCAAGTCGTTATTCATTTTTATCTCTTGTACATACAAAGAATTTTCTCTTATCCTGAAAGACGAAGTCGGGTAACTCTAAGCTCCATGGACCCTGGACTCATTTGAACATCATTTCACCCAATTCATTCACCATCCGATATAACTTAATGTTGGGGCGGACGTAAATTAAAAAAAAACAAAAAACAAAGACATTATAAAACATTTGAGTCTACTGTACTCCCTTGTATGTTTATCTTTATATCTTGGTTATACAACGAGAACGTAATTACAGAGACATTACAAGAGTAGAGTAGAGAAACTCAGAGTTTTAACTCATTCTATAATAGAGATGTAAGACTTTCGTTTATCAGGTAGACAGTATTGGCCGGTTAAATCCTAGTACAACCCAAAATTTCTTTGCTATTTTTGCTTTATGAGGAACACAAATATATAGAAAATAGAGAGAATTGGTATGATAAGGAAGAAGATGCCGCCCATGACCCTTTGTTGGCAGACAACACTGTTAGCCAAGTCCTGCCAACTGTCTCTAATTGCGCCGAAACACAACTCGACTAGGCCGTTCTTTATTGCGCACCCTTGTAGTAGATACACAAATGTTTTGGAATTATATTCTATTTGTATGAATGATCAGAAGAAGGGAGAAAGGTGTGACGTACATTATTTATATGACTTTCTCTATTCTGTTTTTACTAAACTATCGTTAGAAACACTTAGTTATATTTGATTTTATGACTTTTACATTCCATTTTTACATTAACAATACATAAAAACGATGACTTCGCACTTCAGAAAAATATAAGTATTGGAAAATATAAATAAATAACAAGAATATCTCGGAAATGGTTAACTCTACACAAAAATATATCAAACACAAATTGTATTTTTTAACAAGATGTACATTAGTTGTGTAGTAAGAGTTTGTCTATATCTCACAGTTGACTGGTTATACTAAAGTTATTGAAGGTGTACAACTTATTTGTGATGGAAGGTCTGGTTGTGCGACAGACAATGAACGTGTCCACTCGACTGGGAGATTGTATTGTTGAAGAAGCTGGGAGACTGAAATAGCCAGCTCTATTCCGAGCTGACCGTTTCTACTGCGTTATATATAGACCTCCAACACTGACCCGTACCCTACAAATATGGACTCACTTTAACACGCCATCTTTCTAGAAACAAGTGAAAGGTGTTTTTATTGCCAGTTGTTCCTGTAGTTTATTAATTATAATCATTTAAGCATTTTGTGTAAAGCAGGAAGCATTTCCGGTCTGTGATTTTGAGTCGTCACTGACACCTAAACAATGTGAAAATCGATTTATAAATACATTTGGCAAACAAGCGCCATCTAAGACATAATTGTTGCAGCAAATTCAAAAGAGATCGGCTTTTTCCTAGTCATGAATTTTGTGAAGGATTAAGCCCAAGAACTTCTGTTACTGATGAACATATCTTTGGTATTGGTATTAGTCAAATACAAAACGTTAGAAGTGAGTAAACTTTGTTATTGATGGATTCCACATAATCTCACTCCCGGTCACATTGATTGGTACAGAATAAGTGTGGAGCAATTGAAAGATGACACTTCAAATTTACTTTGGAATATCGTCACTGAATCTTGGATTTATTATTATGATCCTGAAAACAAAAGTCGATCGAATCAATACGTATTTTCGAAACATAACCTTAGTCTTCAAAAGTCCGACAATGCTGGTAACAAGATAGTTGCCATATAGCTAGACGTACCGTTACTGTCCATTGTATTCAAATCTCTGTTTAATGAAAAACCTCCAAAATAAAAATAATTTTACAGCATGACAACCAAAACTAACAACTCGGCACCTGGATGTCCTAATGGCCATCACCATGAATACAGCCTTACTATTCTTTACATTTTGTTAGGGCATGGTTATGACAGAGGAGTTACAAGGAAGATTTGAATAGGTGATTCCGAAACGAGGTCACAGGCCGAGATAGTCCTGAATATTTATAGATATATTATAGATTATATATATGGTATTTTTTTATCTTTCTCACGATCGTGATATTCATTTGTCTTGTGTGTTGACAACATTCTACATAAGCAAGGCAGTGGAAATAAGAAAACGATGAAAATAGATTACAATCTTTTCAAACTTATTCGTCTTTTCAGAAAACTGAAATATTGATTATACAATTATTACAACTATTATTTAACTGAGATTCGTGGCCTTCTTTAATGAGTCGACTGTTCCAACAAACCAAAGTTGGCACTACACCTTGCGAGTGGACACTTCAAAGTCCAGAAGACAGACCTTCAATCTCTGGCCGGATCAGGACTAAGCCCTGAAGTGACAGTAGAGGTTTAATTCTGGACATTGTTGTTATTTTTTAATTACATAAATTATAAATTGTATTCTGAACTGCAGTGATTTCATTTGCCTAGAAGAAGCCTCGGTCTTTTGTAGCTTCCGCCGGGGTCGATGTATGAGGTAGTTCAAATTGTGGGAGAGGTGTTGATAGAATGGAAGTGAGAGGGTGTGGATGTAGTTTGTCAGGATAAGAATGTGTAGATCACGACGGATTACAAGGTTGGGGATGTACCATGGGCAATCCGTGGAAAGACCGAGGACCAAGGCGGTGACTGCTATATCCCAAATGGCTGGTCGGAGCACTTGCTTGTAGAGGAGCAATTTGTTGGACACAGACATCACTGAGCGTCAATTGTACTCATGCGTTGGCTGACCTTGTTGGCTGTGTAGGTGATACGGTCCTTCCACATCAGTTTTACGTCAAAGAGGACGCCTAGATATCCCATTGGACTTGCTCACTGGCTAGACGAATAGGTGGAGAAAGTGATGGCCTGATTCTTCTGAGTGCGGACGCGTTTGAACCAGGTGGTGAGGAGGTCGGCGTAGTGTTGGATTCTACGAGCAGCCATATAATGTTTAGTAGACGTGTTGCTACAGTGAACGATCCTGAACAAGGCTCAGGTTTACGTCAAGCAGGACGCCTAGATATCCCATTGGACTTGCTCACTGGCTAGACGAATAGGTGGAGAAAGTGATGGCCTGATTCTTCTGAGTGCGGACGCGTTTGAACCAGGTGGTGAGGAGGTCGGCGTAGTGTTGGATTCTACGAGCAGCCATATAATGTTTAGTAGACGTGTTGCTACAGTGAACGATGCTGAACAAGGCTCAGTTTTACTATCAACAGGAGTGAAACATTATAAGTGCTGGTGCAGAAACAGTAACATTACAGTTTAAACAATACATTCTTTATTTTATTTTAAACTAATCTTTGTTTTCAAAGTCGCTCTGCAAAGTCGCAGTGGCGGCCTTATTCTGTTGGCTATGACGTCACAAGCCCATTGTACTTTAACGCAGCAGTTGTATTAATATACATACTGTTTGCATATTAACAGAAGTAGTGAACCAAGATTGTGTGAAAGTGTGACTGCTAAGGCTTTTTGAGCCTCACATACAGGGATGCAAAAATAGAAATGTTTGTCCTTTCGTTGCCAACCTAAATCTCGAGTATCGTGAGAATTGTGTTAATTTACAGATATGACAGTTGAAAATCTACAGCCGCATTCACAGCTGGGGCAGTTGGGAGCGATCCAAGTCTCGAACCTCGAGTAAAATGCATCTCATAGTCGAATGTCTTAACAGCTGCTCGTTATGTGATGTCTTGGAAATGTATAAGTATTCAACAATACAAACAAATAACGAGGAATATCTCGGAAATGATTAACTCTGTACCAAACGTAACGTTTTCTAAAAATGCCATTTTTATATATAGGTGACTTCCACTGTATATTCAGTGAAATCTTGGTATAAAAGTTTTGGATTATAAGAAAGAAACAAATATCAGAAAATAAAACGTATCTATAAAATGTTTTAAAACTGGAAAGTGTGTTAGCTATTTAAGTTGAATTTAACTCTCCACTCTAGACTACACGTACAAAATATTTGTATATTTTTAAATTTAGGAAAAAACTCTGCTCTTACAGTTGTAATTAAAATTCACATGTGTAAGATATTTTCATGACAAAAAATGTATTTGTTGAATTTTGTGGTAATGTCTTGAGAAGGCTGAATGGCTTCACATCATCTGTATACAGTAGTGAGACTCTCGCGTCGACAATTTGATATGTTTCAAATTTAGTTTGGTAATTTTGTTCTTGGTTGTATTGCGTGATGGATGTAACGGCTTAACATGTCAATTTTCCAAGCGTCAGTCTCCTTAGCAACCGCTTACCCACTTCCACGCACAGTATAAAGATTTTAAGCCCGTCTCGCTAGTGTAGATGGTAGCATGTCTGCCTCACGTTCAAGAGGTGCCAAGTTCGAATCTCGGTCAGGGTAACTTACCAGGATAAGGGTTTTCGGGATTTTCCCTTATCCTAAAAGACGAATGTTGGGTAACTCTGAGCTCCATGGACCCTGGACCCATTTGGCTATCATTTCACCCATTCCATTCATCTTCCGTTATGACTTAAAAAAGTTAAAGGGCGTTAATTACAGACAAAAAACATATTATTTTTTTAACATTTTCCTTCCTTTTAAATTCACAACAACACTATAAAATGTATTAACAATTTTGTCTCTGGGGCCGAAGTCGAGTATGGAACCCGAGTACGTCCATGGGAGAGTTTTGTATCAAATGTAGCAGACGAGAAGACGCAGTAATCACCAGCTCATTAACTATTCAAAACGGAGAATTGCTGCAGGCAAGTTGAAGCCATTCAGCATGAGAATGAGGAGATGGGAGCCTCGCCTCACACATCCACCACATTTCAAGATTGTCTCTAACAATTTTTATTAAAATACCACGACAAATAAACTGCACATCCTCAACTTTCTGAAAATGCCCTCAGAAGTCCTCTTATTACTGAATTAGACTTGTTAGTACACATGACTTTCTCTACTCTTTTTGCTCTAAGATAAACATTATCTTATTGTAGTTACAAGGGAATACAGTAGACTTTAACTGATAGTCAAATGTTTTGTCATGTCTTTTTATGTACAAATGAATAACGACTTGAGAAAAGTATAAGTATTGGAAAATTGAGACAAAGAACAAGAAATATCTCTGAAATGGTTCACTAAAGAAAAAATGCATTTGACAAAAATTGTGTTTCAACAAGATATACATTTTTATGCGAGGTAATATTCTGTGTACCTCTTAAAATTTACCAATTATACAAAACTCATTCAAAATGTAGAGAATTTCTGAAGACATTCATAAAGATCAAGATATACACTTCATTTGACATATATTTTAATTAAAATTGTTAGAGCCATTTTTGAGAAACACTGTAAAACTTTTCCATGTTAAGGGTAGTTCCTTTAACTGAGTTATTCAGTTAGTCTAAAAAAAGCTGGTTGTGCCGCGGTGGTTGTCAGAAACAGATGACGCAAAGGTCTGCATACTGCGGCAGCTCAATCGATCTCGCAGCTGCTCCAGCACAGCCTCCTCTGTTCTACTTCATTATCACGTGTCTCGCAACTCCTAACTACCAACAACAAAAAATTATCCAACATTTTCATTTTTTAAATGGCTCTAATGGTTTTAATTAAAATAGGTACCAAAAAGTTAAGCTTATTTTTCATGGCAAAAAAATGTGTGTTATGATTTTTTTTTAAAATTTCCTCAGCAATTCTCTTCATTACGAATGACTTTTGTATAAATGGTAAACAGTAAGAGAAATACAAAATATTACTACACAACAAATGTACGTTTTGTTGAAACATACAGTTTATGGAAAATAATTTTTATGTAGATAACCATTTCGAGACATTTCTTATTTGTTGTTTAAATTTTCCAATACTTATAATGTTCTCAAGTCAATATAATTTGTACATACAAAGGCATGACAAAACATCTATCACGTAAGTCTACTGTATTTCCTTGTAACTACAATAAGATAATGTTTATCTTGAAGTAGATAGAGCAGTAAGAGTAGAGAAAGTCATGTATATATCACATAACCACCAAAACATTTGACTATCACTTAAAGTCTACTTATTCCCTTGTAACTACAATAAGATAATGTTTATCTTGAAGTAGATAGAGCAGTAAGAGTAGAGAAAGTCATGTATATATCACATAACCACCAAAACATTTGACTATCACTTAAAGTCTACTGTATTCCCTTGTAACTACAATAAGATAATGTTTATCTTGAAGTAGATAGAGCAGTAAGAGTAGAGAAAGTCATGTATATATCACATAACCACCAAAACATTTGACTATCACTTAAAGTCTACTTATTCCCTTGTAACTACAATAAGATAATGTTTATCTTGAAGTAGATAGAGCAGTAAGAGTAGAGAAAGTCATGTATATATCACATAACCACCAAAACATTTGACTATCACTTAAAGTCTACTGCATTCCCTTGTAACTACAATAAGATAATGTTTATATTGAAGTAGATAGAGCAATAAGAGTAGAGAAAGCCGTGTATACATCACATAGCCATCAAAACATTTGACTATCACATAAAGTCTACTGTATGCCCTTGTAACTACAATAAGATAATGTTTATCCTGAAGTAGATAGAGCAATAAGAGTAGAGAAAGTCATGTATACATCACATAACCACCAAAACATTTGACTATCACTTAAAGTCTACTGTATGCCCTTGTAAATACAATAAGATAATGTTTATCTTGAAGTAGATAGAGCAGTAAGAGTAGAGAAAGTCATGTATATATCACATAACCACCAAAACATTTGACTATCACTTAAAGTCTACTGCATTCCCTTGTAACTACAATAAGACAATGTTTATCTTGAAGTGTTGGGCTAATGTATGTATGCGCATTGGAATTGGGCTTGGATTTATTATCTTCATAAGAATAAATAAATGAAAACTAAACAAATGACAAGTAGCTGTTTAACACACATCAGGAGAGAGAGAGAGAGAGAGAGAGAGAGAGAGAGAGAGAGAGAGAGAGAGAGAGAGAGAGAGAGAGAGAGAGAGACGCTAACAAAAGGCTGAGATGGCCAAGTGCTTCATCACGGAGATTGCACTTGCAGACAAAACAACAGCAACACTTAGGTCTACCACGACATGATCCACACGGCCTATTTACATTCAGTACAAAACATGTTCATCATCAACTGCAGCTCACATTAAATACTTTTTTAACAATTTGTCGTTGTCACTAAATAATTTTAACAGCGTCAACGAAATACCATATATTTAAAAATTATAAAGGTTGTCTCTATAGTGCAAGTGCTAGCGTGTCTGCCTCCTATTGAAAAGATCTCGAGTTCGAATCTCGCTTAGCCTGAATTATTCGGAGAAGGTATTTTCCCTTATCCTGAAAGATGAATGTCTGGTAACTCTTAAGTTCTATTTACCCTGTGCTCATCTGTACATCATTTCATTCATCGTCCGATATGAATTAACGTTGGAGGTTTTCTCTTATCCTGAAAGATGAATGTCTGGTAACTCTAAGCTCTATGTACCCTGTACTCATCTGTACATCATTTATTTCATCGTCCGATATGACTTAACGTTGGAGGTTTTCTCTTATCCTGAAAGATGAATGTCTGGTAACTCTAAGCTCTATGTACTCTGTACTTATTTGAACATCATTTCATTCATCGTCCGATATGACTTAACGTTGGAGGTTTTCTCTTATCCTGAAAGATGAATGTCTGATAACTCTAAACTCTATGTACCCTGTACTCATTTGGACATCATTTCATTCATCGTCCGATATGACTTAACGTTGGAGGTTTTCCCTTATCCTGAAAGACGAATGTCTGATAACTCTAAACTCTATGTACCCTGTACTCATTTGGACATCATTTCATTCATCGTCCGATATGACTTAGCGTTGGAGGTTTTCTCTTATCCTGAAAGATGAATGTCTGGTAACTCTAAGCTCTATGTACTCTGTACTTATTTGAACATCATTTCATTCATCGTCCGATATGACTTAACGTTGGAGGTTTTCTCTTATCCTGAAAGATGAATGTCTGGTAACTCTAAGCTCTATGTACCCTGTACTCATTTGAACATCATTTCATTCATCGTCCGATATGACTTAACGTTGGAGGTTTTCTCTTATGCTGAAAGATGAATGTCTGGTAACTCTAAGCTCTATGTACTCTGTACTCATCTGTACATCATTTCATTCATCGTCCGATATGACTTAACGTTGGAGGTTTTCTCTTATCCTGAAAGATGAATGTCTGGTAACTCTAAGCTCTATGTACTCTGTACTTATTTGAACATCATTTCATTCATCGTCCGATATGACTTAACGTTGGAGGTTTTCTCTTATCCTGAAAGATGAATGTCTGGTAACTCTAAGCTCTATGTACTCTGTACTCATCTGTACATCATTTCATTCATCGTCCGATATGACTTAACGTTGGAGGTTTTCTCTTATCCTGAAAGATGAATGTCTGGTAACTCTAAGCTCTATGTACTCTGTACTTATTTGGACATCATTTCATTCATCGTCCGATATGACTTAACGTTGGAGGTTTTCTCTTATCCTGAAAGATGAATGTCTGGTAACTCTAAGCTCTATGTATCCTGTACTCATCTGTACATCATTTCATTCATCGTCCGATATGACTTAACGTTGGAGGTTTTCTCTTATTCTGAAAGATGAATGTCTGGTAACTCTAAGCTCTATGTACTCTGGACCTATTTTAACATCATTTCATTCATCGTCCGATATGAGTTAACTTTGGAGGTTTTCTCTTATTCTGAAAGATGAATGTCTGGTAACTCTAAGCTCTGTGTACGCTGTACTCATTTGAACATCATTTCATTCATCGTCCGATATGACTTAACGTTGGAGTTTTTCTCTTATTCTGAAAGATGAATGTCTGGTAACTCTAAGCTCTGTGTACGCTGTACTCATTTGAACATCATTTCATTCATCGTCCGATATGACTTAACGTTGGAGGTTCTCTCATATCCTGAAAGATGAATGTCTGGTAACTCTAAGCTCTATGTACCCTGTACTTATTTGAACATTTCATAGACCGACCGATATGACTTAACGTTGGAGGACGTAAACTGAAGCAAAACAAAAATTATAAAATATGTATGTTTGGCGGCGGAACTGGAAGTAAATGTAGTGCATTAAAAAAGGACACATTTGTTGTGTGATTGTTGTGGAGCAGGAGACAAAGGCGTCCGTCCGGATATGCGGAAATGTTGTTAAGAGCAGGAGGCCGTTGCTATAGCAACGCTACTCCCGCAGAATGGTGACCTACACTCACATTGCTGCCTGCCTCGCTCTGTCTGTCTGTCTGTTTTAAAACAATACTTGTGGTCCTCCGAACAAACTGACAGATGACCCGTCGATAAAGTAGAACACGATTTGCGTGACCTCTCCAGTTGCTAGGTAACGGCACACATGCTAAACTTACTTATTTATATAAATCATGCGAACAGCCTTCCGTGACGTAGGTAAACAAAGATGTATTTATAGCAAATTGTGCATTTTAATGAGCACTAACATTTCTTGAATGTCCAATACTTTACCGTTTTGAATTAGCCGGGAGGTTCTTGGTTTGTTTTTGTTTTATGGCCTCTCGATCTTTAGCAGTAAACGTAGCTAAATCATTAAGTCATTTCTCAGAAAATTATAATCTTGTAAAATGTTTCAACATGGGTAGTTTTCGGTGGGGGATTTTCTTGAAAATGTTCACGTCTTCTGAAAATTTTATGTAAATACCAATTTAGCTATTTATCTGACTTTTGGTTTGTAAAAACATGAACTTGTAGTTAAAATAATATGTTTATCTTGAAGTAGATAGAGTAATAAGAGTAGAGAAGGTCAGGTTAGTGTAACATATCAGTATTTTGTTTAACTTCTTAATAGCCCAGTATTGTTGATGTCGGTTACCCGTCCATGTAGTGACCAAGCTCGACGCTACTTAACCTTGAGGTCGAGAGGCCCCCAACGTTTCCAAAAATAACAGAGTAGACCATGTGTTATGTTGGCAATATTCCTAGAGGAAACTGGGAATTCAAAACATCGCGGAGACATGTGTCGATTCGCTGCTTACAAATGTTTTGTCAGCATCACTTTACCAGAGCTGTAATCTTAATTAAAATCGTTATTTTTTAACATTTTCAATGTAGCAGTTAGTTTGCAATGAAGGACTGTTTTTTAATTGTGTCGCACCTTCGGAAGGTACTGAACTTAAATTCAGTGAAATGTCTATTAACAATTCTTGGTACTTTTTTTTTTTTTTTTTTTTTTTTTTTTTTTTTTTTTTTTTTTTTTTTTTTTGTAATTTACGTCCTCTAACGTTAATTTCCTTACTTTTAGTAAGCACGTAATATAAAAAAGTAAAATGGTGTACTTGTATGGTTGGAATAGAACAAGAGTTGCTGTACCATTGTTGTACGTGACAAGTGTGTTTGACGTGGACAAACTGTCACCGAGTTGTGACAAATGACTGCAGGCAGGAATGAGTCTTGTTTTACTTCTCATCGGCCGTGACTGCGCTCTGGTGAGATGTACGAAACATGGTGGCACAACTGATCAACTTCTCAAATATAGCCCCCAGAAAAAGCTGTTTATCGATTTGAAATTTGAGAAATGTTAGAAATGGAGAAGAATTGCTGTAAACAATTAGTATGTAATTGTTTGTTAAACAGACTTCAACTCTTTTTAAAATACCGTGTAATCTTTAATAATACAGGACGTGGTATTTTGAAAGAAAGGTAATATAGTCATCGATCAGAGAGCACAACTTTTGAACTGATATACCTAGAATGAGAAAGTCCACAAAATAACCAACAAATCTACCTCAAATTGACGAACCAACGTGACGCAAGGAAATCGTAGTAAATAAGAATTCACTTTAACAGCTAAAACCACAACTTGCTAGCTAAAGGCCAACCTTGTTATTTAAGTTCATCTTTAAATATTGTGACTTCGTGGAAATAAAAGTCTTGTTTGCAGAAAGCACACCCCTTACCGCAGTAAACAGACGTGATATACACAACAGCAGTCTTCAAGGTCGTCTCTGGCCCCGGTACACTTCAAATGTCCATTGTCGCAATAACCATCTCACAACTAAACCACTAACAACTGACTGCGCTCTAACACTTTGCGGTCATTGTTCTAGAATGCAATCGATCGTTCGATAACAATTGCGATGCAGCGAGCTGTCTCTTTCTTTCCTGCCCACGCGCAGCTCCAACGAAACAATGCGATCGGTGACAATATGAAGATTTACTAGAAAACCACAGACCACCCTTTACATGCGACGATTTTAGAACATTTTCATTTTCTTAAAAATGGCTGTAACAATTTTGATTAAAATATGGATATTATATAAGGATGGGTCCTCGATACTTAGGATATCTGGATACTCACGATACTTGTGTGGTATCGACAACGAACGATACTTCAGAAAATTCACTCGCTAGTGATTCTGCAATTTTTGTTTTATTTTAAAATCACTAAATATTATTACAAAGTCCGAGTAATTGTCAGGAATGTGGTAGCTGTATACAAGAAAATAATCGTGTGTCAACTGTCAGTTAACAGTTCACTACATATCTCAGCTCCTCTTTCTAGTGTACTGCATTACTGCAAAACAAATTCAACATTTACACAACTAAAACAATATTTGTGTATTCCACGTACAACAGTTTTCTCTGAAATACTATTTAGTACAGCAGGACTCATATGTGACAGAAAAAGAAGTAGGCTTGACCTCGAAACAGTGAAAATGCTAGTACTTTTGTACAAAAACTTATAAAAGTGAACTGTTTTGTTTTTAAATGTCTAATGTAGAGTTTAAAAGTAAGAACACTGATGATTTTAAGTTTTGTCTCTGTACACCTATTTAATTTTATTGGCATTACACAGTTCTGCCAACATTCTATTTTGTGTTGAAACTAGAAGTAGAAATGGCGGTATTGAATATCGAAATAAAGTGGAATATATCGTATATCGATATCGAGAATCGAGAAAAATTGGTATCGCCCCATCACTATTTAACATATTTTCATGATATTTACTAGGAGTAGAAGTCTTGTTGATTCCGAATTAAGTTTTGCTAATGTCACTGCTATACGAGTAATTAACATGTGTGCTGTTCGGATCTTACGGTTCAGGTATTCAACATCCAATCGAGCGCTGTCGTCTTTTCTTTCTCTCTCATGTGGACATCAACACAAGAATAACAGAAACAAAACAAACTCTGATTGAATCGATATTAACTTCAAGTTATTTATTATTCTTGTTGGCCATTTTCTCTTACAAGAATAATATGACGTGTTTCATTCACGTGACATTTCCTAAATGTAACTGGTTCAGTACTCAAATTTAGGTTCAAGGGTAGACTGCAGTAAAAGTACTGGTAGGGGACACCGGCAACGCTCATGTGACTTTGGCAATTCATAGCCCATCAACAAATTCTAAATGACTTTTGTATAACTCATAAACTGTAACAGATAGACAAAATATTACTTCATGACAATTGTATATCTTGTTAAAATATGCAATTTATGTTAAATACATTTTGTTCGAAGTGAATCATTTCTGGGATATTCTTGCTATTTGTTTACATTTTCCAATACTTATACCTTTCTCAAGTCGTTACTCATTTGTACATACAAAGACATGACAAAACATTTGACTATCACTTAAAGTCTACTGTAACTACAATAAGATAATATTTATCTTGAAGTAGATGGAACAATAAGAGTAGAGAAAGTCATGTGAGTGTAACACATCAGATATCGGTTTTTTATTCACTTAATTTTAATCCTGACAAAACTACATAGAGATACAAAGAGAAAAGCGATAGTCAAATGTTTCCACAAGTAAACGCTTTTTACTGTTGTTAAAATTACGTACCCTTTGCAAGCAAACAAGTGAACATCAGACACCTACCAATTGTTAACAACAAATATCATGGAAATGATTGGTGCCGCAGGAAAGCCTACTTGATACAAATTGTGTAAAAGTAATTTGTGACAAAACATGGTTTGTTTGGGGAAGGTGGTTTGACCTCGTAGCAAGACAGTGGTACCAACTCAAGGTGACCAGAGAATCAATACACCTGCCGTTGAGAAGCCGTATTAAGTCTTGAAGACCAGCAAATGTCTTGAGTTATAACTGGGTCGTTTTCCAAACCATCAAACACTTGAAAGTGTTGCTCTTGTTAATGTCTTTGTGCTCGCCATAGCGCCACTAAACATAAGGGGCAAATAGTTTGTTTCAACAGCCAAACTTTGGTGTTTAACTTCCGTATCTGTCAAGGAGGGACAAGAAAATTGCTCTACTGCAAACTTTCTTCATATAGAATACTTTTGAAAATTTATTTGCTCAAAAATGACTTTAGGAATTGTAATTTAAGTCTCATATGTTTAAGATATTTTCATGACAAACGAAAATATACATGTTGAATTTTCTGTGAATGTATTCGAAGTGAACTACATTCTTAATGAATTTTGTATAATTGGTAAACTGTAAGACACAAAATATTACTACTCAAAAGAATGTAGATCTCGTTAAATCATACAATTTATGTAATTTTTTTGCAAAAATATTTTCGAAATATAGTTGGTTATTTTTGAAACTTTACGGACAATTGAATGAAAAAAAAGACATTAACTTGTTAAACTTCAGGCCCAAATCAAACAGGCAGTTTGTGTTCAAGGGGGGATTGACAGTAAGGATATGTACTAGAGTATCGTAGATGTAATGAGAGAAGCAACTTGATGTAGGATACATTTTGGAGAAGCAATTAGAAGGTGCAGCAGCCGGGTATCGATTTAACAACTCCCTTCCTTACAGCCACCTGCTCGCCTTCATTAAACTCCGTCAACATTCAATTGTTTAAATGTCTCCCACTTGTTACTGGACGTATCAAAGTTAAACCTTTACACAAAGAGCTACAAAGTCAAATGTTTAACAACTGAAGGCTATATTCTAATCTTCGTGATCTATCGACAGCGTTTTTAAAGAATAAGTAATGAAGATTTGAGCCATTTGAGCTATTAATAACAGTTGCCACGAATCACTTGTTCATTTTAAAGAGATGTACAAATGAGAACGTCACCCAAAATTCAAGACATACATGTTATTATGATATAAATATATTTAATGTATCATCCTTTGTTTATAAAAAAGAGCAGTATCCGGCGTTTACAATGTTGTGACGGGTTCGTTCTAGTGAATCCTCTCAGTTTCTGATAGCCGAGCGGTTATAGACAAGGCTAGACCTACAAAGGTTCGAGTCCCAAACATCATTTTGATCTTTTTTATTGTGTATTACGCACATTGTAATATAACTCTCATTTGCTAAAGCTTATTTAATTTTATGACATTTATGCTCACACTGTTTTATTTTTAAACCAACTGAAATAAATGTTTTAGTCCTATATGGCAAATCAAGTATCGGATGTGTATATCCTCTGCCGTCATTGTGTGGGACATGAAGGAGAGGATACCTAACAGATGAATGAGCCCAATATTAAGGCAACTTTGTAATAAATCGCATTTATTTTGAAAACGACAAGAATATTATTTGCGTTTTTATAAACGAATATGTTTAAAATATTATTTATCTTCTGCAAGAAGAACATGAGACATTGCTATTAAAGTAACAATACCGCTCGGTTACCGTATCACATAGCGTTGAAGTGAAGCCAGAGCGGTATCAAAGCGTATCGTCATCGAATGTTTCCCAAGTTTTCCGAATCGCTGAATGGTAATGTTTTAAGAAAGTCGAACCGTAATCCAGTACTTGCTGTCAAATTGTGATCGCATCTTTTACAGTGGAGAAGAGTCGGGCGATTGAGAGGCCGTCACGACTCATATACCGTTCCATACCGTTCTAGAATGTAATTGAAGAATATTCGACTACTGGAACTATGGGGAATTTTGAAATATAGCTAAGTTAATAACTGGAATACCAGTTATGTGTTACTGCAAACCAGTAATAGAATATTTTTGTTTAAAACATTTAAAGTATGTTTGAAATTTTTGTAAATTTTTAAATTAAATTTATAAAATATTGAAAGAATGGATTAGAAAAATTTTAAATTTTTAATTATATTTTTGAAATTTATTTTTGTTTGTTATTTTTAGAAATGTGGTGTGGATTTTGATGTTTGATGAGAATACATTTTAAAATGTTTGTAAAAGTTTTATTTTTATTTATAGATAATCTGTAAATTGTGTATGTTTTGTATATGTTTTTGATGTTTTAATAAATAAATACAAGTCTGAGTATTGACCTCGGATTAAGAAAATAGGTGCCGGGGTATACAGATTTTATTATTATTATATTTTTTTTACTGGAACCATTCTAATGTCTCCGGTAGAACCCATCGATGCCTGGTTTACTGCTGATTCGACAAGTGTGGCTCCGTGGTGAATAGTCGGCGGCCGTGGAACACGCAGTGAAGGAGCTGTAGCGTGCAGCACAAGTGCAAAGAGCCCTGCACCGTGAGCGTTGTGCTTTGGTTCCCTGTCAAAGAATGTCCCCGTAGGGGAAGGGATCCGTCGCTTTTAGCTGCCAAAGTGCGGGCGCTGCGGACCCCTAGCACTCGTGGTACCTCTGACGTTACTAGAGGAACCTCGGGCCGAACAGCCGAGCCCTTCCTTCGGAAGTTGTTCGGATTGGGATGGACTCGAGGGGGCAGTGTGTTCCCGAAACCCGTGGGAATCGGGTACGTCTTCGGACGGGGTTGAGGGAAGCCATTAAGTCTCCCGGGCACTAGCCTGCAAAGCTAGTAGAAGGTGTGCTAGATCACCAGGCGGCCCCACCGAGGTTTTTCGGTAGTCTTCACCTTGAGTGTTGACGCGCGTAAGTGGCGTATCCACTTCCATCCCGTCTTGAGTCCATAGGACCAGATGGGGGGGCTTGTTAATCTCTAGGTCTTGCCCTATGGAAAGCACCTCGGAGGACGCCGAGCGCCCTTTGGGACAGCTCAGTTACTCCCTGGTTGAAGGAGGCCCGGGTCTTGTTCCTACGGGTTCAAGGCTAATGGGAGTAGAGCCTCTGGACTCAGCTTATGTCAAAGAATGTGCCCGGGATCGATCCCTCACCTGGAGGGTGCGGGTTTAAGTTACGGGTATAGGACCGGTTCTCACGGTCCGTCGGAAACCCTGGTTCCTAAGGTCACCTGACCTTATGTTCTCCCCGTATCGGTTGGATGATCGTTCACCTCTACATTGCGTATGTGGACGTGAGGTCGGCAGTGGGGTTGAGCAATCACGTCTGCACATTTGAGTAAAAGAGAAAGTGATTGTACGTTACGAAATAAAGCCGACTGCGGCGAAACTTCGTGCCCTCTGTCATTGCTATACGCATGGGACCTCCAAACGTACATTTATAGTAAAGTCTTAATGTGTAAGTTCTATGTGGAGTGTAATAGCTTCTCTACCTAAAGAATATAAAAACAATTATATAAAATATGTTTATGACAATTATCTCAATAGTAATGGGGTTCCATACACAAAGCATGTACCATTGTTGTACTGCAATTCGACAGCATTATGAGTTTATCAGTAAGGACATTCTGAAAATCAGAAATTGGTTCCTTCTACTTGATAAGAAGCGACAGAAGATACCTGGCTTAGTTTTGCCACGCCCATTTCTCTACAACATGAGAATCCAACAATGCTTAGTAGTAATTCTTTTGTTGATAATTTTGTTAGGCAATGTGGTAAAACAGCAAAACATTCAAGTTAATACAAAATAAAAATATGATTAACTTTCTTCTCATCGTAAAAGAACAGAAGGTGTCATCGTCATTCACTGATGTAAGAAACCATTCGTGGTATTGGGTTACCTCATAAGATTTTACATTTAATAATTTAATAGTTCTATTTTAATTTTAAATTTCAAAAAGTATACCGTTTATTAGTATCCAATTGTTTCTGCAAAGAAAATAAACAATTTTTAATTATAAAACTATTCAGTCTGGAATAATGAAACATATACCAACAATTTACTTAAACATGTTTAGGGAAAACTTCCATTTAGCAGCAGAGTGTTTCTTTAAGGATTTTGTCAAGGAAGGGACGTAAATAAAAGGCTGTCACATTGGTTTTACTTGATTAATCTCTATTCCTCAGATCAGTTATCGCAAGTTGAGTTGTTAGCCTACTTTGCGTCGTTATGGAAGCAGTGGCAGTAGGATTAGAGGTAGACCGAGGATTCATGACTCAAGACAAAGATCAGGATATAGTCGGGCACAGCCAAGCTACAGAATTTGTCTGTTTTCTTAGGGAATTCTTTAAATAGGAAGAGGAGAATTTACTTCTTCACAATAAACCGCTTATTTCCTTCAACCAAGTGAGGGAAAAAAAAAAAAAAAAAAAAAAAAAACACCTATGTGTGTCAAAATAAGTGAGGTGCCTGTTTCTAAGGAGAATCAGCTACTGCCAGGTCTATCAGGAAACAAGACCAAGAATATCTCCATAGTTCTCAATTAGATGTCATAAGAAGGCACACCTGTGACTATTTCACCCGAAAGGAGTATCCTACCATACGTAAGCTTCTTTCTTCTCTTAGAGAAGCAGAGCTATTTGAAGAAAGTACTCCATGCTCTGGGATTTGAGTTCAAATAAATAACAGAAAACTGATACTAGAAAGATAAAGTATTAATGAATTATTGAAAAGGCTCATTGTGAAGACGCTACAGTGCAGTGAGTGTGTATCCAGAACAAATTATTATTGTTCTTAAAGATTAACTCTGTATGTTGTTGCTGAAGTGAGATAACCTCGAATGCTTGTTTATGTTTCGAGTAAAGCGGGAGACCTGCGTAACTTGCTAACTGCTTCTCGGCGACATTGCAGCTCCCCACGGGGAGAAACAGATCCTTTTATAAATCAACAACAAAGTATAGTCATGTAGACGTTATTAAAACATACGTTATTGAATATAATTCAAGAGTGATAGCATTCAGAAACAGTTGAAAACTCTCTTAACATCCCTTGAGAAAAACATCTCAGATTTCAAGAGTGGAACAGCTGAAAGCTGGGATACAAGAAAGTATTAACACAACTGCGTAGGACGTACGTGCCGAGTTTAGCCACCCCTGCTCCAGGAATTTCCTAGTCCCTAGTAGAGGCGTTTAGTTGGAACCTGGCCTGCACCCAATTAGAAGGGTCGTGTACCCAAGCTGCTCGTCTCATTCACAGCAGGTAATAATCTGACCCCCACCTGACGTGTTACCCTCACACGACCCTCTCTACTCTACTTCTAGATAAACTCTATCTTATTGTAGGAATACAGTAGATTTTAAGTGATAGTCAAATGTTTTGTCAGTCTTTGTATAAATATCGTCTTGAGAAAAGTATAAGTATTGGAAAATTTAAACAAATAACAAGCAATATCTTGGAAATGGTTAACTACACACAAAAATATATTTAACATAAAACATATGTTTTAACAAGATCTACATTTTTGTGTAGTAAATTTTGTCTATTTGTTACAAATAACCAGTTATACAAAAGTTGGCAGAATGAAGAGCACGTCATGTATGTTTCCGATGCTTTTTTCCGCGTACGTAGGACTGTTTTCGTTTTCTTTTGTTTTACACATATGCACAATATACATAAACAGCCCTGCCCAAGACGTGACTCGAATTTACAAATTGTGTACAGTAAAAAGTTGCACCTTTTTGAAAAATAGAACAACTAACAAAGATTTGTTTTTATCAATCAATACAAATGCATATATTTGATCCAAAACCGTTATCCTATCTCCTTAACAGTTGGATGGGCGTGACTGTTACACACATTTCTAAACATTTTCCCATTCGCGTGTTTCGCTAAGCAAAACTTTACTTGGTGCAGCGTAAAGATTTCCTTTGCTCTACTCTTTGTGTTGAGGTTCGCTTTTGTTTCTGCTGTTTAAATATTGCAACTTTCCCAACTCCACACGTACTTCCCACATTGAGATTTTATTGGACTTTTACGTTTTGAGACTCCGGCAATTACCCCAAACGCCTATTTGTCCTTCAAAACGTAAATATCGAATAAATCCTAAGTTTACTGCGTCGGTCTCTCTAGCATACTCACGTACAAGAGCTCCCGAGTTCAAATCTTGGCAGCGTGACTTGCTGGATAAGGTTTCCCTTATCCTCAAAGATGAACGTCTGGTAACTCTAAGCTCTATGTACCCTGTACTTATCTGAACATCATTTCATTCATCGTCCGATATGACTTAACGTTGGAGGTTTTCTCTTATCCTGAAAGATGAATGTCTGGTAACTCTAAGCTATATGTACCCTGTACTTATTTGAACATCATTTCATTCATCGTCCGATATGACTTAACGTTGGAGGTTTTCTCTTATCCTGAAAGATGAATGTCTGGTAACTCTAAGCTATATGTACCCTGTACTTATTTGAACATCATTTCATTCATCGTCCGATATGACTTAACGTTGGAGGTTTTCTCTTATCCTGAAAGATGAATGTCTGGTAACTCTAAGCTATATGTACCCTGCACTTATTTGAACATCATTTCATTCATCGTCCGATATGACTTAACGTTGGAGGTTTTCTCTTATCCTGAAAGATGAATGTCTGGTAACTCTAAGCTCTATGTATCCTGTACTCATTTGAACATCATTTCATTCATCGTCCGATATGACTCAACGTTGGAGGTTTTCTCTTATCCTGAAAGATGAATGTCTGGTAACTCTAAGCTCTATGTACCCTGTACTTATTTGAACATCATTTCATTCATCGTCCGATATGACTTAACGTTGGAGGTTTTCTCTTATCCTGAAAGATGAACGTCTGGTAACTCTAAGCTCCATGTACCCTGTACTTATCTGAACATCATTTCATTCATCGTCCGATATGACTTAACGTTGGGGGTTTTCTCTTATTCTGAAAGATGAACGTCTGGTAACTCTAAGCTATATGTACCCTGTACTTATCTGAACATCATTTCATTCATCGTCCGATATGACTTAACGTTGGGGGTTTTCTCTTATCCTGAACGATGAATGTCTGGTATCTCTAAGCTCCATGTACCCTGTACTCATTTGAAAATCATTTCATTCATCGTCTGATATGACAACGTTGGAGGTTTTCTCTTATCCTGAAAGATGAATGTCTGGTAACTCTAAGCTCTATGGACCCTGTACTTATCTGAACATCATTTCATTCATCGTCCGATATGACTTAACGTTGGAGGTTTTCTCTTATCCTGAAAGATGAATGTCTGGTAACTCTAAGCTATATGTACCCTGTACTTATTTGAACATCATTTCATTCATCGTCCGATATGAATTAACGTTGGAGGTTTTCTCTTATCCTGAAAGATGAACGTCTGGTAACTCTAAGCTCCATGTACCCTGTACTTATCTGAACATCATTTCATTCATCGTCCGATATGACTTAACGTTGGGGGTTTTCTCTTATTCTGAAAGATGAACGTCTGGTAACTCTAAGCTATATGTACCCTGTACTTATCTGAACATCATTTCATTCATCGTCCGATATGACTTAACGTTGGGGGTTTTCTCTTATCCTGAAAGATGAACGTCTGGTAACTCTAAGCTATATGTACCCTGTACTTATCTGAACATCATTTCATTCATCGTCCGATATGACTTAACGTTGGGGGTTTTCTCTTATCCTGAACGACGAATGTCTGGTATCTCTAAGCTCCATGTACCCTGTACTCATTTGAAAATCATTTCATTCATCGTCTGATATGACAATGTTGGAGGTTTTCTCTTATCCTGAAGGATGAATGTCTGGTAACTCTAAGCTCTATGTACCCTGAACTCATTTGAAAATCATTTCATTCATCGTCCGATATGACTTAACGTTGGAGGTTTTCTCTTATCCTGAAAGATGAATGTCTGGTAACTCTAAGCTCTATGTACCCTGTACTTATCTGAACATCATTTCATTCATCGTCCGATATAACTTAACGTTGGAGGTTTTCTCTTATCCTGAACGATGAATGTCTGGTATCTCTAAGCTCCATGTACCCTGTACTCATTTGAAAATCATTTCATTCATCGTCTGATATGACAACGTTGGAGGTTTTCTCTTATCCTGAAAGATGAATGTCCGGTAACTCTAAGCTCTATGTACCCTGAACTCATTTGAAAATCATTTCATTCATCGTCCGATATGACAACGTTGGAGGTTTTCTCTTATCCTGAAAGATGAATGTCCGGTATCTCTAAGCTCCATGTACCCTGTACTCATTTGAAAATCATTTCATTCATCGTCTGATATGACAACGTTGGAGGTTTTCTCTTATCCTGAAAGATGAATGTCCGGTAACTCTAAGCTCTATGTACCCTGAACTCATTTGAAAATCATTTCATTCATCGTCCGATATGACAACGTTGGAGGTTTTCTCTTATCCTGAAAGATGAATGTCCGGTAACTCTAAGCTCCATGTACCCTGTACTCATTTGAAAATCATTTCATTCATCGTCTGATATGACAACGTTGGAGGTTTTCTCTTATCCTGAAAGATGAATGTCCGGTAACTCTAAGCTCCATGTACCCTGTACTCATTTGAAAATCATTTCATTCATCGTCTGATATGACAACGTTGGAGGGTTTCTCTTATCCTGAACGATGAATGTCTGGTGTCTCTAATCTCCATGTACCCTGAACTCATTTGAAAATCATTTCATTCATCGTCTGATATGACTTAACGTTGGAGGTTTTCTCTTATCCTGAAAGATGAATGTCTGGTAACTCTAAGCTCTATGTACCCTGAACTCATTTGAAAATCATTTCATTCATCGTCTGATATGACTTAATGTTGGAGGTTTTCTCTTATCCTGAACGATGAATGTCTGGTATCTCTAAGCTCTATGTACCCTGTACTTATCTGAACATCATTTCATTCATCGTCCGATATAACTTAACGTTGGAGGTTTTCTCTTATCCTGAAAGATGAATGTCTGGTATCTCTAAGCTCCATGTACCCTGTACTCATTTGAAAATCATTTCATTCATTGTCCGATATGACTTAACGTTGGAGGTTTTCTCTTTTCCTGAAAGATGAATGTCTGATAACTCTAAGCTCTATGTACCCTGTACTTATTTGAACAACATTTCATTCATCGCCCGATATGACTTAACGTTGGAGGTTTTCTCTTATCCTGAAAGATGAATGTCTGGTAGCTCTAAGCTCTAGGCACCCTGTACTCATTTGAACATCATTTCATTGATCGCCCGATATGACTTAATGTTGGAGGAAGTTAGTTAAAGTTCAGTACCTAGTAAAGTTGCCATCGCAAATTATGTTTTATTTTCATTTTATAAGTTTTTCAAAAACAGTGTTGTTTAAAATAGAATATAGGTGGTAAATTAAATGGATATCTTACATTTTCGGAAAATGGCCTCGGAATTCCTTTTCATTATGTATTAATTTTATATAGTTAATAAACTTTAAATTAAGGACAAAAGATACTGCAGATCTATTTATATCTGATAGAATTTTTAATGTGCAGTCGATATTCAGCTGTTTCTCGTAATTGTCAGCACATAAGACGACTTGTTACTATTTGTTTAAGCGTTTATCTTCTGTAATATGCCGGTTTGAGTGTCATTAATGCAAATAGGAGATGTGTCGCTGTTACAGTGAAGCCCTGCCTGCCGCTGCAGCAGCAATGGACTACCCCAATGCGGCAAACACTAGCGTAGACTCTCTCCCGCCCATACCGTCGAGAGAGACCTACACAAAAATGTACACTTTAATCTGTATTTGTTTTAATATTGGTTGTTACAGTCCAAGTAGCCAAGTCTATATTAACTGATAATGTCACTAGTTAAAATTGCTCTACACTTTCCTCTTATGCATACCTCTATCTATTTCTAGTTAATCGAGGAAATGGTTTGTACAACTGTTTTTATTATACGTCTTAAACAAATGGACATTTTAATTAAAATTATTAGAGGCATTTTAGAGAAAATTTCATTATTTTCACGTATACCGTAATGGTAGGACGTCAATGTATGAACATGAAATTTGCTTTGCCATCCAAAATAGCATTATAACGTCAACTTCAAAATAAAATAACCATTTTATCAATATTATTAAACATGTTTAAAATATTCGTAGTTGGATGTTTTTGAATTCAACTTGTACCACATTATTAACATTTCAGGAAACTACTCTTTTTGGAACCTCCAGAATAATTTAACACTTACAAATATTCAAATAGAACAGTACTTTCCCAACTATAGTAACAATTTCTGCAAACAATAATAAATAATTATTATATTGTTGTTTTTCCATATGTGAATAAAGCAAACAAAATATTATATAGCTTACCTAACCTAAATTTCTCACAAGTCAACAGATACCATAGTAAATAATATAAACAAGTCATGTCTATCTTCACTTTTCAGTTCATTCGTAATTTGTCTTTTGTCATAAAGACAGCGATCATTTTGAAATCAATTTCTCGACAAATGACGCCATTTCGCTTGTTTTCTATTCTTGTGCAGTGTGATAGTGTTTTGTTTTTCTGTCTCTTGTGTAATGGATAAATGTAAACATAAAAGCTTGGAGTTTACAAGGTTTGGCGATAATGTTCATGTTCATATTAAAGAATGAATCATTTTTTAACCTGATAACAAGACTTAGCGTTGCGTTTGTGACAACTTTTCTATGTCGATAAGACATTAGACACTTTTGTGTTTTAGACACGCTGTTCACATACAAATAGATACCAACACGCATTTTTTTTTCAAAAATGTTTTTATTGCATTCAGATGGCTTCTAAAAACGTATTTTTGCAGAAATTGCTATATTGAAACTGTCTAGTACATAGTTTTTCAAGAAGTGAATACAGTGCAATATTATCGAACAATAAGGAATATAGAAATGAAAGGAAGGAAGCAAACAAATTGGATTTGTGCCCATCTACAAGGACATTAACCTGAATTCCCAGTAACTGTGGGAATGTTCCAAATTTGTTACATCAGCCAGCTCAGGTTCTCTCGGCACAAATGTCTAGGATCTGAGACAACGTGATTTTGTGATCGAAAGAAAGGAAACAAAAGACATCGCAAGCTTTTGGGCATGTCCGCTAGGTGAAGCATGAGAGAAATAAGATATAAAGTCAAAAGGCGAAGTGTTCTGCTGCAATATCTAGATTTCTCCAAAACTACATGTTTTGACAGTCTCCATTATTTTAAACATCTGTGTGTCAATATGTAAACATAAAACATATTCCACACCAGAAAATCCCCTAATTCAAATTACCCTTTGCATGCAAGCTTTTTGGATATATCATATGTTTAAGATCTACGAATGTCCTCAGAAGTGCTCTTCATTCTGAATGTCTTTTGTCATTCTAAGGACATTTCCAGAAAATTCAAGATATACATTTTGTTTGTCTTTAAAATAAACCTAGGGTAGGTGTTTTGTTAAAGATACTCAAGAGATATTTTTCATGTGAAGCGTAGTTTGGGCTGGCGTAATTTCTTTAAAATGTTCTTTTTTTAGACACATTGATCACACTTGCACATACTGTTGTGACCTTTATGGTGGAATGCAATACTTGAAGTTTCCGCACTATGGAATGCATAACAAGATGGCGTGTGCTACTCTGTTCCCTAACCTGTACTTACTGTACACAGTTATGGGAAGTCCAAACCACATTAAAGTTTCAATGAGAGTATAACTATTTGACCGCAGGTCTGTGCTCTCCTCAATCAATATCTCGACCTTCCTTCCTTAATATTTCACAGTTCTGTCCTTACGTAACCAAGCAAGTCTCCAAGGAGTATTAACACACGTTCCTGGAATAATAACGACAGGTTTTATTTTGTGTAAGGTCTCCGTGTGTATTTGTGTTTGAACGCTAACGTGTCAGCTACTTCACACAGACTGTTCTAACGATGATAGAAAATTGCAGTTTTCTTTAAAATGTCGCTAAGAGTTTTAATTAACCCATTAATGCCAACTTTCATTTGTGTCTCGGTTGACTTTCAGCATTACAATTGCTTTCCGTTGCGGATTCCTTGTGTCATGCGAACCTTTATCGACGTTTTAAAATTAATATTTAAATGACTAACAATGTGTCCACATAGTGACGACATGCATGATAAAAGTAACTCTTGAGATATCATGTAAATGAAGTAAATAAATAATATATGTGGCGGGCGTTGAAACACACGTTTACGATATGTATGTGTCTGACAGACTTTTGTATTACATAACTTTTGTAAGAGAGTCAAAAATGTAGATCACAGAATGCAAATACATGTTAGTGAAGTTTTTTGGGACTTCAACTCTTGGCGTTGAACTTTTAGCTGGGTGCAAACTACCGTACGCGACCGAGAAAAAACGAAAAACAAGTTTTTCTTTCACGTATGCACGAGTCCTTGTGGCGAGTGGAGAGCGCTCCACAATAGAGTACATTGTTCCATTGTGTGTCTTCCAGCACAAACAGAGAGAACACTTGACCTTGTGCTCTTTGTTCTCTGATCGAGGATGTTGAGTCTGGAAACGTTAGGCACCCGGCCTCTCAAGACTCGCCCTGCTGCCAAAATGAAGTAAAGAGAGGAATAACGTTTTATCATCTGTCGAGTGGATAGAGAAAGTCGTGTGAATATAAATTATTGAACTGGCGTATTGGATTGCATTACGTTACGGAATTTGACACGGAGGTCCAAGCTTGATCTATTGTACCTATGTCCCCAAGTGCGATATCCCCGGGAGGAAGGATGAGGTGAGAGGAGACAGAGTGACTGAACTGGACTACACTACGGAGGGGATTCGGCACGGAGGTACAAACTTGGTGTAATGTACCTATGTCCCCAAGTGCGATATCCCCGGGAGGAAGGATGAGGTGAGAGGAGACAGAGAGACTGGACTGGACTACACTACGGAGGGGATTCGGCACGGAGGTACAAACTTGGTGTAATGTACCTATGTCCCCAAGTGAGATATCCCCGGGAGGAAGGATGAGGTGAGAGGAGACAGAGAGACTGGACTGGACTACACTACGGAGGGGATTCGGCACGGAGGTACAAACTTGGTGTAATGTACCTATGTCCCCAAGTGCGATATCCCCGGGAGGAGGGATGAGGTGAGAGGAGACAGAGCGACTGGACTGGACTACACTACGGAGGGGATTCGGCACGGAGGTACAAACTTGGTGTAATGTACCTATGTCCCCAAGTGAGATATCCCCGGGAGGAAGGATGAGGTGAGAGGAGACAGAGGGACTGGACTGGACTACACTACGGAGGGGATTCGGCACGGAGGTACAAACTTGGTGTTATGTACCTATGTCCCCAAGTGAGATATCCCCGGTAGGAAGGATGAGGTGAGAGGAAACAGAGGGCGGTCGACCCAAGAAGTCAAGACAGAGGGCAGGGTCCCAGCTTTACCAGTCCTACCGAAGGAGGAACTGTTTACCAAGAGTATATCAACCTGCTATGCAGCGCCGAGACCTACGCCAACACTTGTACCCTGAAAGAGAGATGACGTTAAATTATAATGGAGATGAAACGTAGGGACAGGAAGTTCTTTGGGTGTAATTAACCTACCCACATTCACCTGCCGAGCTGGGAACACCCCCGAAAATACCATGATTCAGGTGGATCGGCCATGGATATCGAACCCGGGTCACCCTCCTGAGCCATCCCACTCGGTCAACTGACGTGTTGCAGACAATAAACTAACGAGCCCCACACTGAAGTGTCCAGAACGTGTTGCATACTGCTATAACTTGCAGTTTATGACACTCCAAACGTCAGAACGAGGGTTGAACCCAACAAACCTAACTAACATCATACATCACTCCTTGACAACAACATCCACCACTTTACACTCAAATATTTACGTAAATACGCATTTTGGAAAACATTGCCTAACGTTTTAAAACATATTTTCACAATAAATAAAAGCTATACAAGATGTGATAAAAAAGTAACGAGAATTTTAGTCTTTCTTAAATAATCTTTATTTATTGATCAATGTCAAAGTAATTCCCCTACACTGTATCCACACCGCTACGCACCTGAAAATACCTGCTGTATATAAACCATGTGCTGCGGAGTAGAACCACAACACCCAAAACTGAAGTGTGGGGGACGGCGCTCTCTACGCTACCTATCTCAAGCGAATACAGGCATGAGCATTCCGTGTCACGAATATGTTCGAGATCTTGTCGGGAAACAGGCCAAGCGTACATCTCTCCCATCATCAGGATATTTTAATATATTATAGTATTGCAAAATCAACAGAATTCTGGCCAAATACAACATCAGGACCACCCACAAGCTACCTTCGAAGATTAAACATCTTTTGAGACCAGTGAAAGACAAACTGGTCTTCCAAGTTCCAGGAGTGTACCGCATTCTCTGTAAATATGGGACACCGTATATAGGACAAACCGGAAGGGCCATCGCTACTAGAATAAACGAACATGAACAGAGCATGCGTTTGATACAACCTGAGAGGTCTGGACTGGCAGAACATTGTTTTGATAACGCCAATTTTCGGGAGATCCAGTTCAGTACAAATAGTGGCATATGCTGACGATGTGGCAATTCTCGCAAGGAATATAAGAGCTCTTAGTGCTGGAAGAGAAAGCAAGGATCTAGGATTGGTAGTGAACGTTAGTAAAACCAAATATATGAAGATAAGAGGTGATGGGGATGCAAGAAGAGGAGAACCTACAGTTAAATTACACGAGAAATGATATCAAAGAGTGGAAAAATTCAAATACCTGGGATCTATGGTAACAGTAGATAATAAAACATCAGTGGAAATTCAAGAAAGAATAGCAAGTGGTAACAGATGTTACTATGACTTGCACAATAAAGGAACGTCAGTGGGAATACTAAAATTAAAATATATACAACTGTACTGAGGCCAATAGTAATGTATGGTACAGAAAGTTGGGTGTTGGCAGCCAGAGAAGAACAGTGGTTATTACGGTGGGAAAGGAAGATCCTGAGAAATATATTTGGAGTGATAAGGGACTTGGACGGATGGACAGTGCGGACTAACTTGGAGTTACAGTTCCTTATTTGGACAACCAAATATAGTAGTGAAAATTAAACAATGATTGGCCATGTGCAGAGAATACCGGAAACTAGTGTAGTTAAGAAGATATTCATAGGAAAGCTGAATGGTAGAAGGAGAAGAGGAAGACCCAGGAAAAGATGGGCAGACGACTTGAGAAAGTTGGGGGTTAAAGGCTGGAGAAGAAAAGTAGAGGACCGAGTAGAATGGAAGAGGGTGGTTAGGTAAGCCAAGAGCCTACATGGCCTGTAGTGCCAACCATCATCATCATCATCATCATCATCATCATCATCATCATCATCATCATCATCATCATCATCATCATCATCATCATCATCATCATCATCATCATCATCATCATCATCATCATCATCATCATCATCATCATCATCATCATCATCATCATCATCATCAGCTTTCGGGAGATGACACAACAGTTACTGGGAGCGGAAAATTAAGGAGACTTTGGTCATTTCCTCCGAGAGGAGCACGCTTAATCGTGATGCTAGATTTCAGTTCGGCTCCTCTTGGAAACCGGCCTTAAAATGGAAATCCGCCGGCTTAAGAAGCACTGATATATACAGCTTGATCATAAAGTTATGTAGTTACGTTTCTTTGACCTAATTAGTTTTCTACACTCACGCCATCTCCTGACCAGGCATTTAATTTACTGGACACAGTCTTTTGTTCAGTGATGCGAGTATTGATAGTGTTTTGTCTTTGTTTATATTTGGTCATATCGATTTTGTGTATGTACGATTTTTAATCGTCTTTTCACCTGATTTGTTTCCCGAGAAGATGTGGAACAGTTGGAAGTATTTGTGGTGTAGAGTGACAGTCACAGGGGGCCATGAGACAAACATTATCGGGATACAATTTACACGAGTGGTTTTTTCCTTACATTGTCGTATAAACTTCTTAGCTTTCAATGTTAAACCAAATATTTGAAACAGAATTCATGTAGACATACATCATACATCAAGAAGATACATTGGATGTTTAAAGTCAGCGAAATTATCACAACTTTGTGTTGAATTTTATGTGAATGTCCTCAGAGGTCCTTTGAAACTGAATAAAAAAAAAACAATTACACAAAGAGTCATCCTTTTAATATTCAAATGTTTAAATAAGCAAATAAACTTTATGAACACAAAGCGTTTTAAAAATGAACCTGAAGTATAAAATGGATTACTTCAGTCCCATAAAAATTGCTAAAAGGGAAGCACGTCCCAGTTTTTTGTTTTAAATTTAACAAGAAGTTTCCTTGCTATTTACAGTAACACGTAATAATCTATGTGAGGCCAGGACTCTTTGGTTCGCTTTAACAACGTGCTATATTTCTTTTGTCATACATTCTTACTTAATGTTTTTATTACCTTTATTTTACTTCCTCAACGTTAAGTCATATTGGACGGTGAATGAAATGGGTGAAATGATACTCAAATGTGTCCAGGATACATGGAGCTTAGAGCTACCCGACATTCGTCTTTAAGGATAAAGGAAAACCCTTACCCAGGAAACCTCTTGAACTTGAGGCAGACACGCTACCAAGGCGGGCTATTTTTATTTATATTACAAATCTTTTCTTTTTCGTGATTTCAAACAAAGCGTATAGCGAGCTACCAATACGTGTACAAGAAGCCGATATTTGATCACCCCTTGAACGTTACCGACTATAAATCACAATAAAAATGTTGTCTGTCTGCCGAGGGGATGCGATTGCGATATTGAGGAAACGTCATCGTCGGGGATTTATGGCTGTATCCCTGACAGGCACAACTCGCAAATCGGGAAGACAGTCTCAGTGGCGGCTCGTTTTGTACTGTATCCGCGGCGGCTTGTTTAATACTGTATCAGCGGCGGCTTGTTTAATACTCTATCAATGGCGGCTTATTTAATACTGTGTCAGTATCATCACATTTAGAAACCTCAGTGGCAGCTTGTTTAATACTGTATCAGTGGCGGCTCTATGTGTACTGTATCAGTGGCGGCTCGTTTTGTACTGCATCCGCGGCGGCTTGTTTAATACTGTATCAATGACGGCTTATTTAGTACTTTGTCAGTCACATCACATTTAGAAACCTCATACTGTGTCAGTAACATCTCGTTTAGAACCCTCAGTGGCGGCTTGTTTGCTACTGTCTCAGTGGCAGCTTGTCGACTACAGTCTCAGTGGTGGCTCTTTTAGCTCTATATCATTAACGCACCGCGTAGTACTGTTTCAGTGACGGCTCGTTTAATACCGTATCAGTGGCTGCTTATTTAGTACTGTGTCAGTAACATCACATTTAGAACTCTCAGTGGCCGCTCGTTTACTACTGTCTCTGTGGCGGCTTGTTTAATACTGTATCAGTGACGGCTCTATTTGTACTCTATCAGCGGCGGCTTGTTTAATACTCTATCAATGGCGGCTTATTTAGTACTGTCAGTAACATCTCATTTAGAACCCTCAGTGGTGGATCATTTAATACTGTATCAGTGGCGTCTCTATTTGTACTATATCAGCGGCGGCTTGTTAAATACTCTATCAATGGCGGCTTATTTAATACTGTGTCAGTAAAATCTCATTTAGAACCCTCAGTGGTGGCTCGTTTACTACTGTTTCAGCGACGGCTTGTTTAATACTGTATCAATGGCGGTTGGTTTACTACTGCCTCAGCGGCGGCTTGTTTAATACTCTATCAATGGCGGCTTATTTAGTACGGTGTCAGTAACATCTCATTTAGAACCTTAGTGGCCGCTCGTTTACTACTGTCTCAGCGGTGGCTTGTTTAATACTGTATCAGTGACGGCTCTATTTGTACTCTATCAGCGGCGGCTTGTTTAATACTCTATCAATGGCGGCTTATTTAGTACTGTGTCAGTAACATCTCATTTAGAACCTTAGTGGCCGCTCGTTTACTACTGTCTCAGCGGCGGCTTGTTTAATACTGTATCAGTGACGACTCTATTTGTACTCTATCAGCGGCGGCTTGTTTAATACTCTATCAATGGCGGCTTATTTAGTACTGTCAGTAACATCTCATTTAGAACCCTCAGTGGTGGCTCATTTAATACTGTATCAGTGGCGGCTCTATTTTTACTATATCAGCGGCGGCTTGTTTAATACTCTATCAATAGCGGCTTATTTAGTACTGTGTCAGTAACATCTCATTTAGAACCCTCAGTGGCGGCTTGTTTACTACTGTCTCAGTGGCGCTTGTCGACTACAGTCTCAGTGGTGGCTCTTTTAGCACTATATCATTAACGCATCGCGTAGTACTGTTTCAGTGACGGCTCATTTAATGCCGTATCAGTGGCGGCTTATTTAGTACTGTCTCAGTAACATCTCGTTTAGAACCCTCAGTGGCGGCTTATTTAGTACTATCTCAGTAGCAGCTCCTTTAGAGCTCTCAGTGGCTGCTCGTTTACTACTGTCTCAGTGGCAGCTTGTTGACTACAGTCTTAGTGACAGCACTTTCAGCACTATATTAATGAAGCATCGAGAAGTACTGTTTCAGTGGCGGCTCGTTTAGTGACGAATGGTGTAAGTCTAACTTTCTGTGGTGATATCTGTACTGCTGCCAATACATAGGACATAGTGCCTTTTATATGTCTGATGTAGCACTCTACAAAGGTTTGTTATATATTGTGACATAGAAACTGTAGTGATTTCTGGCCACCATATAAGACAATGAGATAAACTTTATTTCTTCTTGACTCAAATTGTAGTTGTATGTGTGAGGCTTTCACGGCAGTTAACACAATATTTTAATTTGAGTATTAAAAATTTGAGCATTAAAATTTACATGCAGTGTGCATGACGGAGGGGAAGCGATTAACATTGCAAATGGAGAAGAGAATTGGCGATGGATGGAGCGAACAACAAAATAAGAAATGAAATTACATTACGTCGAGTACAGAGTAAAGCAAGTGTGGGGATTCAAGAGATTAGTAAAGGGGGCGAACTTTAGGCAGGGGATATCAAGATGTACGGGTATGTCAGCAAGGCAAAAAGAGGTTGTCATGGGCAAGTTGTAGAAAAGAAGAAATAAAATGGGTCTGTGGGAGATAGAGGAAAAGATATGAGCAAATGTGATACGGCTGTACACGGGGAGAGGATATGTGTGATTAAGTGATAGGTTAACTGGAAGAAAGATTGAAAAAAGCTGCTAGTGACGTTAAATAAATAGTAACAGAGAAAGGGGATGATGATGTGCAAGTGAGAAATATTGAAAAGTGATGTTAAGTGAATACAGATAGTGAAACAATAACATGGAGCAAAGCAAATGCTAATCATTTACAGGGATAGACAAAGTTTGGCAAATACGAAAAAGTGGCGCAGAACAGAAAAGTAAATGGAAAACATTGACTATTAAAAGAGGCAAACAAGTGTGAAGTGTGTAATTGTATTAAAGGGCTGTCCTGTTAGCAGAGGGGCCAGGGTATGATACACTACTGTGTGATAGTTCACAGAGACAGGTGTGTCTGTTGACCCTAAAACCCCAGCAAAGGCTGCTATCGATTGTGTAAGAGTATTAACCGTTAAAATCTGTGTGCGCAGGCGCGTACACGCACTTCTTTGTAAAATACGAGGAATGATTTCGCCGTCACTATGACCTTGGGCTGTTTTCTTATTTTAGACGCTCGGCGTTTGTTTCGGAATGTTCATCAATCTCGCGACGTCACGTTCCGTCTTTCTCCGCATGTATCACACGTTACTGTCTCAGCAAATTACCACAACTATTCACTTATCATGCAGATCGCTCGCCTTGTCAGTATACTCCTCTAGATCGTTTATTTTTTCTTTCAAATAGATGTATAGCTAGCAATGTCTCAGTTGATATGTCTAAATACCTACAATTCACGTGGAACAAAGCTAACATTGTTGAGTTCGGCATTATTCAAAGCGATGTTGTTCTAACACGGGAGTTAGGCGTAACACTGTTCTGTACTTAGTGTACGTGACATAAAGCATGTATTACTACGCGGTCTGTTCAAAAAGTATCACGCGTTATGTTGGTATTCATGTCCCTCACTGATGTTGACAAGCTCGGCGGTTTGGAATGTTCACTTAATTGTTGATAGTTATTTTGTTTTGGCTCGTCTTCGATTTTTGCCTATTCCAAAAAAGAAAATGGATCAAAGAATCTGTATCAAATGCATCTATCTACCTTGGACGAAAGCAACATTTGTCGGTGGTACAAAAGGTTCTCAGAGGGTCGAGCAGATGTGAACGACATCCGAGCTCATCAACAACCGACGAAAACGATGAAGAAGTGATGAAAATAGTATTGTCTATTGTCGAATCACGGTTAAAGAAGTTGCAACATATCGTCGGCTCGTGGCATTGCATTTTGACCAATGATTTGGGCATGAGACGGGTACCAAAGTTGCTCAATTTCGACCAAAAATATCGTCGCTATTGAACTCTGTCCGCGACAGGGGATCATAACTGTCTATGGTTATGACGTGGAAACTAAACCTCAATCATCCCAATAGCCAAGTTCGGTCGAATGTGAAGACTTTGCTTACATTTTCCTTCAAATGCAGGGGCGTGGTGCATCATGAGTTCTTGCCACACGGTAGAACAGTCAATAAGGAATATTAACTGAAAGATATGCGCAATTTGCGCGAAGGGATCCGCCAGAGACGCACGGATTTGTGGAAGAACAAAAATTGGCTTTTGCACCATACTAACGCCCTTATTAACTGTACGCGGATGTTTGGCCAAAAACAACATAATTAGAATGCCGCAGCTACCTACTCTCCAAATCTGGTCTCCTGTGACCTTTACCCCTTCAAAACTGAAGAGGCTCATGAATGGACGACGCTACGACACGATTGCGGAGACAAATAAATCACGACACGTGCACATCAACATTTGCTACACGTTGTTCGTACACTGTGAGTGGAATTGAGGTCAACTTTTTGTTAAACTAAAGTGATGCTAACGCCCGTCGAGAACTTTGTCCTAGTCATAAAGGGTAGATTTCCCTCGAGAACACTGTCCTCTTGTGTAATCCGCACGGGCAACTGAAACAGTGACCGCAACATTTCACATCACTTTCTCTGTCTACTTCAAGATAAACATTATCTGATTAAAAATACAGTAGAACTGAAGTGATAGTCATGTGTTTCTATGTACAAATGAATGACGACTTGAGACAAGTACAAGTATTGGAACATTCATATAAATAACAACGAACATTCGCAAACGACTTAAATTATACAAAACACACACACACACACACACACACACGCGCGCGCGCGCGCGCGCGTGCAGTCCTAATAGCGTGTCTGTCTCACATTCCAGAGCTCCTGAGTCCGAATCTCGGCCAGGGTAAGTTATCTGGATAAGGTTTTCCCTTATCTGAAAAGCGAATGTCGGATAACCTTAAGCTCTATGTACCCTGCACTCATTTGTACATCATTTCATTCATCGTCCGATATGACTTAACGTTGGACGTTTTCTCTTATTCTGAAAGATGAATGTCTGGTAACTCTAAGCTCTGTGTACCCTGTACTCATTTGAACATCATTTCATTCATCGTCCGATATGACTTAACGTTGGAGGTTTTCTCTCATCCTGAAAGATGAATGTCTGGTAACTCTAAGCTCTATGTACCCTGTACTCATTTGAACATCATTTCATTCATCGTCCGATATGACTTAACGTTGGAGGTTTTCTCTTATTCTGAAAGATGAATGTCTGGTAACTCTAAGCTCTGTGTACCCTGTACTCATTTGAACATCATTTCATTCATCGTCCGATATGACTTAACGTTGGAGGTTTTCTCTCATCCTGAAAGATGAATGTCTGGTAACTCTAAGCTCTATGTACCCTGTACTCATTTGAACATCATTTCATTCATCGTCCGATATGACTTAACGTTGGAGGTTTTCTCTCATCCTGAAAGATGAATGTCTGGTAACTCTAAGCTCTATGTACTCTGTACTTATTTGAACATCATTTCGCTCATCGTTCGTTATGACTTAACGTTGGAGGTTTTCTCTTATCCTGGAAGATGAATGTCCGATATCTCTAAGCTCTATGTACCCTGTACTCATTCGAACATCATTTCATTCATCGTCCGATATGACTTAACGTTGGAGGTTTTCTCTTATCCTGAAAGATGAATGTCTGATAACTCTAAGCTCTATGTACCCTGTACTCATTTGAACATCATTTCATTCATCGTCCGATATGACTTAACGTTGGAGGTGTTCTCTTATCCTGAAAGATGAATGTCTGATAACTCTAAGATCTATGTACCCTGTACTCATTTGAACATCATTTCATTCATCGTCCGATATGACTTAACGTTGGAGGTTTTCTCTTATCCTGGAAGATGAATGTCTGATAACTCTAAGCTCTATGTACCCTGTACTCATTCGAACATCATTTCATTCATCGTCCGATATGACTTAACGTTGGAGGTTTTCTCTTATCCTGAAAGATGAATGTCTGATAACTCTAAGCTCTATGTACCCTGTACTCATTTGAAAATCATTTCATTCATCGTCCGATATGACTTAACGTTGGAGGTTTTCTCTTATACTGAAAGATGAATGTCTGGTAATTGTAAGCTCTATGTACCCTGTATTCATTTGAACATCATTTCATTCATCGTCCGATATGACTTAACGTTGGAGGTTTTCTCTTATCGTGAAAGATGAATGTCTAGTAACTCTAAGCTCTATGTACCCTGTACTTACTTGTACTGTCGCGGTAACGGACTTTGAAGTTTCGGCACAAATAGATAATAGATGGATAGGTTTCACATAGATAACGAACTTGTGTAAACAGATAGTGCTGGCAGGCAAGATAACTGAAGCAAAGGCCTCGCCGGGTAGATTAACTTACGTTTCTCGAAGGAATGTCCGAATTATGTAACTAGATGCCTTGTTTTCCTGAAACTTCTAGTGATTGACAGAACAGTCTGGTAATCATGAATGGAGATATAAAAGCGATTGTGACACGCTAGCAGGACAGTGGTAGTTGTGAAACAGTTGTTGTGAAACCAGACAGCTGGAAGTGTTATTGTAACGAGAGCTAATGATGTAATCTGCTGTCACTTGGTGGACTGATGGTGTACGTAACGTAATGCTGCTGTAAGCTATAAGAGTATTTCTACCAAAATAAAGGAGATTTTAAGTTTTTGTAACTCGGCGTTTTAATTCTACGAACCCACAAAGTCACAACTGGTGTCAGGAAGCGGGACAACAACATCACCGAACATTACAGCCATGGACGCGGCACTGGAAAAGATTTTGGAGAAGATGATGGAAATGAAGGCCGAACTGACCTCGGAAATGAGAGCAGCAAATGACAACCTCGCTACGAAAATAGAAGCGGCAAATAACAACCTGGCCACATAGCTGAAACAAATGAAGACGGCTAACGAAAACATCACCGAGAAGATGGAAGAAATGAAGGCCGAATTAACAGCGAAGACATAAGCGGCAAATATCCAGCCGCGGAACTAACAGCGAAGACGGAGGCGGCAAATAACAACCTGGCCGCAAAGTTGGAGACGACAAATCACAATCTGACTACAAAGATAACCGAACTGACCACGGAAATGAAGGCTGCGAACGATGCCCTCGCCGAAAAATTTGAAGAAAAATTGACCGGCGTGAGAGATGACGTCACGGAGCTGGACAAGCGGATGGGTCAAGTGGACGAGCGCATAAACGACCTAGAGGGAAAGGCCGTCAGCAACACAAAGTCCCTGAACGCCATGGTGGAGGACGTCGTCGGCAGGAGTTTGAAGGACTGAAAGGCCGTCGCGCTGGGACGGGACACAATATTCGGCGCGCGTCAAACCTCCTAAATACGACGGCGCGACAACTTTCGAAGTATTCCGCCGCCAGTTCGACGCAGTGGCCAAGTATAACAAATGGTCACCAGAGGAAGAGGCCACACAGCTAATAGCTAGTTTCCAGGAACGGGCCGCGAAGTCCTGAACGCGGTGCAGATAACGGCGGCGCCCAAGGACATCTGGGAGGCCCTGGAGAATCGTTTTGGAAACCACCGCTTAGCCGCAGCGTACCGCAGCCAGCTAAAGGCAAGGTCACAGCAGCCAGGGGAGACGCTGCAGGATTTCGTCCTGGCAGTTGAGCAAGTAGCTAGCAAGGCCCTAGTCGACGTCCCACCAGAGTTCGTATCCCGGGAAGCCGCCTACAACTTTATCGACGGGGTACGAGACCCGGAGATTCGTCAGCACCTAATGCTCGGCGATTATAAAACCATCCACGAGGTGCTAACGGCAGCATTAAGGATGGAGGCAGCCAAGGTAACAGCTATCCCGACGTCGAGAACGAGGAGTGTCCGCTACACTGGACACAGAAGAGCAGCCCATGGACGCCGGCGAAGACCTAGTGGCGTGTGCTGCGGGTGCGGCCAGCCGGGACACATGGAGAGAGCTAGCCGATACCAGGAAGAGGAGCCGGAAGAATGAGTCAAGCCCGTCGTGGAGAGGGGCACGTCGGCGCCATCACCACCATCCCCTCGAGTGACACTACGCGCCGTCAGACAGCGTATGGATGACTGCCTCATCGCGGACGGTTGGGTGAGAGGGAAGCCGTGCCGCGTGCTGGTAGACACTGGTACGGCCGTTACCATCATCAGACCTGACGTGGCCAAGGGTTTGCCGACGAGGAAGCCGAGCCGACCATACCAGTTTGTGATGGCATCGGGTGACACCTTGCCTGTGGAGAAGGAGGCCCTGCTGAAGTTGACTTTGGGACGGAGTGTCGTGCGTCAGTGGGTGTTCGTTGCGAAGGTGGCTGAGGAGGTGATACTGGGATTGGATGCCCTCAGGAGCCACGAGGCGACGGTCGACGTCGGCAGGAAGGTCCTGCAGCTCAATGGAGAAGAGATGATACCCAGGCAGCCCGAAGAGCGCCATGGAATTTGCAGGGTCGTCCTGAAGGTAGACGTGGTTGTCTCCGCGAGAAGCGAGGTGGGGGTGATGGCGCGACTGGAAGGCCTGCGGACGAAGAACATGATGCTGGACCAGATGACGCCTGTGCACGGATTCTGTGTAGCCAGGACATTATTGCCGTGCCGAGAGGAGGTGCCAGTGAGGCTGCTCAACCTGGCAGACACCGACCTCGACGTCCAGGCCGGAACGCATCTGGGGACTTCAAGACCCTGGTCAGCGTGACAGCTATCGCCAAGACACAGGAGCCGGAGCCGACGCAATGCCTGGGGCCCCGGCTTGAAGGCTTATTGGAGAAAGCGGCCGACCACCTGACCGCAAAACAGCTGGAGAAATTTCGACAGCTACTGATGCGATATCAGCGCGTCTTCAGCCAAGGCGACAGTGACTACGGCCGCACGGATAATGTGCTTCACCGCATCGACGCCGGAGACGCCCGGCCTATTCGGCAACCACCAAGACGCGTTCCGTTGGCGAAACAAGCGGCGGAATGGGATATGGTAGATGACATGAAATCCAGGGGAGTGATTGAAGAGTCTGACAGCCCTTGGTGTTCCCCTGTAGTTCTGGTGACGAATAAGAACGGCAATCCACGCTTCTGCTTGGACTACAGGAGGATGAGTGCTGTCACCCGGAAGGACTGTTTCCCCTTACCCCGGATTGACGACACCCTGGACACGCTAGCTGGTGCACAATGGTACTCGACCCTGGACCTGAAGTCGCGTTACTGGCAGGTGGCTCTAGACCCGAGAGACAAGGAGAAGACTGCATTCTCGACAGGTCAAGGGCTTTGGCAGTTCACAGTTATGCCCCTTGGACTCTGCAATGCACCAGCCACATTTCAACGCCTCATGGAATCAGTAATGAGAGGATTGACATATGACACATTGCTGCTATACCTGGACGACATCATCATCGTTGGCAAGACGTTCGAACACCATCTAGACAACCTGAGCAAGAGACTGCAGGCAACCAACTTGAAGCTGAACACGCTTTCCAGCACCTGAAGAAGACACTGTGCAGTGCTCCTCTTTTGGGATTTCCACAACCAGGCGGCGATTTCGTTGTGGACACCGATGCCAGCGATCATTGCATTGGAGGCGTCCTATCGCAAATTCAGGACGGACACGAGCGGGGTATAGCCCACTACAGCAAGACGCTATCCAAGGCAGAGAAGAACTACTGCGTCACCCGGCGAGAATTACTGGTGGTGGTAAAGACCTTGGAGTACTTCCACAAGTACCTGTACGGTCAGCCATTCCACCTGAGGACTGACCATTCCGCCCTAACCTGGTTATTGAGCTTTAAGAACCTGGAAGGCCAGACAGCACGTTGGGTCCAGAAATTGCTTGAGTACGGCTTCACCTCTGAACATCGTAGATGGAAGAGCCACGGTAACGCAGACGCCATGTCTCGAAGACCCTTCCCAGATTAGTGCGGCCAATGCACACGAGTGGAAGAAAAGGAGCGTGCCGCAGCAGTCCGAGTAGTCACGGCATAGCCTGTGGATGGCTGGGATAGCGCAGGCCTGAGTAGGGAGCAGCTGGCAGACGCAGACTTGGGGCCACTCTTGAGAGAAGTGGAGGCAGGGACAAGACCAACCTGGGAGGACATCGCACCGAGGAGCGCCACCTACAAGTCGTACTGGGCCCAATGGGATTCATTGAAGACAAGAGAGGGCTTGCTGTTCCGAGTTTAGCCCAGAGGTTCTACTCCCATTAGTCCTGAATCCGTAGGAACTGGACCCGGGCCTCCTTCGACCAGGGAGTTATCCGAGCTGTCCCAAAGGGCGCTCGACGTCCTCCGTGGGGCTTTTCATGGGACAAGACCTAGAGACTAACAAGCCCCCCATCTGGTCCTATGGACTCAAGACGGGATGGAAGTGGATACGCCACTTACACGCGTCATCACTCAAGGTGAAGACTACCGAAAAACCTCGGTGGGGCCGCATGGTGATCTAGCACACCTTCTACTAGCTTTGCAGGCTAGTACCCGGGAGAATTAATGGCTTCCCTCAATAACACACTGCCCCCTCGAGTTCATCCCAATCCTAACAACTCCCGAAGGAGGTGCTCGGCTGTTCGGCCCGAGGTTCCTCTAGTAACGTCAGAGGTACCACGAGTGCTAAGGTTCCGCAGCGCCCGCACTTTGGCAGCTGAAAGGGACGGATCCCTTCCCCTTCGGGAGCTGTTCCGAGTATGGGAATCGCCTGATGGGAAGACGCAGAGGGAGCAGTTGGTACTTCCCCGAACTAAGGTCCCAGAAGTCTTGGAGGAACTGCCCTCCGGTACTTCAGGTGGACACCTGGGAGCAAACCGGACGATCGACAAACTCCGACAGCGCTACTACTGGCTGAGGCTGCGAGCAGATGCTGAGAGATGGTGCCATCAATGTCACGCGTGCGCAGTGAGTCGCGGTCCCCAGACTAGGAGCCGGGGTCGCATGCAGCAGTACAACGTCGGAGCGCCATTCGAAAGGATCGCCGTCGACATAGATGGACCATTTCCCGTGTCCAGCCGAGGCAACAAGTACCTGATGGTGGTCGTGGACTACTTCACCAAGTGGCCGGAAGTGTATGCCATTCCGAACCAAGAGGCGAAGACAATCACGGACTGCCTTGTGGAGCAAGTATTCTGCCGATTTGGGGTGCCACTAGAGCTCCACAGCGACCAGGGCACTAATTTTGAATCCAACCTGATGAAGGAGGCACTAAAGAGGCTTGGGGTAAACAAGACCCGCACCGTACGCCTACATCCACAGTCGGACGTCATGGTCGAGAGTTACATCAAGACCTCAGAGGAATACCTGAGGAAGGCCGTGGCCAGCCATCAGCCAGACTGGGACATCAAGGTGCCACTGTTCTTACTGGCCTACCGCTCGTCAACACGCGATACCGCTGGGATGACGCCAGCAAGTTTAATGTTCGGCCGAGAGTTACGCCTCACCTGTTATCTGGCTTTTGGAAGCCCCCCGGACGCAAAACAGCCAGCTTCCGAGTTTGTGGAGAACCTAGTGGACCATCACCACGACTTGCATGAGATGGCTCGTCAGAACATCCACAAGGTTAGCGACCGCATGAAGACCCGATACGACACGCAAGCCAACAGCCAAGGTTTCCAGCAGGATGACCTAGTCTGGTTGAACCGCCCTACTCGGACCCAGGGACGCTGCCCGCAGCTCCAACAACCATGACAAGGAACGTACCGGGTGGTGAAGAGCATTAACGACGTGGTCTACCGCATCCAGAAGGTGCCCCGAGGGAAGATGCTGGTGGTACACCTGGATCGTGTGGCCCGCAACGATGGTGCTGTTCGGGAAGACCAGCCTTGAGGAGGGAACAGTGTCGCGGTAACGGACATTGAAGTTTCGGCGCAAATAGATAATAGATGGATAGGTTTCACGTAGATAACGAACTTGTGTAAACAGATAGTGCCGGCAAGCAAGATAACTGAGACAAAGGCCTCGCCGGGTAGATTAAGTTACGTTTCTCGAAGGAAAGTTCGAATTATGTAACTAGATGCCCTGTTTTCCTGAAACTTCTAGTGATTGACAGAACAGTCTGGTAATCATGAATGGAGATATAAAAGGGATTGTGACACGCTAGCAGGACAGTGGTAGTTGTGAAACAGTTGTTGTGAAACCAGACAGCTGGAAGTGTTATTGTAACGAGCGCGGATGATGTAATCAGCTGTCACTGTTATTGTCATCGACCTTTGTAGACTGATGTACCCTGTACTCATTTGAACATCATTTCATTCTTCGTCTGATATGACTTACGTTGGAGGTTTTCTCTTATCCTGAAAGATGAATGTCTGATAACTCTAAGCTCTATGTACCCTGTACTCATTTGAACATCATTTCATTCTTCGCCTGATATGACTTAACGTTGGAGGTTTTCTCTTATCCTGAAAGATGAATGTCTAGTAACTCTAAGCCCTATGTGCCCTGTACTCATTTGAACATCATTTCATTCTTCGCCTGATATGACTTAACGTTGGAGGTTTTCTCTTATCCTGAAAGATGAATGTCTGGTAACTCTAAGTTCTATGTACACTGTACTCATTTGAACATCATTTCATTCTTCGCCTGATATGACTTAACGTTGGAGGTTTTCTCTTATCCTGAAAGATGAATGTCTAGTAACTCTAAGCTCTATGTACCCTGTACTCATTTGAACATCATTTCATTCTTCGTCTGATATGACTTACGTTGGAGGTTTTCTCTTATCCTGAAAGATGAATGTCTGGTAACTCTAAGCTCTATGTACCCTGTACTCATTTGAACATCATTTCATTCTTCGCCTGATATGACTTACGTTGGAGGTTTTCTCTTATCCTGAAAGATGAATGTCTGGTAACTCTAAGCTCTATGTACCCTGTACTCATTTGAACATTTCATTCTTCGTCTTATATGACTTACGTTGGAGGTTTTCTCTTAACCTGAAAGATGAATGTCTGGTAACTCCAAGCTCTATGTACCCTGTACTTATGAGAACATCATTTCATTCATCGTCCGATATGACTTAACGTTGGTGGTTTTCTCCTATTCTGAAAGATGAATATCTGATAACTTTAAGCTCTATGTACCCTGTACTCATTTGAACATCATTTCATTCATCGTCCGATATGACTTAATGTTGGAGGTTTTCTCTTATCCTGAAATATGAATGTCTGGTAACTCTAAGCTCTATGTACCCTGTACTTATGAGAACATCATTTCATTCATCGTCCGATATGACTTAGCGTTGGAGGTTTTCTCTTATCCTGAAAGATGAATGTCTGGTAACTCTAAGCTCTATGTACCCTGTACTCATTTGAACATAATTTCATTCATCGCCCGATCTGACTTAACGTAGGAGGTTTCCCCTTATCCTGAATGATAAATGTCTGGTAACTCTAAGCTCTATGTACCCTGTACTTATTTGAACATAATTTCATTCATCGCCCGATCTGACTTAACGTAGGAGGTTTCCCCTTATCCTGAATGATAAATGTCTGGTAACTCTAAGCTCTATGTACCCTGTACTTATTTGAACATAATTTCATTCATCGTCCGATATGACTAAACGTTGGAGGACATAAAAAACAAGAGGAGATACGTAGATTTTTGTATAAAATGCTTGTAATATATGTAAACTGCTCATGTTTATTGAGGGACTATGAAAGTATGTGAATTGCACAAGGACAGGGTGCAGGATAGGCTAACAGAGTGCGCGTTGTTACGCGGTATCGATCTTACTGAGGTCACGCGAGGAAAACTGCATTACCCTCAAAACAATAACACCCCTCCTCTAAGTATTGCCTGTGTCTCTCTGTGTTTTTGGGGCATTCAGTATTTTTGAAGTATATCCTTGCGCTTTCTTTTTTTACGTGTACATGCAACGAACATAGGGTTATTCAGCTTTTTTAAAATCTGACTATCGCTTAAGAACGCTGTATCTTTCATTAGAAGAAAATATCTATGAAGTTTTATTAATGCGTATGGCAATGTTACATCAGATTTGGTTAAAAGTTCACTCTTTTTGTTTATTATATCAGTTGCCTGTATTTATAACAAAATATGTAATAATAGATTAGATTAGTTAGATTTGCGTATTGTGTTTTCAGTAGTAGCCAGAAATCCCCGTGTAAATTGAACTCAAACGATACATTATACAGGGTGGCCACCCATTGCACCTATAGGTTTTATTTATATGTCACTTGTTCAAATGATCTTCTCTCTGCATTAACACATTTGTGAAGACAGTCGAGGACATTCAAACAGCTCTGCAGTGAACTCAAACGATACATTATACAGGGTGGCCACCCATTACATTTATAGGTTTTATTTATATGTCACTTGTTCAAATGATCTTCTCTCTGCATTAACACATTTGTGAAGACAGTCGAGGACATTCAAACAGCTCTGCAGTGAACGCAAACGATACATTATACAGGGTGGCCACCCATTACACTTATAGGATTTATTTATAGGTCACTTGTTCAAATGATCTTCTCTCTGCATTAACACATTTGTGAAGACAGTCGAGGACATTCAAACAGCTCTGCAGTGAACTCAAACGATACATTATACAGGGTGGCCACCCATTACACTTATAGGTTTTATTTATGTCACTTGTTCAAATGATCTTCTCTCTGCATTAACACATTTGTGAAGACAATCGAGGACATTCAAACAGCTCTGCAGTGAACTCAAACGATACATTATACAGGGTGGCCACCCATTACACTTATAGGATTTATTTATATGTCACTTGTTCAAATGATCTTCTCTCTGCATTAACACATTTGTGAAGACAGTCGAGGACATTCAAACAGCTCTGCAGTGAACTCAAACGATACATTATACAGGGTGGCCACCCATTACACTTATAGGTTTTATTTATATGTCACTTTTTCAAATGATCTTCGCTCTGCATTAACACATTTGTGAAGACAGTCGAGGACATTCAAACAGCTCTGCAGTGAACTCAAACGATACATTATACAGGGTGGCCACCCATTACACTTATAGGTTTTATTTATATGTCACTTTTTCAAATGATCTCCTCTCTGCATTAACACATTTGTGAAGACAGTCGAGGACATTCAAACAGCTCTGCAGTGAACTCAAATGATACATTATACTGGGTGGCCACCCATTACACTTATAGGATTTATTTCTATGTCACTTGTTCAAATGATCTTCTCTCTGCATTAACACATTTGTGAAGACAGTCGAGGACATTCAAACAGCTCTGCAGTGAACTCAAACGATACATTATACAGGGTGGCCACCCATTACATTTATAGGTTTTATTTATATGTCACTTGTTCAAATGATCTTCTCTCTGCATTAACACATTTGTGAAGACAGTCGAGGACATTCAAACAGCTCTGCAGTGAACGCAAACGATACATTATACAGGGTGGCCACCCATTACACTTATAGGATTTATTTATAGGTCACTTGTTCAAATGATCTTCTCTCTGCATTAACACATTTGTGAAGACAGTCGAGGACATTCAAACAGCTCTGCAGTGAACTCAAACGATACATTATACAGGGTGGCCACCCATTACACTTATAGGTTTTATTTATGTCACTTGTTCAAATGATCTTCTCTCTGCATTAACACATTTGTGAAGACAATCGAGGACATTCAAACAGCTCTGCAGTGAACTCAAACGATACATTATACAGGGTGGCCACCCATTACACTTATAGGATTTATTTATATGTCACTTGTTCAAATGATCTTCTCTCTGCATTAACACATTTGTGAAGACAGTCGAGGACATTCAAACAGCTCTGCAGTGAACTCAAACGATACATTATACAGGGTGGCCACCCATTACACTTATAGGTTTTATTTATATGCCACTTTTTCAAATGATCTTCGCTCTGCATTAACACATTTGTGAAGACAGTCGAGGACATTCAAACAGCTCTGCAGTGAACTCAAACGATACATTATACAGGGTGGCCACCCATTACACTTATAGGTTTTATTTATATGTCACTTTTTCAAATGATCTCCTCTCTGCATTAACACATTTGTGAAGACAGTCGAGGACATTCAAACAGCTCTGCAGTGAACTCAAATGATACATTATACAGGGTGGCCACCCATTACACTTATAGGATTTATTTCTATGTCACTTGTTCAAATGATCTTCTCTCTGCATTAACACATTTGTGAAGACAGTCGAGGACATTCAAACAGCTCTGCAGTGAACTCAAACGATACATTATACAGGGTGGCCACCCATTACACTTATAGGTTTTATTTATATGTCACTTGTTCAAATGATCTTCTCTCTGCATTAACACATTTGTGAAGAAAGTCGAGGACATTCAAACAGCTCTGCAGTGAACTCAAACGATACATTATACAGGGTGGCCACCCATTACACTTATAGGTTTTATTTATATGTCACTTGTTCAAATGATCTTCTCTCTGCATTAACACATTTGTGAAGACAGTCGAGGACATTCAAACAGCTCTGCAGTGAACTCAAGCGATACATTATACAGGGTGGCCACCCATTATACTTATAGGTTTTATTTATATGTCACTTGTTCAAATGATCTTCGCTCTGCATTAACACATTTGTGAAGACAATTGAGGACATTCAAACAGTTCTGCATTGGAATTAATATTGCGAAAAACATTATCAATACCTGTTTTGAATTCCTCTATTGTGGTTGGCTTTCTAGCATAGTATTGTAATGTTCACTCTATTATTGAATTAAGAACTCACAGCCATCTAAGCAAAACAAAAGTGGATTGTTAATTTAACATTGTACTATCGTGTGTACAATAGTCCCTAATAAATTGTCAGGTGAAATGTCCCTTTCCGGTGACATAACATAATTTAATTTAACATAAATAATGTTGCTTGTGGGTAGAAACTCATATGATATGAGTTGACCGGTATGATAGAAGAATAAAAATAGGTTTTTAATGAGAATAGAGAGATGCCAGTTGGCACACATGGGAGATAAACTATTACTTTGTGACAGCAAGTTCAAAACCTCATTCCTAGTTGTGTTGTCGGACCTCATGAATATTGGACTTTCAATATCACAGTGCATTATTATTATTATTATTATTATTATTATTATTATTATTATTATTATTATTATTATTATTATTATTATTATTATTATTATTATTATTATTATTATTATTATTATTATTATTATTATTATTATTATTATTGCTATTGTTGTTGTTGTTACAATCTTGTAAATGATTCACAGCACCTGAGGTATTGACTAAACATCTTAAGAATTTATGGCACATTGCTGTGAGTTAAATTCAAAGCATTTCACAGTCGCTGTCTGACAGCGGAGCAGGTAACATCGCCACACCGTGACGACTTGTTTATCTTTCCGACGCGAGAGGCGGCGTTAGTAGAACGGGGCAAATTGCCGGCCTAATTCTACATCAAATTTCTTTGTGTTTTCACGTGCGTACTTTCTACTCGTGAAGTGTTAATATTTAGTGTACTATGGCTGACCCCCCTGATACGGGGCAGCTAATCTACTCCGCAATGCAGACATGTTACCAGCAAGAAGAACAACTTTCTGCTTCTACTTCTCTGCAGCAATCTCTACCGACTCTTCACTGTGAACCAGTCCAAACTTCACTCCGTCCTACGACTTCTGCTACTAGTGAAAATGACGAACGTGCTTCTAAGCGGCAGCGGACTTCAGGAGAATCCGTTGCGCCATTAGACTCCAACATGGATTTTGACTCGAGTGATGGTGTACCAAATGGGAACTTGCCAGTAGACACCTCGAACGTCGGCCCTCTTCAGTCTCCGACGACGAGGCCTTCTACACTATCTCCTCCTTTCACGTCGCGTCCTACAACCACACCTTCTACACCTGGCGTCTCTACACCACGTAGCCATTCCAATCGTTATAGCAGCGCAGATCCCGGACCTTTTTATGTGTTTATTGAAAGTTTGGATAAGAATGTGGGTAAGTTACACCCCATGAGTGTGGGTAAACTGCTATTTCGTCACAACCCGACAATCCGACGTGCAATTGTGCATATTACCTCAGCAGGAAAAAACCGACTGAAAATTGAGGCAGCATCGGCAGAGGCCGCTAATACTATAGTAGAATCACCGGCATTCACTGGAACATCTTTGGAAGTTTACATTCCCAATTTTATGATACACAAACAGGGTGTTATTCGCAACGTGGACACCAGTCTCTCAGAAGAAGAAATTGCTGAGTTTCTAGAGAGTGCCTACCCTGTTATTTCTGTCCAGCGTTTTTCTCGACCCACTAGCGACCCTGCAGTACGGGTCCCCATTCCTGTGTGTAAGATTACCTTCCGCTCTCAAGTGTTGCCGACTCATGTAGTCATCTTTGGAACGCGATGCCAGGTGGAACCTCGTGATCCTCCAGTTTACATCTGCACTAAGTGTTTACGCTTCGGCCATCGCTCGCATCAGTGTCGGAGTGCGGCTAGATGCGGTAAATGTGCTGGACCCCATCTCTTAGAAGACTGCACCTCTACCTCAGGTCCTTGCTGCATTCACTGTCAGGGAGCTCACCTGGCAACAGACAGAAAATGCCCAGCATACCATCAATACCGGGAGGCACGGGTGGCAGCTTCTCGAGCAGATGCCCCTTGCTCGCCTCAGTCATCTCGTCCAACTTACTCACAGGTCATTAATGGAGCCCTCTCGATGACTGATACACGGTCTTTCCCTCCTCTCCCTGGAGCAATATCTCCTACAAAGTCAGCCAGTACTCTTCCGCCGCCTTCCTACACTCCTCGACCAGCACCTTCACCAGGAATCCAACCGGCCGTTGCTCTCGCCACTCCGACTTCACCTGCTGTTTCGGTGCCTCGTGTGTCAACTCGACCTCCCCCGGTCCGAGTTCCGCATTTTCCCCCAGTTCATTCCACTCTGTATATTCCACAACGAGTACCTGTATCTCCAATAACTCATAATCCTTATCCGCCATCTTGGGCGGGTCCTTCATCGCCGTCTGCTCCCACTAGTTTGCAGCTTGTGGAGCAACTACTACAGCTCATAGTTCCTGTATTATCTGCTTTTTCTCCTTCCTCAACGGCCCCTGTTCAACTTGAACTTCTCCGCGACTTCCTTACCAGCTTATTACAAAGCTCATAAACCAACGATGACAACCCAACATTACAGCATGGCTTCAACCCTGTTGCAATGGAATTGTCGTTCTCTTCGAGCTAATTATGACTCTCTTGTGCAAGAACTCTTTGTACGCCACGTCAGCATCGCCCTGCTGTCTGAAACTTGGTTGACTCCGAATACGTCTCTTCGCATACCTTCTTTCTGCCTCTACTCCAAGGATAGGACGGACGGATGGGGAGGAGTTGCAATTCTGGTACACTCTGCTATTCCACATTACACCATTCAGATAGACCACAGCCAAATACATTCTTTTGAAGCTGTGGCGGTGAGGACTCTGCTTTGTCAACGAGAGGTCACAGTTGTCTCATTGTACTGTTCCCCTAGAATGATCATCACCAGTCGAGAATGGTATCATTTCCTGCGCCAGTTACCCACCCCCATTTTACTCGGCGGAGATTTTAATGCTCATAATACCACATGGGGTTGTGACCTGACAGACGCTGCTGGCAGAACGCTTTTGGACTTCATCGAGGACTCTGGTTTGGTTCTTCTCAACGATGGGTCTTCCACCCTGCTCACTCGGCCCGGACACCGACCGTCAGCGATTGACTTGACGCTCTGCTCCCCTTCCCTATCTTCTGAACTCCAATGGAGGGTTCTTCCCTTTACAATGGGCTCCGATCATTTCCCGCTGGAGATTTCGACTATTCTTCCGCACGTTTCTGTGGCCCACCGGCCTTCGACCAGATGGAACTTACGGCGTGCTAATTGGGTCAAGTACGAACGTATTCTGGAAGCCACCGTCTCTGAGATTCCCAATGATCGTCCTCCGTTGGTGCGTTACGACACCTTTCTACAGTGTATCAATAGTGCGGCTTTGCTTTCCATCCCAGAGAAACGGCCAGTTCTTACGTCCCGTGGTGTACCATCTCCTTGGTGGAATGCAGAATGCAGTCGTTATGTTGCGAAGAGGAAATTGGCGCTCAGTACCTACCGGCACAACTCTACATGGGACAATTTTCTGGCCTATAAACGGGCCGCAGCTGAGGCCAAACGTTTTTTACGACAGTGCAAAAAGGAGTGCTGGAAGACCTTTTGTGCCAAACTCTCTAACACCACCCCACTTTCTCAGATTTGGGGGTTTATTAACAAATTGAGGAAGAAGACAGTTCCTACCCGCCCTCTGAGGGATTGGATCGATGAGTTTGCAGATCACATTGCTCCGCCATCCGTGACATCACCACCAGCACCTACTGGTCTCTCTTCTTCCGGGGACTCGCACCACACTTTGATGTCAGCATTTTCCATGTCTGAACTCCAAAGTGTACTGAAGTCGTCGTCGAATTCAGCTCCGGGTTATGATCAAATATCCTATAGCATGCTCACCCACCTTCCTCCTCGTGCGAAGATGATCCTTTTGGAACTATTCAACGACCTTTGGGCCTCCGGCGTCTTCCCCGAGGGTTGGACTACACAGATCATTGTACCTATCTTGAAGCCGGGGAAGGACCCTAGCTTTGGTACCTCTTATCGCCCGATCGCTTTGTCTTCCTGTATCGCCAAGACCTTTGAACGCTTGCTTAAACAACGACTTGAATGGTGGCTGGAATCCCGAAGATTATTACCCATGTCCCAATATGGTTTCCGCAAAACCCGGAGTACTTTGGATAGTCTCAGCATCCTGACTACTGACATCGAGCGTACCTATTTGGAACAAGGATATCTGACAGCCATCTTTTTGGACATTTCCGGCGCCTACGACAGTGTTTTACTGCCAGTTTTGCTTGGGAAGCTGCAAGCACTAGGTCTTCCTCCTCGGTACTGCTCTGGCATTTATAATCTTCTCCGACATCGCCTCATCTATATCCGTTCTCCTGATAACTCCTTCTTCGGCCCCAGAATAGTAGTTCGAGGATTGCCACAGGGAGCGATTTTGAGTCCTCTTCTTTATGCACTTTATACGTCGGATTTAGACTCCCTATTTAGTCCTCATATTCGCGTTCTCCAGTACGCTGATGATATCTGTTTGTACGCTCGGTCCTCTAGTTTTTGGATTACTCGTCTGTGGCTTAGTGATGCAGCCACCGATTTATCAACCTGGGCCTCTGAACACGGATTACATCTTTCACCTTCCAAGTCTACAGTCGTAGTGTTTACTAGGAAACGACGGGCATTTCCTGAGGGCGTTATCCGCTTGGGACCTTTTACTTTTACCCTTGCATCTTCCGCAAAATTTTTGGGTGTCTATTTGGATAGTCGCCTTTCATGGAGTCGTCACATACAGCATCTCATCTCCAAGATTGGTGCAACTCTTAATGTTCTACGCAGTATCGCTCATTCATGGTGGGGTGGGGATGCTTCCATATTACTTCTGCTATATCGTTCCCTAATTCGGTCGGTGCTGGACTATGGCTGTATCTTCTTTGGCTCTGCTTCCACATCGGTCTTGCGCAAGTTGGATATCGCTCAGTACCGTGCTCTTAGATTTTGCCTGGGTGCTATGCTTTCTACACCGACGAATGCACTTTTGGTTGAGGCCTCCGAACCACCATTGGAGATACGACGACAGCAATTAACCCAGCGCTTTCTATTGCGAGTTTTCTCCGTGGATGCCCACCCAGTATTGCGGACGTTGCAGTATCTTGCTGCTAATTATCTCAACGTGGATTTTCCAGCTGTACGACGATTGCCCTTACTCTTACTGGGTTTTCGGTCTCTATACCACGCTTTTCCCTTAATTTTGAAAAGTCCCTCTCTTCCGGGGTTTCAATATCCATATGACTTACACTTCTTGAATGTTTCGGTGCATTATCTTCCTGATCACATCATTCGGACCCCAGACGTGAACATCACCCTCTCTCATTTCTTGCAGATTACATGGCCAGATTTCACCACGATTTACACCGACGGTTCTAAATCTGCTGATGAAGTAGGTTATGCATACGTCTGTCCTTCTACTAATGCCCTGGCTCGATACCGCCTACCTATGGAGGCTTCCAGCTACACTGCAGAGGTTTTGGCCATTCGTGACGCTTTGCAATATGGTATTTCTCAGGGCTTCCCCAAACTGCTGATCTTAACCGATGCGCAGAGTGTGCTGCAGAGACTCTCATCTCCCCGCTGGACGAGAGCCATGCACCGTTATCTTTACGAGATACTGACGTTGGTGAACAACGCTACCATAGCTGGACATCAAATTCACTTCCTTTGGATCAGAGGGCATGTCGGAATTCGAAACAATGAAGTCGCCGATCGCCTGGCAAAAGAGGGACTCACCCAAGGCACCTTCCAAGGCATCCAACTGCCCTACACGGATTTCTTCCCGGTCCTTCATCGTGACGCCTATTGTCGCTGGAATGAAGTCTGGATTCGTTCGCAGGCCATCAAAGGCAAACACCACGCCGCCGTTCAGACGCATCTATCCACGACCCCTTGGTTCTCCAGCTTCAGGATTGCACGTCGACATCTCACCTCCATCATTAGAATGCGACTTGGACATGGATGTTACCCTGCGCATCTTCACCGACTACGTCTCATCGATTCCCCTGTATGTCCTGATGACCCAGGCGAAACCGCTGACCTCAATCATCTCCTGTTCAGTTGCTCTCGCTACCGAGCCCACCGTTCTTCCTTCCTCCGCCGCCTACTTCAGCAGTCTGTTCCTTTTCCCGCTAGCGTCAACACCATATTACAGTTATGCAACAAACCTGTATACCAAGCTCTCCTACAATTTCTTAAAGACAGTGATCTACACATCTAGTTTCCTCCCAGCCTCTTAAACTTCCTTACATTATTTTTCTTATTTTTCCCTACGATGGCCATATGGGATTTTACCGAAGGCCAAAAAAAAAAAAAAAAAAAAAAAAAAAAAAAAAAAAAAAAAAAAAAAAAGCATTTTACATCACGTTGGAAGTGACTAAACTTTGTTGTCGATAGATTTATATAAACTGACTCGCTAACAGTGCACAAAAGCTACTGAAAATTTGTAAGTGGCACTTCAAGTAAACTTTAAATAAATAAACTGGAATAAAGTTTATTTACTAGTCTCTTCTACTTTCAGATGCCGTACTTCCTCAAAGAGTAGCTAGCCAAGTGTTCTCCTAATGTAGGTCAAAACCCCCAGAACATCAAGAACGTGTCGCAAGCTACCTCGAGTTAAACTGTGTCTAGGGACCTCTTCACTTAAGTAACTGTAAACGTGCTTCTTAAATCATGGAATTTATATCATCTGTATATTTGTGTAGAGTTAACCCTTTCTGAGATATTACTTGTCATTGATCTAAATTTTCCAATACTTATACATCTCTCAAGTCGTTATTCATTTGTACATACAAAGACATGACAAAACATTTGACTATAACTTAAAGTCTACGGTAACTACAATAAGGTAATGTTTATCTTGAAGTAGACAGAGCAATAAGAGTAGAGAAGGTCATGTGAACTGATTGGGGGAGCAACGTCAAAACGCGCATTAGCTTGCACAGCTCGGTGACTAACTCGATATTTGGAGCGAGTTTATTCTTGAGTAAGGAATGTTATTATTTCGGTTCGTTAAGCGGTGGATTGAGGAACATCATTTACCACGTTAGTGACAGACTGTACTCTCGTTCTACAAAAATTACATTATTTTGTTTATTAACATCGCTGTGAAGTAGAACTTCGTCCTGCAGAAGTAAGTCATCGACCCTGACTTCATTTATATAAACAAGGAGACGAGTTCGTGTACCCTTAGCACGTTTATAAGACAAAATTCGGACATTACAGCATTCAGCAGCAGCAGCAGCAGCAGCAGCAGCAGCAGCAGCAGCAGCAGCAGCAGCAGCAGCAGCAGCAGCAGCAGCAGCAGCAGCAGCAGCAGCAGCTGGCAATCCTGGCTTGGTCCAGCGCTTCTGTTGAAGCTGCACTCTGATACCGAAATTAAAGGATTTCCATAAGTAAAGAATCATGATGGATTTCAAAGAAATGTATGTTCTTTATTACACCGCGTGAAGGTGCAGTTGAGTCGAATAGCAACGGGTTGAATAATTGTTTTAACAAAGGAAACGTAAGAAACAGTGTCCTTAGCAGAGTTCTAAAGGGTAGCACTTGACTTTGTTTGAATAGGGTATTCTTCGGACCCTTAATAATGGCATGACAAAATAGTCACAAAGGGAATCTTTGGTTGAATAAAGGGCTTCGAGAAAGTGAAAGTCACACATACACCCACGCGCAGCTGTGGACATTCAGATGGTGGCTTGGAGCCGATTAGGGCAACCCTCTTCTTCTGTTTTGGTCAAGGGCAGACCAGAAGCGATTAGAGAAGATTTGTCGGTTCATATATACGTGAAGAACGAATTAAGTTTTATCGAGTAATAAGCATTTCACATATAGTCACTCTAAAGGGTGATATTGGTAACCGCTAGTCAGCAACTTCGAGTTTAATGTAGTGGAAAAAGAAGCAGTCATTAAACCAGTTTGAAACGGGCAGTCCAGTGTCATTAAAACCATCCTTCTCATACATACTCACGCATGAGAAACCTCATTGCTCAACCCTCAACTACCCATATTACTGTATCAAACTGTAGCGGAAAGTGGAACTGTGCGCCACCCATTAAAATTGTATCAACTTAAACCCTTGATACCGATATATTCTCGTTTTGAAGACGCGTTATGCTGCTTGGATGTACACGCATACACGTGGTTACCTCAAAACTGCATTTCCAATTAAATGTCGTTAAGACACTACATTAAAAGAAAGGTCTTCCCTTGGCTTGTGTTTTTGGGGTATGGAGTTACCATGGAAACCCGAGCCACTTGCTAAACCCCTGCAGTCGACGCGTCGCGACGCCATACAAGATATTTCCATTTAACTTTACGATATCACATTGCACTTCCATGACGTCTGCTGTTTCAGAAATGCAATATTTTTGTTTCACGGACCACACACCTCTTGACAGCATAAATGAAAAATGTCTTGGGTATTAAACTCACATGACTACATCCTGCAAGTCCTGTTTGACTTTTTTGCCTTAGGACTAAAAATCCTATATCGATATATATTTGGGAGTCCATTAAATACAAAAAGCATTTTTTAAGATTTAATATATTTTTAACGAATTAGGTGATCGGACGGTAAATGAAATGAGACCAGGATGCATAGAGGTTGGAGTTATCAGATATCTCACCTGAATGTGAAGAACAGGACAAAACACATTTGTAGCAGTGCATAACACAAATCGTAAAAAACGTAACATAAACGTATTAAACATAATATTTAATCCATTGTTAGAGTCGTTTAAATTAAAAGTTAAGAAAACTTCTCCATCTAAACGTTAGTTTATTTTATAGCAATTTTGTTATTTTTCTGTGTACAGAACACGGACACATAAAGGCTTCTCAAAAGCGTTTTGAAGCATGTGACGCGGGTCCTCGCACCACAGTTTGAGGTCATAGTGTCATTTTTTATGCAAATTCGCCGATCGTTACAAACAAAGGCCATTGTTACATTATTCATTTGTTTACGTGCACAAAATATAGAGATAACTAATGAGGAAGGCAAATCTGAACATTATTGGATTTCACCGGTAAATATGTGCGTTAATTATCGATTTGCACCCCCGCCACCTAGCGAGCTGTTAGTGAAGTATTGCATTTCACCCAAACGTTTGTCGGCAGTTTACCTGAATCAGCTTTATGTGCATGTCTTCTTATAGAAATGGTACACACCCCCCTCCCCCCGCTCGCTCGCTAAACTATCCTTTACATGGACAATGTTTCGAAATATTGCGATTTTGTGGAAAAACGGATTTAACAATTTTATGTTTAAGATATTTTCTTGACAAATAAAATGTATGGCTTGAATTTCCTGTGAATATCCTCAGAAGTCCTCTTCATTCTGAATGACCTTTGTATAACTGGTAAGCAGTAAAGGTAGACAAATGCAATTTGTGTAACGTTAACCCTTTCTGAGATATTACTTGTCATTTCTCTAAATTTTCCAATACTTATACTTGTCTCAAATCGTTATTCATTTGTACATAAATAGACATGACTGCGATTACTACGGAGGGGATTGTGCACTGTAACCTGCAGTTTATTGTACCTATGTGCGCAAGTGGGACAACATAGACACCCGCCGATACCTCTACCCTGAAGGAGACCATCAGATGAGAGATGATATGAAATGGAGGGATGTAATTAGCCCATCCAGCTTTCGCCTGGTACGTCGGCCACGGGAATCGAATGCGGGCCACAGTCGAAGCCACCTGAGCGAATCTCTTAGGTTACTTTATTCCCTTGTAGCTACAATACGGCGATGTTTATCTTGAAATTGATAGTGTTTGTAACTTAATTAAGTGCATGCCAAGGGAAGAATTTGGAATTTCAGAGATCTACATATCGACGTAGTTTAGTCACTTTGGAGTTTAGTTTGAGTGACAATGGTCACGTAAATGCACGTGACCTCAGACTGTCCTTTATGTGGAACATCTTAAAAAAAAAATGAGTTCCTGAAAAATGGCGCGAAGAACTTGTAGTTTAATATTTTTCATGACAAAACTGTTTTTAATTAGACCAATGCAGCTGTCCACAAAAGTGTTTTGGCAATGTAGAAATTGAGAGATCTGCACTATAACGTGTTGCAACATCGACCCTATTCCCCAGATTTAGCTCCCTGGGACTTCTCTCTGTTTCCAAAACTGAAGATATTCCTCGCTGTAGGCGGTTTTCGTCCAATTGTGGCTATAAATGGGTACTTCGGAGCACTTCCAGATAATGGCATTAGATATTAGAGGAAATTAAACGACTTTGAAAGCATGAATTGTCACTATCAGGCCGAGAACTCTTCATACCATCCTCTTAAGTACTAAAAATTAAAACTGTAATGGTCGTTGATGTTACAAACATAGAATATATTTGAAATATATTCTATATTTTAAAGATATCTACAAAGATTTTGCGTATCTTATGTTTTAGGTGTAATACAAAATTATATAAATTTGTTGCAGAATGGAGATGACTTGTGAGGCGAGTAACATGTAACAACAAACGCAGCTGTTCACTGGCGAACTGCCATTCGTCTGTCTTATTATGGAACTTTATATTCTCATGTTAATGCTTTACACAAGTAGCAATGGCAACAAAATAAGGAATGATTTGATGTCAGATCACACTCTAACGTGACTTAACGACCCCTTATCTCCAATGATCGGCTTAAGTGGACAATTTCTTTGAGAAATATTCAAAACTGTTTTGTGTAATACTCTATTTTATTGCGGCAAATATTTGATCAAGTTCCAGTAGGACAACTATCTATAGCTATCTGCTTTCTGTTATAATAAAAATATTGAAGTGTAGAAATACGAATGCTCCAGAGATCTCTCCATAACTATATGGATTGTAGACTTTCTTTAAAAATTTTCAAAGTTGTGACGGGAATGTTTCCTGCCCTCCAGAATGGTGTTGAAGCTAAGGGTCTTCTGCTCAGATCTGGCGCTGCTCCAGTCGCTGGTTTCGAACGAGGGAATTAGCTTTTTATCTATTAAAGAAACAATTCCATTTTTCTTTTCAAATTAATATAATTTAAATCTTTTAATTCGGAGTAAGAAATTTACAGAATACGTCATAACGTAGATATACAATGAGCTTGATCAATGTAATTGAATTGCATTTAGGCAGAAATTATGAGCTACCATGACCAACATGCCCGTATGACATTAAATTTGGCAACTGACTCGTATTTTCTCGGTAAACTAGGGTCCCTCGTATATAATGATTGGACATGGTAGCTCTATGGTAAAGAGCAATCGGACGTAGACCGGGAGATACCTGGTTCTAATCACGGCCTTGACATTAAATTTGGCAACTGACTCGTATTTTCTCGGTAAAGTAGGGTCTCTCATATATAATGATTGGACATGGTAGCTCTATGGTTAAGAGCAATCGGACGTAGACCGGGAGATACATAGTTCTAATACCGGCCATGACATTAAATTTGGCAACTGACTCGTATTTTCTCGGTAAACTAGGGTCCCTCATATATAATGATTGGACATGGTAGCTCTATGGTTAAGAGCAATCGGACGTAGACCGGGAGATACATAGTTCTAATACCGGCCATGACATTAAATTTGGCAACTGACTCGTATTTTCTCGGTAAACTAGGGTCCCTCATATATAATGATTGGACATGGTAGCTCTATGGTTAAGAGCAATCGGACGTAGACCGGGAGATACATAGTTCTAATACCGGCCATGACATTAAATTTGGCAACTGACTCGTATTTTCTCGGTAAACTAGGGTCTCTCATATATAATGATTGGACATGGTAGCTCTATGGTTAAGAGCAATCGGACGTAGACCGGGAGATACATAGTTCTAATACCGGCCATGACATTAAATTTGGCAACTGACTCGTATTTTCTCGGTAAACTAGGGTCCCTCATATATAATGATTGGACATGGTAGCTCTATGGTTAAGAGCAATCGGACGTAGACCGGGAGATACATAGTTCTAATCCCGGCCATGACATTAAATTTTGCAACTGACTCGTATTTTCTCGGTAAAGTAGGAAATCTCATATATAATGATTAGCTATGGTAGCTCTATGGTTAAGAGCAATCGGACGTAGACCGGGAGATACATGGTTCTAATCCCGGCCTTGACTTTAAATTTTGCAACTGACTCGTATTTTCTCGGTAAAGTAGGATCTCTCATATATAATGATTAGCTATGGTAGCTCAATGGTTAAGAGCAATCGGACGTAGACCGGGAGATACATAGTTCTAATCCCGGCCATGACATTAAATTTGGCAACTGACTCGTATTTTCTCGGTAAAGTAGGATCTCTCATATATAATGATTGGACATGGTAGCTCAATGGTTAAGAGCAATCGGACGTAGACCGGGAGATACATAGTTCTAATCCCGGCCATGACATTAAATTTTGCAACTGACTCGTATTTTCTCGGTAAAGTAGGGTCTCTCATATATAATGATTGGACATGGTAGCTCTATGGTTAAGAGCAATCGGACGTAGACCGGGAGATACATAGTTCTAATCCCGGCCATGACATTAAATTTGGCAACTGACTCGTATTTTCTCGGTTAAGTAGGGTCTCTCATATATAATGATTGGACATGGTAGCTCTATGGTTAAGAGCAATCGGACGTAGACCGGGAGATACATAGTTCTAATCCCGGCCATGACATTAAATTTGGCAACTGACTCGTATTTTCTCGGTTAAGTAGGGTCTCTCATATATAATGATTGGACATGGTAGCTCTATGGTTAAGAGCAATCGGACGTAGACCGGGAGATACATAGTTCTAATCCCGGCCATGACATTAAATTTTGCAACTGACTCGTATTTTCTCGGTAAAGTAGGATCTCTCATATATTATGATTAGCTATGGTAGCTCTATGGTTAAGAACAATCGGACGTAGACCGGGAGATACCTGGTTCTAATCCCGGCCTTGACTTTAAATTTTGCAACTGACTCGTATTTTCTCGGTAAAGTAGGATCTCTCATATATAATGATTGGACATGGTAGCTCTATGGTTAAGAGCAATCGGACGTAGACCGGGAGATACATAGTTCTAATCCCGACCATGACATTAAATTTGGCAACTGACTCGTATTTTCTCGGTTAAGTAGGGTCTCTCATATATAATGATTGGACATGGTAGCTCAATGGTAAAGAGCAATCGGACGTAGACCGGGAGATACCTGGTTCTAATCCCGACCATGACATTAAATTTGGCAACTGACTCGTATTTTCTCGGTAAAGTAGGATCTCTCATATATAATGATTGGACATGGTAGCTCAATGGTAAAGAGCAATCGGACGTAGACCGGAGATACATGGTTCTAATCCCGACCATGACATTAAATTTGGCAACTGACTCGTATTTTCTCGGTTAAGTAGGGTCTCTCATATATAATCATTGGCTATGGTAGCTCAATGGTTAAGAGCAATCGGACGTAGACCGGGAGATACATGGTTCTAATCCCGGCCATGACATTAAATTTTGCAACTGACTCGTATTTTCTCGGTAAAGTAGGGTCTCTCATATATAATCATTGGCTATGGTAGCTCAATGGTTAAGAGCATTCGGACGTAGACCGGAGATACATGGTTCTAATCCCGGCCATGACATTAAATTTTGCAACTGACTCGTATTTTCTCGTTAAAGTAGGGTCTCTCATATATAATGATTAGCTATGGTAGCTCAATGGTTATGAGCAATCGGACGTAGACCGGGAGATACATGGTTCTACTCCCGGCCATGACATTAAATTTGGCAACTGACTCGTATTTTCTCGGTAAAGTAGGATCTCTCATATATAATGATTGGACATGGTAGCTCTATGGTTAAGAGCAATCGGACGTAGACCGGGAGATACATAGTTCTACTCCCGGCCATGACATTAAATTTGGCAACTGACTCGTATTTTCTCGGTAAAGTAGGGTCTCTCATATATAATGATTGGACATGGTAGCTCAATGGTTAAGAGCAATCGGACGTAGACCGGAGATACATGGTTCTAATCACGGCCTTCACATTAAATTTGGCAACTGACTCGTATTTTCTCGGTAAACTAGGGTCCCTCATATATAATGATTGGACATGGTAGCTCAATGGTTAAGAGTAATCGGACGTAGACCGGAGATACATGGTTCTAATCACGGCCTTTACATTAAATTTGGCAACTGACTCGTATTTTCTCGGTAAACTAGGGTCCCTCATATATAATGATTGGACATGGTAGCTCAATGGTTAAGAGCAATCGGACGTAGACCGGAGATACATAGTTCTAATCCCGGCCATGACATTAAATTTGGCAACTGACTCGTATTTTCTCGGTAAAGTAGGATCTCTCATATATAATGATTAGCTATGGTAGCTCAATGGTTAAGAGCAATCGGACGTAGACCGGGAGATACATAGTTCTAATCCCGGCCATGACATTAAATTTGGCAACTGACTCGTATTTTCTCGGTAAACTAGGGTCTCTCATATATAATGATTATCTATGGTAGCTCAATGGTTAAGAGCAATCGGACGTAGACCGGGAGATACATGGTTCTAATCCCGGCCATGACATTAAATTTGGCAACTGATTCGTATTTTCTCGGAATACTAGGATCTCTCATATATAATGATTGGACATGGTAGCTCTATGGTTAAGAGCAATCGGACGTAGACCGGGAGATACCTGGTTCTAATCACGGCCTTGACATTAAATTTGGCAACTGACTCGTATTTTCTCGGTAAAGTAGGGTCTCTCATATAAAATTATTGGACATGGTAGCTCAATGGTTAAGAGCAATCGGACGTAGACCGGGAGATACAAGGTTCTAATCCCGGCCATGACATTAAATTTTGCAACTGACTCGTATTTTCTCGGTATACTAGGATCTCTCATATATAATGATTAGCTATGGTAGCTCAATGGTTAAGAGCAATCGGACGTAGACCGGGAGATACATGGTTCTAATCCCGGCCTTGACATTAAATTTTGCAACTGACTCGTATTTTCTCGGTAAAGTAGGATCTCTCATATATAATGATTAGCTATGGTAGCTCTATGGTTAAGAGCACTCGGACGTAGACCGGGAGATACATGGTTCTAATCCCGGCCTTGACTTTAAATTTTGCAACTGACTCGTATTTTCTCGGTTAAGTAGGGTCCCTCATATATAATGATTGGACATGGTAGCTCTATGGTTAAGAGCAATCGGACGTAGACCGGGAGATACATGGTTCTAATCCCGGCCATAACATTAAATTTTGCAACTGACTCGTATTTTCTCGGTAAAGTAGGGTCTCTCATATATAATCATTGGCCATGGTAGCTCAATGGTTAAGAGCAATCGGACGTAGACCGGGAGATACATGGTTCTAATCCCGGCCATGACATTAAATTTTGCAACTGACTCGTATTTTCTCGGTAAAGTAGAGTCTCTCATATATAATCATTGGCTATGGTAGCTCAATGGTTAAGAGCATTCGGACGTAGACCGGAGATACATGGTTCTAATCCCCGCCATGACATTAAATTTTGCAACTGACTCGTATTTTCTCGTTAAAGTAGGGTCTCTCATATATAATGATTAGCTATGGTAGCTCAATGGTTAAGAGCAATCGGACGTAGACCGGGAGATACATGGTTCTAATCCCGGCCTTGACATTAAATTTTGCAACTGACTCGTATTTTCTCGGTAAAGTAGGGTCTCTCATATATAATGTTTGGACATGGTAGCTCAATGGTTAAGAGCAATCGGACGTAGACCGGGAGATACATGGTTCTAATCCCGGCCTTGACATTAAATTTTGCAACTGACTCGTATTTTCTCGGTAAAGTAGGGTCTCTCATATATAATGATTAGCTATGGTAGCTCTATGGTTAAGAGCAATCGGACGTAGACCGGAGATACATGGTTCTAATTCCGACCATGACATTAAATTTGGCAACTGACTCGTATTTTCTCGGAAAATTAGGGTCCCTCATATATAATGATTAGCTATGGTAGCTCTATGGTTAAGAGCAATCGGACGTAGACCGGGAGATACATGGTTCTAATCACGGCCATGACATTAAATTTGGCAACTGACTCGTATTTTCTCGGTAAACTAGGGTCCCTCATATATAATGATTAGCTATGGTAGCTCTATGGTTAAGAGCAATCGGACGTAGACCGGAGATACATGGTTCTAATCCCGACCATGACATTAAATTTGGCAACTGACTCGTATTTTCTCGGTAAACTAGGGTCCCTCATATATAATGATTATCTATGGTAGCTCAATGGTTAAGAGCAATCGGACGTAGACCGGGAGATACATGGTTCTAATCCCGGCCATGACATTAAATTTGGCAACTGACTCGTATTTTCTCGGAATACTAGGATCTCTCATATATAATGATTGGACATGGTAGCTCTATGGTTAAGAGCAATCGGACGTAGACCGGGAGATACATAGTTCTAATCCCGGCCATGACATTAAATTTGGCAACTGACTCGTATTTTCTCGGTAAAGTAGGGTCTCTCATATAAAATGATTGGACATGGTAGCTCAATGGTTAAGAGCAATCGGACGTAGACCGGGAGATACAAGGTTCTAATCCCGGCCATGACATTAAATTTTGCAACTGACTCGTATTTTCTCGGTATACTAGGATCTCTCATATATAATTATTAGCTATGGTAGCTCAATGGTTAAGAGCAATCGGACGTAGACCGGGAGATACATGGTTCTAATCCCGGCCTTGACATTAAATTTTGCAACTGACTCGTATTTTCTCGGTAAAGTAGGATCTCTCATATATAATGATTAGCTATGGTAGCTCTATGGTTAAGAGCATTCGGACGTAGACCGGGAGATACATGGTTCTAATCCCGGCCTTGACTTTAAATTTTGCAACTGACTCGTATTTTCTCGGTTAAGTAGGGTCCATCATATATAATGATTGGACATGGTAGCTCTATGGTTAAGAGCAATCGGACGTAGACCGGGAGATACATGGTTCTAATCCCGGCCATAACATTAAATTTGGCAACTGACTCGTATTTTCTCGGTAAAGTAGGGTCTCTCATATATAATCATTGGCCATGGTAGCTCAATGGTTAAGAGCAATCGGACGTAGACCGGGAGATACATGTTTCTAATCCCGGCCATGACATTAAATTTTGCAACTGACTCGTATTTTCTCGGTAAAGTAGAGTCTCTCATATATAATCATTGGCTATGGTAGCTCAATGGTTAAGAGCATTCGGACGTAGACCGGAGATACATGGTTCTAATCCCGGCCATGACATTAAATTTTGCAACTGACTCGTATTTTCTCGTTAAAGTAGGGTCTCTCATATATAATGATTAGCTATGGTAGCTCAATGGTTAAGAGCAATCGGACGTAGACCGGGAGATACATGGTTCTAATCCCGGCCTTGACATTAAATTTTGCAACTGACTCGTATTTTCTCGGTAAAGTAGGGTCTCTCATATATAATGTTTGGACATGGTAGCTCAATGGTTAAGAGCAATCGGACGTAGACCGGGAGATACATGGTTCTAATCCCGGCCTTGACATTAAATTTTGCAACTGACTCGTATTTTCTCGGTAAAGTAGGGTCTCTCATATATAATGATTAGCTATGGTAGCTCTATGGTTAAGAGCAATCGGACGTAGACCGGAGATACATGGTTCTAATTCCGACCATGACATTAAATTTGGCAACTGACTCGTATTTTCTCGGAAAATTAGGGTCCCTCATATATAATGATTAGCTATGGTAGCTCTATGGTTAAGAGCAATCGGACGTAGACCGGGAGATACATGGTTCTAATCACGGCCATGACATTAAATTTGGCAACTGACTCGTATTTTCTCGGTAAACTAGGGTCCCTCATATATAATGATTAGCTATGGTAGCTCTATGGTTAAGAGCAATCGGACGTAGACCGGGAGATACATGGTTCTAATCCCGACCATGACATTAAATTTTGCAACTGACTCGTATTTTCTCGGTAAAGTAGGGTCTCTCATATATAATGATTGGCCATGGTAGCTCAATGGTTAAGAGCATTCGGACGTAGACCGGAGATACATAGTTCTAATCCCGGCCATGACATTAAATTTGGCAACTGACTCGTATTTTCTCGGTAAAGTAGGGTCTCTCATATATAATGATTAGCTATGGTAGCTCAATGGTTAAGAGCAATCGGACGTAGACCGGGAGATACATAGTTCTAATCCCGGCCATGACATTAAATTTGGCAACTGACTCGTATTTTCTCGGTAAACTAGGGTCTCTCATATATAATGATTAGCTATGGTAGCTCAATGGTTAAGAGCAATCGGACGTAGACCGGGAGATACATGGTTCTAATCCCGGCCATGACATTAAATTTGGCAACTGACTCGTATTTTCTCGGTATACAAGGATCTCTCATATATAATGATTGGACATGGTAGCTCTATGGTTAAGAGCAATCGGACGTAGACCGGGAGATACATGGTTCTAATCACGGCCATGACATTAAATTTGGCAACTGACTCGTATTTTCTCGGTAAACTAGGGTCCCTCATATATAATGATTGGACATGGTAGCTCTATGGTTAAGAGCAATCGGACGTAGACCGGGAGATACATAGTTCTAATCCCGGCCATGACATTAAATTTTGCAACTGACTCGTATTTTCTCGGTAAAGTAGGAAATCTCATATATAATGATTAGCTATGGTAGCTCTATGGTTAAGAGCAATCGGACGTAGACCGGGAGATACATGGTTCTAATCCCGGCCTTGACTTTAAATTTTGCAACTGACTCGTATTTTCTCGGTAAAGTAGGATCTCTCATATATAATGATTAGCTATGGTAGCTCAATGGTTAAGAGCAATCGGATGTAGACCGGGAGATACATAGTTCTAATCCCGGCCATGACATTAAATTTGGCAACTGACTCGTATTTTCTCGGTAAAGTAGGATCTCTCATATATAATGATTGGACATGGTAGCTCTATGGTTAAGAGCAATCGGACGTAGACCGGGAGATACATAGTTCTAATCCCGGCCATGACATTAAATTTGGCAACTGACTCGTATTTTCTCGGTTAAGTAGGGTCTCTCATATATAATGATTGGACATGGTAGCTCTATGGTTAAGAGCAATCGGACGTAGACCGGGAGATACATAGTTCTAATCCCGGCCATGACATTAAATTTTGCAACTGACTCGTATTTTCTCGGTAAAGTAGGATCTCTCATATATAATGATTAGCTATGGTAGCTCTATGGTTAAGAACAATCGGACGTAGACCGGGAGATACATGGTTCTAATCCCGGCCTTGACTTTAAATTTTGCAACTGACTCTTATTTTCTCGGTAAAGTAGGATCTCTCATATATAATGATTAGCTATGGTAGCTCAATGGTTAAGAGCAATCGGACGTAGACCGGGAGATACATAGTTCTAATCCCGGCCATGACTTTAAATTTGGCAACTGACTCGTATTTTCTCGGTAAAGTAGGATCTCTCATATATAATGATTGGACATGGTAGCTCTATGGTTAAGAGCAATCGGACGTAGACCGGGAGATACCTGGTTCTAATCCCGACCATGACATTAAATTTGGCAACTGACTCGTATTTTCTCGGTAAAGTAGGATCTCTCATATATAATGATTGGACATGGTAGCTCAATGGTAAAGAGCAATCGGACGTAGACCGGAGATACATGGTTCTAATCCCGACCATGACATTAAATTTGGCAACTGACTCGTATTTTCTCGGTTAAGTAGGGTCTCTCATATATAATCATTGGCTATGGTAGCTCAATGGTTAAGAGCAATCGGACGTAGACCGGGAGATACATGGTTCTAATCCCGGCCATGACATTAAATTTTGCAACTGACTCGTATTTTCTCGGTAAAGTAGGGTCTCTCATATATAATCATTGGCTATGGTAGCTCAATGGTTAAGAGCATTCGGACGTAGACCGGAGATACATGGTTCTAATCCCGGCCATGACATTAAATTTTGCAACTGACTCGTATTTTCTCGTTAAAGTAGGGTCTCTCATATATAATGATTAGCTATGGTAGTTCAATGGTTAAGAGCAATCGGACGTAGACCGGGAGATACATAGTTCTACTCCCGGCCATGACATTAAATTTGGCAACTGACTCGTATTTTCTCGGTAAACTAGGGTCCCTCATATATAATGATTGGACATGGTAGCTCAATGGTTAAGAGCAATCGGACGTAGACCGGAGATACATGGTTCTAATCACGGCCTTCACATTAAATTTGGCAACTGACTCGTATTTTCTCGGTAAACTAGGGTCCCTCATATATAATGATTGGACATGGTAGCTCAATGGTTAAGAGCAATCGGACGTAGACCGGAGATACATAGTTCTAATCCCGGCCATGACATTAAATTTGGCAACTGACTCGTATTTTCTCGGTAAAGTAGGATCTCTCATATATAATGATTAGCTATGGTAGCTCAATGGTTAAGAGCAATCGGACGTAGACCGGGAGATACATAGTTCTAATCCCGGCCATGACATTAAATTTTGCAACTGACTCGTATTTTCTCGGTAAACTAGGGTCTCTCATATATAATGATTATCTATGGTAGCTCAATGGTTAAGAGCAATCGGACGTAGACCGGGAGATACATGGTTCTAATCCCGGCCATGACATTAAATTTGGCAACTGACTCGTATTTTCTCGGAATACTAGGATCTCTCATATATAATGATTGGACATGGTAGCTCTATGGTTAAGAGCAATCGGACGTAGACCGGGAGATACCTGGTTCTAATCACGGCCTTGACATTAAATTTGGCAACTGACTCGTATTTTCTCGGTAAAGTAGGGTCTCTCATATAAAATGATTGGACATGGTAGCTCAATGGTTAAGAGCAATCGGACGTAGACCGGGAGATACAAGGTTCTAATCCCGGCCATGACATTAAATTTTGCAACTGACTCGTATTTTCTCGGTATACTAGGATCTCTCATATATAATGATTAGCTATGGTAGCTCAATGGTTAAGAGCAATCGGACGTAGACCGGGAGATACATGGTTCTAATCCCGGCCTTGACATTAAATTTTGCAACTGACTCGTATTTTCTCGGTAAAGTAGGATCTCTCATATATAATGATTAGCTATGGTAGCTCTATGGTTAAGAGCATTCGGACGTAGACCGGGAGATACATGGTTCTAATCCCGGCCTTGACTTTAAATTTTGCAACTGACTCGTATTTTCTCGGTTAAGTAGGGTCCCTCATATATAATGATTGGACATGGTAGCTCTATGGTTAAGAGCAATCGGACGTAGACCGGGAGATACATGGTTCTAATCACGGCCATAACATTAAATTTTGCAACTGACTCGTATTTTCTCGGTAAAGTAGGGTCTCTCATATATAATCATTGGCCATGGTAGCTCAATGGTTAAGAGCAATCGGACGTAGACCGGGAGATACATGGTTCTAATCCCGGCCATGACATTAAATTTGGCAACTGACTCGTATTTTCTCGGTAAAGTAGAGTCTCTCATATATAATCATTGGCTATGGTAGCTCAATGGTTAAGAGCATTCGGACGTAGACCGGAGATACATGGTTCTAATCCCGGCCATGACATTAAATTTTGCAACTGACTCGTATTTTCTCGTTAAAGTAGGGTCTCTCATATATAATGATTAGCTATGGTAGCTCAATGGTTAAGAGCAATCGGACGTAGACCGGGAGATACATGGTTCTAATCCCGGCCTTGACATTAAATTTTGCAACTGACTCGTATTTTCTCGGTAAAGTAGGGTCTCTCATATATAATATTTGGACATGGTAGCTCAATGGTTAAGAGCAATCGGACGTAGACCGGGAGATACATGGTTCTAATCCCGGCCTTGACATTAAATTTTGCAACTGACTCGTATTTTCTCGGTAAAGTAGGGTCTCTCATATATAATGATTAGCTATGGTAGCTCTATGGTTAAGAGCAATCGGACGTAGACCGGAGATACATGGTTCTAATTCCGACCATGACATTAAATTTGGCAACTGACTCGTATTTTCTCGGAAAATTAGGGTCCCTCATATATAATGATTAGCTATGGTAGCTCTATGGTTAAGAGCAATCGGACGTAGACCGGGAGATACATGGTTCTAATCACGGCCATGACATTAAATTTGGCAACTGACTCGTATTTTCTCGGTAAACTAGGGTCCCTCATATATAATGATTAGCTATGGTAGCTCTATGGTTAAGAGCAATCGGACGTAGACCGGGACATACATGGTTCTAATCCCGACCATGACATTAAATTTTGCAACTGACTCGTATTTTCTCGGTAAAGTAGGGTCTCTCATATATAATGATTAGCTATGGTAGCTCTATGGTTAAGAGCAATCGGACGTAGACCGGAGATACATGGTTCTAATCCCGACCATGACATTAAATTTGGCAACTGACTCGTATTTTCTCGGTAAACTAGGGTCCCTCATATATAATGATTATCTATGGTAGCTCAATGGTTAAGAGCAATCGGACGTAGACCGGGAGATACATGGTTCTAATCCCGGCCATGACATTAAATTTGGCAACTGACTCGTATTTTCTCGGAATACTAGGATCTCTCATATATAATGATTGGACATGGTAGCTCTATGGTTAAGAGCAATCGGACGTAGACCGGGAGATACATAGTTCTAATCCCGGCCATGACATTAAATTTGGCAACTGACTCGTATTTTCTCGGTAAAGTAGGGTCTCTCATATAAAATGATTGGACATGGTAGCTCAATGGTTAAGAGCAATCGGACGTAGACCGGGAGATACAAGGTTCTAATCCCGGCCATGACATTAAATTTTGCAACTGACTCGTATTTTCTCGGTATACTAGGATCTCTCATATATAATTATTAGCTATGGTAGCTCAATGGTTAAGAGCAATCGGACGTAGACCGGGAGATACATGGTTCTAATCCCGGCCTTGACATTAAATTTTGCAACTGACTCGTATTTTCTCGGTTAAGTAGGATCTCTCATATATAATGATTAGCTATGGTAGCTCTATGGTTAAGAGCATTCGGACGTAGACCGGGAGATACATGGTTCTAATCCCGGCCTTGACTTTAAATTTTGCAACTGACTCGTATTTTCTCGGTTAAGTAGGGTCCCTCATATATAATGATTGGACATGGTAGCTCTATGGTTAAGAGCAATCGGACGTAGACCGGGAGATACATGGTTCTAATCCCGGCCATAACATTAAATTTGGCAACTGACTCGTATTTTCTCGGTAAAGTAGGGTCTCTCATATATAATCATTGGCCATGGTAGCTCAATGGTTAAGAGCAATCGGACGTAGACCGGGAGATACATGTTTCTAATCCCGGCCATGATATTAAATTTTGCAACTGACTCGTATTTTCTCGGTAAAGTAGAGTCTCTCATATATAATCATTGGCTATGGTAGCTCAATGGTTAAGAGCATTCGGACGTAGACCGGGAGATACATGGTTCTAATCCCGGCCTTGACATTAAATTTTGCAACTGACTCGTATTTTCTCGGTAAAGTAGGGTCTCTCATATATAATGATTAGCTATGGTAGCTCTATGGTTAAGAGCATTAGGACGTAGACCGGAGATACATGGTTCTAATCCCGGCCATGACATTAAATTTTGCAACTGACTCGTATTTTCTCGGTAAAGTAGGGTCTCTCATATATAATGTTTGGACATGGTAGCTCAATGGTTAAGAGCAATCGGACGTAGACCGGGAGATACATGGTTCTAATCCCGGCCTTGACATTAAATTTTGCAACTGACTCGTATATTCTCGGTAAAGTAGGGTCTCTCATATATAATGATTAGCTATGGTAGCTCTATGGTTAAGAGCAATCGGACGTAGACCGGAGATACATGGTTCTAATTCCGACCATGACATTAAATTTGGCAACTGACTCGTATTTTCTCGGAAAATTAGGGTCCCTCATATATAATGATTAGCTATGGTAGCTCTATGGTTAAGAGCAATCGGACGTAGACCGGGAGATACATGGTTCTAATCACGGCCATGACATTAAATTTGGCAACTGACTCGTATTTTCTCGGTAAACTAGGGTCCCTCATATATAATGATTAGCTATGGTAGCTCTATGGTTAAGAGCAATCGGACGTAGACCGGGAGATACATGGTTCTAATCCCGACCATGACATTAAATTTTGCAACTGACTCGTATTTTCTCGGTAAAGTAAGGTCTCTCATATATAATGATTGGCCATGGTAGCTCAATGGTTAAGAGCATTCGGACGTAGACCGGAGATACATAGTTCTAATCCCGGCCATGACATTAAATTTGGCAACTGACTCGTATTTTCTCGGTAAAGTAGGGTCTCTCATATATAATGATTAGCTATGGTAGCTCAATGGTTAAGAGCAATCGGACGTAGACCGGGAGATACATAGTTCTAATCCCGGCCATGACATTAAATTTGGCAACTGACTCGTATTTTCTCGGTAAACTAGGGTCTCTCATATATAATGATTAGCTATGGTAGCTCAATGGTTAAGAGCAATCGGACGTAGACCGGGAGATACTTGGTTCTAATCCCGGCCATGACATTAAATTTGGCAACTGACTCGTATTTTCTCGGTATATAAGGATCTCTCATATATAATGATTGGACATGGTAGCTCTATGGTTAAGAGCAATCGGACGTAGACCGGGAGATACATAGTTTTAATCCCGGCCATGACATTAAATTTGGCAACTGACTCGTATTTTCTCGGTAAAGTAGGGTCTCTCATATAAAATGATTGGACATGGTAGCTCAATGGTTAAGAGCAATCGGACGTAGACCGGGAGATACAAGGTTCTAATCCCGGCCTTGACATTAAATTTTGCAACTCACTCGTATTTTCTCGGTAAAGTAGGGTCTCTCATATATAATGTTTGGACATGGTAGCTCAATGGTTAAGAGCAATCGGACGTAGACCGGGAGATACATGGTTCTAATCCCGGCCTTGACATTAAATTTTGCAACCGACTCGTATTTTCTCGGTAAAGTAGGGTCTCTCATATATAATGATTAGCTATGGTAGCTCTATGGTTAAGAGCAATCGGACGTAGACCGGAGATACATGCTTCTAATTCCGACCATGACATTAAATTTGGCAACTGACTCGTCTTTTCTCGGAAAATTAGGGTCCCTCATATATAATGATTGGACATGGTAGCTCTATGGTTAAGAGCAATCGGACGTAGACCGGGAGATACATGGCTCTAATCCCGGCCATAACATTAAATTTTGCAACTAACTCATATTTTCTCGGTAAAGTAGGGTCTCTCATATATAATCATTGGCCATGGTAGCTCAATGGTTAAGAGCAATCGGACGTAGACCGGGAGATACATGGTTCTAATCCCGGCCATGACATTAAATTTTGCAACTGACTCGTATTTTCTCGGTAAAGTAGAGTCTCTCATATATAATCATTGGCTATGGTAGCTCAATGGTTAAGAGCAATCGGACGTAGACCGGAGATACATGGTTCTAATCCCGGCCATGACATTAAATTTTGCAACTGACTCGTATTTTCTCGGTAAAGTAGGGTCTCTCATATATAATGATTGGCCATGGTAGCTCTATGGTTAAGAGCAATCGGACGTAGACCGGGAGATACATGGTTCTAATCCCGGCCATGACATTAAGTTTGGCAACTGACTCGTATTTTCTCGGTAAACTAGGGTCCCTCATATATAATGATTGGCCATGGTAGCTCAATTGTTAAGAGCAATCGGACGTAGACCGGGAGATACATAGTTCTAATCCCGGCCATGACATTAAATTTTGCAACTGACTCGTATTTTCTCGGTATACTAGGATCTCTCATATATAATGATTGGACATGGTAGCTCAATGGTTAAGAGCAATCGGACGTAGACCGGAGATACATGGTTCTAATCCCGGCCATGACATTAAATTTTGCAACTGACTCGTATTTTCTCGGTAAAGTAGGGTCTCTCATATATAATGATTGGCCATGGTAGCTCTATAGTTAAGAGCAATCGGACGTAGACCGGGAGATACATGGTTCTAATCCCGGCCATGACATTACATTTTGCAACTGACTCGTATTTTCTCGGTAAAGTAGGGTCTCTCATATATAATGATTAGCTATGGTAGCTCTATGGTTAAGAGCAATCGGACGTAGACCGGAGATACATGGTTCTAATCCCGGCCATGACATTAAATTTTGCAACTGACTCGTATGTTCTCGGTAAAGTAGGGTCTCTCATATATAATGATTGGCCATGGTAGCTCTATGGTTAAGAGCATTCGGACGTAGACCGGAGATACATGGTTCTAATCCCGACCATGACATTAAATTTTGCAACTGACTCGTATTTTCTCGGTATACTAGGATCTCTCATATATAATGATTGGACATGGTAGCTCAATGGTTAAGAGCAATCGGACGTAGACCGGAGATACATGGTTCTAATCCCGACCATGACATTAAATTTTGCAACTGACTCGTATTTTCTCGGTAAAGTAGGGTCTCTCATATATAATGATTAGCTATGGTAGCTCTATGGTTAAGAGCGATCGGACGTAGACCGGGAGATACCTGGTTCTAATCACGGCCTTGACATTAAATTTTGCAACTGACTCGTATTTTCTCGGTATACTAGGATCTCTCATATATAATGATTGGACATGGTAGCTCAATGGTTAAGAGCAATCGGACGTAGACCGGAGATACATGGTTCTAATCCCGACCATGACATGAAATGTTGCAACTGACTCTTATTTTCTCGGTAAAGTAGGGTCTCTCATATATAATGATTGGACATGGTAGCTCAATGTTTAAGAGCAATCGGACGTAGACCAGGAGATACCTGGTTCTAATCACGGCCTTGACTTTAAATTTTGCAACTGACTCGTATTTTCTCGGTAAAGTAGGGTCTCTCATATATAATGATTGGACATGGTAGCTCAATGGTTAAGAGCAATCGGACGTAGACCGGAGATACATGGTTCTAATCCCGACCATGACATTAAATTTTGCAACTGACTCGCATTTTCTCGGTAAAGTAGGGTCTCTCATATATAATGATTAGCTATGGTAGCTCTATGGTTAAGAGCATTAGGACGTAGACCGGAGATACATGGTTCTAATCCCGGCCATGACATTAAATTTTGCAACTGACTCGTATTTTCTCGGTAAAGTAGGGTCTCTCATATATAATGATTGGCCATGTTAGCTCTATGGTTAAGAGCGATCGGACGTAGACCGGGAGATACCTGGTTCTAATCACTGCCTTGACATTAAATTTTGTAACTGACTCGTATTTTCTCGGTAAACTAGGGTCCCTCATATATAATGATTAGCTATGGTAGCTCTATGGTTAAGAGCGATCGGACGTAGACCGGGAGATACATAGTTCTAATCCCGGCCATGACATTAAATTTGGCAACTGACTCGTATTTTCTCGGTAAACTAGGGTCCCTCATATATAATGATTAGCTATGGTAGCTCAATGGTTAAGAGCAATCGGACGCAGACCGGGAGATACCTGGTTCTAATCCCGACCATGACATTAAATTTGGCAACTGACTCGTAATTTCTCGGTATACTAGGATCTCTCATATATAATGTTTGGACATCGTAGCTCTATGGTTAAGAGCAATCGGACGTAGACCGGGAGATACATAGTTCTAATCCCGGCCATGACATTAAATTTGGCACCTGACTCGTATTTTCTCGGTAAACTAGGGTCCCTCATATATAATGATTAGCTATGGTAGCTCAATGGTTAAGAGCAATCGGACGTAGACCGGGAGATACCTGGTTCTAATCCCGACCATGACATTAAATTTTGTAACTGACTCGTAATTTCTCGGTAAAGTAGGGTCTCTCATATATAATGATTGGACATGGTAGCTCAATGGTTAAGAGCAATCGGACGTAGACCGGGAGATACACAGTTCTAATCCCGACCATGACATTAAATTTGGCAACTGACTCGTATTTTCTCGGTAAAGTAGGATCTCTCATATATAATGATTGGACATGGTAGCTCTATGGTTAAGAGCAATCGGACGTAGACCGGAGATACATGGTCCTAATCCCGACCATGACATTAAATTTGGCAACTGACTCGTATTTTCTCGGTTAAGTAGGGTCCCTCATATATAATGATTGGACATGGTAGCTCTATGGTTAAGAGCAGTCGGACGTAGACCGGGAGATACATGGTTCTAATCCCGGCCATAACATTAAATTTTGCAACTGACTCGTTTTTTCTCGGTAAAGTAGGATCTCTCATATATAATGATTAGCTATGGTAGCTCAATGGTTAAGAGCAATCGGACGTAGACCGGGAGATACATAGTTCTAATCCCGGCCATGACATTAAATTTGGCAACTGACTCGTATTTTCTCGGTAAAGTAGGGTCTCTCATATATAATGATTGGACATGGTAGCTCATTGGATAAGAGGAATCGGTCGTAGACCGGAGATACATGGTTCTAATCCCGACCATGACATTAAATTTTGCAACTGACTCGTATTTTCTCGGTAAAGTAGGGTCTCTCATATATAATGTTTGGACATGGTAGCTCAATGGTTAAGAGCAATCGGACGTAGACCGGGAGATACATGGTTCTAATCCCGGCCTTGACATTAAATTTTGCAACTGACTCGTATTTTCTCGGTAAAGTAGGGTCTCTCATATATAATGATTAGCTATGGTAGCTCTATGGTTAAGAGCAATCGGACGTAGACCGGAGATACATGGTTCTAATTCCGACCATGACATTAAATTTGGCAACTGACTCGTATTTTCTCGGAAAATTAGGGTCCCTCATATATAATGATTAGCTATGGTAGCTCTATGGTTAAGAGCAATCGGACGTAGACCGGGAGATACATGGTTCTAATCACGGCCATGACATTAAATTTGGCAACTGACTCGTATTTTCTCGGTAAACTAGGGTCCCTCATATATAATGATTAGCTATGGTAGCTCTATGGTTAAGAGCAATCGGACGTAGACCGGGACATACATGGTTCTAATCCCGACCATGACATTAAATTTTGCAACTGACTCGTATTTTCTCGGTAAAGTAGGGTCTCTCATATATAATGATTAGCTATGGTAGCTCTATGGTTAAGAGCAATCGGACGTAGACCGGAGATACATGGTTCTAATCCCGACCATGACATTAAATTTGGCAACTGACTCGTATTTTCTCGGTAAACTAGGGTCCCTCATATATAATGATTATCTATGGTAGCTCAATGGTTAAGAGCAATCGGACGTAGACCGGAGATACATGGTTCTAATCCCGGCCATGATATTAAATTTTGCATCTGACTCGTATTTTCTCGGTAAAGTAGAGTCTCTCATATATAATCATTGGCTATGGTAGCTCAATGGTTAAGAGCATTCGGACGTAGACCGGGAGATACATGGTTCTAATCCCGGCCTTGACATTAAATTTTGCAACTGACTCGTATTTTCTCGGTAAAGTAGGGTCTCTCATATATAATGATTAGCTATGGTAGCTCTATGGTTAAGAGCATTAGGACGTAGACCGGAGATACATGGTTCTAATCCCGGCCATGACATTAAATTTTGCAACTGACTCGTATTTTCTCGGTAAAGTAGGGTCTCTCATATATAATGTTTGGACATGGTAGCTCAATGGTTAAGAGCAATCGGACGTAGACCGGGAGATACATGGTTCTAGTCCCGGCCTTGACATTAAATTTTGCAACTGACTCGTATATTCTCGGTAAAGTAGGGTCTCTCATATATAATGATTAGCTATGGTAGCTCTATGGTTAAGAGCAATCGGACGTAGACCGGAGATACATGGTTCTAATTCCGACCATGACATTAAATTTGGCAACTGACTCGTATTTTCTCGGAAAATTAGGGTCCCTCATATATAATGATTAGCTATGGTAGCTCTATGGTTAAGAGCAATCGGACGTAGACCGGGAGATACATGGTTCTAATCACGGCCATGACATTAAATTTGGCAACTGACTCGTATTTTCTCGGTAAACTAGGGTCCCTCATATATAATGATTAGCTATGGTAGCTCTATGGTTAAGAGCAATCGGACGTAGACCGGGAGATACATGGTTCTAATCCCGACCATGACATTAAATTTTGCAACTGACTCGTATTTTCTCGGTAAAGTAAGGTCTCTCATATATAATGATTGGCCATGGTAGCTCAATGGTTAAGAGCATTCGGATGTAGACCGGAGATACATAGTTCTAATCCCGGCCATGACATTAAATTTGGCAACTGACTCGTATTTTCTCGGTAAAGTAGGGTCTCTCATATATAATGATTAGCTATGGTAGCTCAATGGTTAAGAGCAATCGGACGTAGACCGGGAGATACATAGTTCTAATCCCGGCCATGACATTAAATTTTGCAACTGACTCGTATTTTCTCGGTAAACTAGGGTCTCTCATATATAATGATTAGCTATGGTAGCTCAATGGTTAAGAGCAATCGGACGTAGACCGGGAGATACATGGTTCTAATCCCGGCCATGACATTAAATTTGGCAACTGACTCGTATTTTCTCGGTATATAAGGATCTCTCATATATAATGATTGGACATGGTAGCTCTATGGTTAAGAGCAATCGGACGTAGACCGGGAGATACATAGTTTTAATCCCGGCCATGACATTAAATTTGGCAACTGACTCGTATTTTCTCGGTAAAGTAGGGTCTCTCATATAAAATGATTGGACATGGTAGCTCAATGGTTAAGAGCAATCGGACGTAGACCGGGAGATACAAGGTTCTAATCCCGGCCTTGACATTAAATTTTGCAACTCACTCGTATTTTCTCGGTAAAGTAGGGGCTCTCATATATAATGTTTGGACATGGTAGCTCAATGGTTAAGAGCAATCGGACGTAGACCGGGAGATACATGGTTCTAATCCCGGCCTTGACATTAAATTTTGCAACCGACTCGTATTTTCTCGGTAAAGTAGGGTCTCTCATATATAATGATTAGCTATGGTAGCTCTATGGTTAAGAGCAATCGGACGTAGACCGGAGATACATGCTTCTAATTCCGACCATGATATTAAATTTGGCAACTGACTCGTATTTTCTCGGAAAATTAGGGTCCCTCATATATAATGATTGGACATGGTAGCTCTATGGTTAAGAGCAATCGGACGTAGACCGGGAGATACATGGCTCTAATCCCGGCCATAACATTAAATTTTGCAACTAACTCATATTTTCTCGGTAAAGTAGGGTCTCTCATATATAATCATTGGCCATGGTAGCTCAATGGTTAAGAGCAATCGGACGTAGACCGGGAGATACATGGTTCTAATCCCGGCCATGACATTAAATTTTGCAACTGACTCGTATTTTCTCGGTAAAGTAGAGTCTCTCATATATAATCATTGGCTATGGTAGCTCAATGGTTAAGAGCAATCGGACGTAGACCGGAGATACATGGTTCTAATCCCGGCCATGACATTAAATTTTGCAACTGACTCGTATTTTCTCGGTAAAGTAGGGTCTCTCATATATAATGATTGGCCATGGTAGCTCTATGGTTAAGAGCAATCGGACGTAGACCGGGAGATACATGGTTCTAATCCCGGCCATGACATTAAGTTTGGCAACTGACTCGTATTTTCTCGGTAAACTAGGGTCCCTCATATATAATGATTGGCCATGGTAGCTCAATTGTTAAGAGCAATCGGACGTAGACCGGGAGATACATAGTTCTAATCCCGGCCATGACATTAAATTTTGCAACTGACTCGTATTTTCTCGGTATACTAGGATCTCTCATATATAATGATTGGACATGGTAGCTCAATAGTTAAGAGCAATCGGACGTAGACCGGAGATACATGGTTCTAATCCCGGCCATGACATTAAATTTTGCAACTGACTCGTATTTTCTCGGTAAAGTAGGGTCTCTCATATATAATGATTGGCCATGGTAGCTCTATAGTTAAGAGCAATCGGACGTAGACCGGGAGATACATGGTTCTAATCCCGGCCATGACATTACATTTTGCAACTGACTCGTATTTTCTCGGTAAAGTAGGGTCTCTCATATATAATGATTAGCTATGGTAGCTCTATGGTTAAGAGCAATCGGACGTAGACCGGAGATACATGGTTCTAATCCCGGCCATGACATTAAATTTTGCAACTGACTCGTATGTTCTCGGTAAAGTAGGGTCTCTCATATATAATGATTGGCCATGGTAGCTCTATGGTTAAGAGCATTCGGACGTAGACCGGAGATACATGGTTCTAATCCCGACCATGATATTAAATTTTGCAACTGACTCGTATTTTCTCGGTATACTAGGATCTCTCATATATAATGATTGGACATGGTAGCTCAATGGTTAAGAGCAATCGGACGTAGACCGGAGATACATGGTTCTAATCCCGACCATGACATTAAATTTTGCAACTGACTCGTATTTTCTCGGTAAAGTAGGGTCTCTCATATATAATGATTAGCTATGGTAGCTCTATGGTTAAGAGCGATCGGACGTAGACCGGGAGATACCTGGTTCTAATCACGGCCTTGACATTAAATTTTGCAACTGACTCGTATTTTCTCGGTATACTAGGATCTCTCATATATAATGATTGGACATGGTAGCTCAATGGTTAAGAGCAATCGGACGTAGACCGGAGATACATGGTTCTAATCCCGACCATGACATGAAATGTTGCAACTGACTCTTATTTTCTCGGTAAAGTAGGGTCTCTCATATATAATGATTGGACATGGTAGCTCAATGTTTAAGAGCATTCGGACGTAGACCGGGAGATACCTGGTTCTAATCACGGCCTTGACTTTAAATTTTGCAACTGACTCGTATTTTCTCGGTAAAGTAGGGTCTCTCATATATAATGATTAGCTATGGTAGCTCTATGGTTAAGAGCATTAGGACGTAGACCGGAGATACATGGTTCTAATCCCGGCCATGACATTAAATTTTGCAACTGACTCGTATTTTCTCGGTAAAGTAGGGTCTCTCATATATAATGATTAGCTATGGTAGCTCTATGGTTAAGAGCATTAGGACGTAGACCGGGAGATACATGGTTCTAATCCCGGCCATGACATTAAATTTTGCAACTGACTCGTATTTTCTCGGTAAAGTAGGGTCTCTCATATATAATGATTGGACATGGTAGCTCAATGGTTAAGAGCAATCGGACGTAGACCGGAGATACATGGTTCTAATCCCGACCATGACATTAAATTTTGCAACTGACTCGCATTTTCTCGGTAAAGTAGGGTCTCTCATATATAATGATTAGCTATGGTAGCTCTATGGTTAAGAGCATTAGGACGTAGACCGGAGATACATGGTTCTAATCCCGGCCATGACATTAAATTTTGCAACTGTCTCGTATTTTCTCGGTAAAGTAGGGTCTCTCATATATAATGATTGGCCATGTTAGCTCTATGGTTAAGAGCGATCGGACGTAGACCGGGAGATACCTGGTTCTAATCACGGCCTTGACATTAAATTTTGCAACTGACTCGTATTTTCTCGGTAAACTAGGGTCCCTCATATATAATGATTAGCTATGGTAGCTCTATGGTTAAGAGCGATCGGACGTAGACCGGGAGATACATAGTTCTAATCCCGGCCATGACATTAAATTTGGCAACTGACTCGTATTTTCTCGGTAAACTAGGGTCCCTCATATATAATGATTAGCTATGGTAGCTCAATGGTTAAGAGCAATCGGACGCAGACCGGGAGATACCTGGTTCTAATCCCGACCATGACATTAAATTTGGCAACTGACTCGTAATTTCTCGGTATACTAGGATCTCTCATATATAATGTTTGGACATCGTAGCTCTATGGTTAAGAGCAATCGGACGTAGACCGGGAGATACATAGTTCTAATCCCGGCCATGACATTAAATTTGGCACCTGACTCGTATTTTCTCGGTAAACTAGGGTCCCTCATATATAATGATTAGCTATGGTAGCTCAATGGTTAAGAGCAATCGGACGTAGACCGGGAGATACCTGGTTCTAATCCCGACCATGACATTAAATTTTGTAACTGACTCGTAATTTCTCGGTAAAGTAGGGTCTCTCATATATAATGATTGGACATGGTAGCTCAATGGTTAAGAGCAATCGGACGTAGACCGGGAGATACACAGTTCTAATCCCGACCATGACATTAAATTTTGTAACTGACTCGTAATTTCTCGGTAAAGTAGGGTCTCTCATATATAATGATTGGACATGGTAGCTCAATGGTAAAGAGCAATCGGACGTAGACCGGGAGATACACAGTTCTAATCCCGGCCATGACATTAAATTTGGCAACTGACTCGTATTTTCTCGGTAAAGTAGGATCTCTCATATATAATGATTGGACATGGTAGCTCTATGGTTAAGAGCAATCGGACGTAGACCGGAGATACATGGTTCTAATCCCGACCATGACATTAAATTTGGCAACTGACTCGTATTTTCTCGGTTAAGTAGGGTCCCTCATATATAATGATTGGACATGGTAGCTCTATGGTTAAGAGCAATCGGACGTAGACCGGGAGATACATGGTTCTAATCCCGGCCATAACATTAAATTTTGCAACTGACTCGTTTTTTCTCGGTAAAGTAGGATCTCTCATATATAATGATTAGCTATGGTAGCTCAATGGTTAAGAGCAATCGGACGTAGACCGGGAGATACATAGTTCTAATCCCGGCCATGACATTAAATTTGGCAACTGACTCGTATTTTCTCGGTAAAGTAGGGTCTCTCATATATAATGATTGGACATGGTAGCTCATTGGATAAGAGGAATCGGACGTAGACCGGAGATACATGGTTCTAATCCCGACCATGACATTAAATTTTGCAACTGACTCGTATTTTCTCGGTAAAGTAGGGTCTCTCATATATAATGATTAGCTATGGTAGCTCAATGTTTAAGAGCAATCGGACGTAGACCGGGAGATACATGGTTCTAATCCCGGCCTTGACATTAAATTTTGCAACTGACTCTAATCTATCCAAATCATTTCTAATGCTCAAAAGTATTTTATTAAATACTAGCCTTTGCAGATGCAATACATCAAAATGTTGAGACGTGGTGGCGAAATTCAAGTGAAACTATCAAATTGTATTTGCACATAAACATCTGCTAGTCTAAATGGGCGTGTTTGATTTTGTTGCATATATATTTGTTCTACTTTGTGTTTCATATTGAATATATATATATTAGCGCTGTGTGATTTAATCGATTATCCGAAACGATTAATCGATTAATTCTTTATTTTAGATCAAAGATTAAAAATTGTAATCGATTAATCGAGTCGATTAAAATTAGCCGATTACAATAAATATTAATCAGAACTCTTTTAGCCAAATTTGACCCTCTTTGTTTTGACGTATTGCTTCCAACCTAAAAAGCCTTTCCAAAGCATCAAGCTTTCACTAGCTTGAACTTTGTGATAATATAACTCCTGTTATTTAGCTGAAAGAAATCCCTGTGAACCACGAGAGAGTCTAACTAACACTTCTGTTGTCAAATATTGTAAGAGGTACATAACGACATACAGATGCTGACAGAGAAGTTTCTGTCCTTACTGCTTGTGTGTGACAACATATCGTATACAATTGATTATTTATCGCTTGCTAGCATAAACTGAACTGCACAACCTTGAACCGAACACTTCGATTACGCAGCTGATCCCTTTTCTAGGGGCTCATGATCTGTAACTGCTGCTAACTGCAATAAGCCATAACGTTTTTGAGTTCGTGACAGTGAGTGAAAGTTTTGTGTTAAAAAAGTTAAAATAAGGAAAAACGTTATAAAAACAACTGCATGTCAGTCTCAGAAATCTTAGTGGATATTGATATAATATGTTACTAAATAATTACTTAAAAAAGTATTGTAGATCTTATTCAATACATATATGAAACATGTGCACTTGATGCAAAAACAAATTTTGAATCTAAATATTTAAAAGTTTCTTAAATCATGAAATGTATAGCGTATTAAAGTACTTTATATAATCCTTACAACTAATTTTTGAACAGATAATATTTCGATTAATCGATAGCAACACGGTTAATCGATTAAAATTTTGATCTATCTACAGCTCTGTGTGTGTGTGTGTGTGTGTGTGTGTGTGTGTGTGTGTGTGTGTGTGTGTGTGTGTGTGTATTAGATCAATCTAATCTAATTATCTAGTTCCACCAAAACAGCCATGTCTTCGGCGAAGACGTAAGTGTTAGAGCACAAATCCTTAATCGTAAAATTAACCTAATTGATCCTAGAATTGGTCCCTGGGGAATGGCAGACTTCATCAATTTAAATTCCGACAAGTTACTAGTCAAGTCAGCATTTTGATAAATATCAGTAAGATAAGAACAAGTAAAATTAATGCACTTTGTGCTAAATCCATAAAATGTAAGTTGTTTTTACAAGAATCGCTTGATAAACTCTATCAATAGCCTTTGCCAAATCCAAAAATGATTACTTCGGTATCAGTTGAGTGTAAAGACGCCATTAAGAAGTATCAATGCGCAACGACTAGACGCAGCTAAACAAATGAATGCTGCAGCAGCAGCACTACCTCTCGGAAAGCTTAACATCCCTCTTCTGAGGTTTTAAGCGCACACAATGATACTTGACTTCTCTGCCTCTCCTTCTTTCTTTTGTTAATTTATTTCTCTTACTTAATTAACGTCTCTCTTCACAGAGGGAAAGTCTAGTGTTTAACTTTGTTTACGTCGCAAAACTCGATTAATGAATTTCACGTCCATAATAAAACCATAACTTTATTAACAATATTGTAAGATATCACCTCCAAAAACTTGATAAAGTTGTCCAGGGGACGTAGAAACATGTATTTCTAGTCAAATAGCGTAGTGAAAATTTTAATTGGTTTTTAATACTTCGAGTATTTACTCTATACGTTGATGACGAAGTTCCTTATTTTGTGTTGGGACCCCAATTTGACGTAGATTTGTTGGTATTTTGTTGCTTGGCCTAGCTACACTCACAACTACTTCACAAATTGTGCTCTGGGATTGATGATTATATTGTGAAATAATACTTCCTGTATTTTAAAGATTGCATTTTATTTTAAAAACACAATAAATATGTTTAAAGTAAAATTATATATACATTATTCGCAGGAATTCTTCTCAGTCAATGAAGTTTTTTCTATTTCCATGGTTACCTGACTTTTCCCGATCACTTCCCATAGCATTTATATCATCTATTCCACTGCGGGTCTCTTTTGTTTTATCACCTATATTAAATAACTATTCCAAAATTTATCAGTTTTAACTAATATTTCAAACTGACATGGGCTACAATTTTAAATAACTTCTTCAACGTGGTAGAGAAACTACAAATTAAACTCAATATACCAAAGTTGGTATTGCCAAAAGTTGAGATACGAATCAAGGAGATACTTTCAAGTAAAAATAACGTGTTACGTGAAAATTGCATTTTGTTTTCCTTTTTGCTTTTGAACAATAACTCTAACAATGTTATTGAAATCACCATATGTTTAAGCTATTTAGACAACAAGTGTAGGCTATGTTAGTGGTGAGGAATGAACGTTTAACATCGGTACGCTGCTGCAGGGACAAGCTGTAAGGCTCATCAGCTGGACTCTGTCTGTGCCTTGTTATTTACTTCTGGACGTCATCCTCCTGTCATTCCGTCTCTCTATGCATTAATAACAACAGGCTGTGGCACCAAACAAACACAATACACAACAATCTGATCTGTTACACTCTCTACTGGTATCGCTCTATCTACTTCAACATAAACATAATCTTATTGTAGTTACAGTAGACTTTAAGTGATAGTCATGTGTTTGTCTGCACAAATGAATATCGACTTGAGAAAAGTATTGACAACTGTAAGGAAATGTCTCGAATGGTTAACTACAGACGATAAATATATTTTACATAAATTCTGTGTTTTAATAAGATCTTCATTTTGTTTCCATAATAAGAGGAATTTCTGAACTGTCAGATCTCTTATCGTTTTCAGAACACAAACGTTCCAGTTTTTATATAATTAATTATTAAAGTAAATTATTTATGTTTCAAAAAATTGGGGACGAAAAATCTGTATTGCTCCACGACCTTTCCATAATGATCAGCAAACTCGTAAAAATTAATATCTGTAAATACATGTACAGAATTGGTGATGTCCATTCAAATATCTCTTATCTATTTTACCAATTTTTATACTTCAAACGTTTCTCGCAGATATTAGATAGTTGGTTTTACACTCTTTAAACAATTTGTAGATAAAACGCTAGCTTTATCCTTTAAACATTAAAACTAATTGGAATTGTGAAACAAAATACTTGCAAAGTGTGCAAAATATTATTTCCTTTCGAAATACTGCAAAGTTTAGGTTTACAAATCAACACTTCGAAACATATTCTAAGCAATAAAGTTTACTATTCTCAATAATTAAAACATTTAAGAACTGGTTTTACAAATTACAAAATCCATCAGTTACAATAATTATGAAGATTTGGAAACATTTTTTACCCGTCACAAAAAAAATTTACAATTCAGTGATTGTAAACACTTTGTAAACAAGTTTACAGCTTACAATGTTTATAATTTACAATGAATATAAACATTTATAAACTTTCTTTTGCAAATTACAGAGTTAGCAAGTATATCATTGTAAATGTTTTATACACACGTTTTTACAAATTACAAAGTTCACAATTTACGTAACTTAAAACGTTCAAATTATGTTTTACACCTTAGTTTGAATTTACAATAATTATAAACATTTGTAAATATGTAGCAGCAGTTACAGTGACTGTAAGCATAGTTTTACAAACCATTAAGTTTACAATGGTTGTAAATTAGAGGAAACAGCCGCCTGTGCACAAGTTCAAGGCTACTTAATCAGACGCGACATGTGCCGGTTGTGACGGTTACACACAATACGTAAAGCCGGACGGGACATCTCGTGTACACATTTCCACTTGATGAGACGTGACAAGTGCCGGTTGTGGCGGTTATACATAATACGTAAAGCCGGACAGGACACCTCGTGTACACATTTCCACTTGATGAGACGTGACAAATGCCGGTTGTGACGGTTATACGTAATACGTAAAGCTGGACGGGACATCTCGTGTACACATTTCCACTTGATGAGACGTGACAAATGTCGGTTGTGGCGGTTATACATAATACGTAAAGCCGGACAGGACATCTCGTGTACACATTTCCACTTGATGAGACGTGACAAATGCCGGTTGTGACGGTTATACGTAATACGTAAAGCTGGACGGGACATCTCGTGTACACATTTCCACTTGATGAGACGTGACAAATGTAGGTTGTGGCGGTTATACATAATACGTAAAGCCGGACGGGACATCTCGTGTACACATTTCCACTTGATGAGACGTCACAAATGCCAGTTGTGACGGTTATACATAATACGTAAAGCCGGACGGGACATCTCGTGTACACATTTCCACTTGATGAGACGTGACAAATGTCGGTTGTGGCGGTTATACATAATACGTAAAGCCGGACGGGACATCTCGTGTACACATTTCCACTTGATGAGACGTGACAAATGTCGGTTGTGACGGTTATACATAATACGTAAAGCCGGACGGGACATCTCGTGTACACATTTCCACTTGATGAGACGTGACAAATGCCGGTTGTGGCGGTTATACATAATACGTAAAGCCGGACGCGACATCTCGTGTACACATTTCCACTTGATGAAACGTGACAAATGTCGGTTGTGAGGGTTATACATAATACGTAAAGCCGGAAGGGACACCTCGTGTACACATTTCCACTTGATGAGACGTGACAAATGTCGGTTGTGGCGGTTATACATAATACGTAAAGCCGGACGGGACATCTCGTGTACGCATTTCCACTTGATGAGACGTGACAAATGTCGGTTGTGACGGTTATACATAATACGTAAAGCCGGTCGGGACATCTCGTGTACACATTTCCACTCGATGAGACGTGACAAATGCCGGTTGTGACGGTTATACATAATACGTAAAGCCGGTCGAGACATCTCGTGTACACATTTCCACTCGATGAGACGTGACAAATGTCGGTTGTGACGGTTATACATAATACGTAAAGCCGGTCGGGACATCTCATGTACACATTTCCACTTGATGAGACGTGACAAATGTCGGTTCTGAGGGTTATACATAATACGTAAAGCCGGACGGGACATCTCGTGTACACATTTCCACTTGATGAGACGTGACAAATGCCGGTTGTGACGGTTATACATAATACGTAAAGCCGGTCGGGACATCTCGTGTACACATTTCCACTTGATGAGAAGTGACAAATGCCGGTTGTGACGGTTATACAAAATACGTAAAGCCGGACGGGACATCTCGTGTACGCATTTCCACTTGATGAGACGTGACAAATGTCGGTTGTGACGGCTATACATAATACGTAAAGCCGGACGGGACATCTCGTGTACACATTTCCACTTGATGAGACGTGACAAATGTCGGTTGTGACGGTTATACATAATACGTAAAGCCGGACGGGACACCTCATGTACACATTTCCACTTGATGAGACGTGACAAATGTCGGTTGTGACGGTTATACATAATAGGTAAAGCCGGTCGGGACATCTCGTGTACACATTTCCACTTGATTAGACGTGACAAATGTCGGTTGTGACGGTTATACATAATACGTAAAGCCGGACGGGACATCTCGTGTACACATTTCCACTTGATGAGACGTGACAAATGCCAGTTGTGGCGGTTATACATAATACGTAAAGCCGGACGCGACATCTCGTGTACACATTTCCACTTAATGAGACGTGACAAATGTCGGTTGTGACGGCTATACATAATACGTAAAGCCGGACGGGACATCTCGTGTACACATTTCCACTTGATGAGACGTGACAAATGTCGGTTGTGGCGGTTATACATAATACGTAAAGCCGGACGCGACATCTCGTGTACACATTTCCACTTGATGAGACGTGACAAATGCCAGTTGTGGCGGTTATACATAATACGTAAAGCCGGACGCGACATCTCGTGTACACATTTCCACTTGATGAGACGTGACAAATGTCGGTTGTGACGGCTATACATAATACGTAAAGCCGGACGGGACATCTCGTGTACACATTTCCACTTGATGAGACGTGACAAATGCCAGTTGTGGCGGTTATACATAATACGTAAAGCCGGACGCGGCATCTCGTGTACACATTTCCACTTGATGAGACGTGACAAATGTCGGTTGTGACGGTTATACATAATACGTAAAGCCGGACGGACATCTCGTGTACACATTTCCACTTGATGAGACGTGACAAATGTCGGTTGTGACGGTTATACATAATACGTAAAGTCGGACGGGACATCTCGTGTACACATTTCCACTTGATGAGACGTGACAAATGTCGGTTGTGAGGGTTATACATAATAGGTAAAGCCGGACGGGACATCTCGTGTACACATTTCCACTTGATGAGACGTGACAAATGTCGGTTGTGGCGGTTATACATAATACGTAAAGCCGGACGAGACATCTCGGGTACACATTTCCACTTGATGAGACGTGACAAATGTGGGTTGTGACGGTTATACATAATACGTAAAGCCGGTCGGGACATCTCGTGTACACATTTCCACTTGATTAGACGTGACAAATGTCAGTTGTGACGGTTATACATAATACGTAAAGCCGGACGGGACACCTCGTGTACACATTTCCACTTGATGAGGCGTGACAAATGTCGGTTGTGAGGGTTATACATAATACGTAAAGCCGGACGGGACACCTCGTGTACACATTTCCACTTGATTAGACGTGACAAATGCCGGTTGTGACGGTTATACATAATACGTAAAGCCGGAAGGGACACCTCGTGTACACATTTCCACTTGATGAGACGTGACAAATGTCGGTTGTGGGGTTATACATAATACGTAAAGCCGGACGGGACATCTCGTGTACGCATTTCCACTTGATGAGACGTGACAAATGTCGGTTGTGACGGTTATATATAATACGTAAAGCCGGTCGGGACATCTCGTGTACACATTTCCACTCGATGAACGTGACAAATGCCGGTTGTGACGGTTATACATAATACGTAAAGCCGGTCGGGACATCTCGTGTACACATTTCCACTCGATGAGACGTGACAAATGTCGGTTGTGACGGTTATACATAATACGTAAAGCCGCTCGGGACATCTCGTGTACACATTTCCACTTGATGAGACGTGACAAATGTCGGTTCAGAGGGTTATACATAATACGTAAAGCCGGACGGGACATCTCGTGTACACATTTCCACTTGATGAGACGTGACAAATGCCGGTTGTGACGGTTATACATAATACGTAAAGCCGGTCGGGACATCTCGTGTACACATTTCCACTTGATGAGACGTGACAAATGTCGGTTGTGGGGTTATACATAATACGTAAAGCCGGACGGGACATCTCGTGTACGCATTTCCACTTGATGAGACGTGACAAATGTCGGTTGTGACGGCTATACATAATACGTAAAGCCGGACGGGACATCTCGTGTACACATTTCCACTTGATGAGACGTGACAAATGTCGGTTGTGACGGTTATACATAATACGTAAAGCCGGACGGGACACCTCGTGTACACATTTCCACTTGGTGAGACGTGACAAATGTCGGTTGTGACGGTTATACATAATACGTAAAGCCGGACGGGACATCTCGTGTACACATTTCCACTTGATGAGACGTGACAAATGTCGGTTGTGGCGGTTATACATAATACGTAAAGCCGGACGGGACATCTCGTGTACACATTTCCACTTGATGAGACGTGACAAATGTCGGTTGTGACGGTTATACATAATACGTAAAGCCGGTCGGGACATCTCGTATACACATTTCCACTTGATTAGACGTGACAAATGTCGGTTGTGACGGTTATACATAATACGTAAAGCTGGACGGGACATCTCGTGTACACATTTCCACTTGATGAGACGTGACAAATGCCAGTTGTGGCGGTTATACATAATACGTAAAGCCGGACGCGACATCTCGTGTACACATTTCCACTTAATGAGACGTGACAAATGTCGGTTGTGACGGCTATACATAATACGTAAAGCCGGACGGGACATCACGTGTACACATTTCCACTTGATGAGACGTGACAAATGTCGGTTGTGGCGGTTATACATAATACGTAAAGCCGGACGCGACATCTCGTGTACACATTTCCACTTGATGAGACGTGACAAATGCCAGTTGTGGCGGTTATACATAATACGTAAAGCCGGACGCGACATCTCGTGTACACATTTCCACTTGATGAGACGTGACAAATGTCGGTTGTGACGGCTATACATAATACGTAAAGCCGGACGGGACATCTCGTGTACACATTTCCACTTGATGAGACGTGACAAATGCCAGTTGTGGCGGTTATACATAATACGTAAAGCCGGACGCGACATCTCGTGTACACATTTCCACTTGATGAGACGTGACAAATGTCGGTTGTGACGGTTATACATAATACGTAAAGCCGGACGGACATCTCGTGTACACATTTCCACTTGATGAGACGTGACAAATGTCGGTTGTGACGGTTATACATAATACGTAAAGTCGGACGGGACATCTCGTGTACACATTTCCACTTGATGAGACGTGACAAATGCCAGTTGTGGCGGTTATACATAATACGTAAAGCCGGACGGGACATCTCGTGTACACATTTCCACTTGATGAGACGTGACAAATGTCGGTTGTGAGGGTTATACATAATACGTAAAGCCGGACGGGACATCTCGTGTACACATTTCCACTTGATGAGACGTGACAAATGTCGGTTGTGGCGGTTATACATAATACGTAAAGCCGGACGAGACATCTCGGGTACACATTTCCACTTGATGAGACGTGACAAATGTGGGTTGTGACGGTTATACATATTACGTAAAGCCGGACGGGACATCTCGTGTACACATTTCCACTTGATGAGGCGTGACAAATGTCGGTTGTGAGGGTTATACATAATACGTAAAGCCGGACGGGACACCTCGTGTACACATTTCCACTTGATTAGACGTGACAAATGCCGGTTGTGACGGTTATACATAATACGTAAAGCCGGACGGGACACCTCGTGTACACATTTCCACTTGATGAGACGTGACAAATGCCGGTTGTGACGGTTATACATAATACGTAAAGCCGGACGGGACATCTCGTGTACACATTTCCACTTGATGAGACGTGACAAATGCCAGTTGTGGCGGTTATACATAATACGTAAAGCCGGACGCGACATCTCGTGTACACATTTCCACTTGATGAGACGTGACAAATGTCGGTTGTGACGGTTATACATAATACGTAAAGCCGGACGGGACATCTCGTGTACACATTTCCACTTGATGAGACGTGACAAATGTCGGTTGTGACGGTTATACATAATACGTAAAGTCGGACGGGACATCTCGTGTACACATTTCCACTTGATGAGACGTGACAAATGCCAGTTGTGGCGGTTATACATAATACGTAAAGCCGGACGGGACATCTCGTGTACACATTTCCACTTGATGAGACGTGACAAATGTCGTTTGTGAGGGTTATACATAATACGTAAAGCCGGACGGGACATCTCGTGTACACATTTCCACTTGATGAGACGTGACAAATGTCGGTTGTGGCGGTTATACATAATACGTAAAGCCGGACGAGACATCTCGGGTACACATTTCCACTTGATGAGACGTGACAAATGTGGGTTGTGACGGTTATACATAATACGTAAAGCCGGTCGGGACACCTCGTGTACACATTTCCACTTGATTAGACGTGACAAATGTCAGTTGTGACGGTTATACATAATACGTAAAGCCGGACGGGACACCTCGTGTACACATTTCCACTTGATGAGGCGTGACAAATGTCGGTTGTGAGGGTTATACATAATACGTAAAGCCGGACGGGACACCTCGTGTACACATTTCCACTTGATTAGACGTGACAAATGCCGGTTGTGACGGTTATACATAATACGTAAAGCCGGACGGGACACCTCGTGTACATATTTCCACTTGATGAGACGTGACAAATGCCGGTTGTGACGGTTATACATAATACGTAAAGCCGGACGGGACATCTCGTGTACACACTTCCACTTGATGAGACGTGACAAATGTCGGTTGTGGCGGTTATACATAATACGTAAAGCCAGACGGGACACCTCGTGTACACATTTCCACTTGATGAGACGTGACAAATGTCAGTTGTGACGGTTATACATAATACGTAAAGCCGGACGGGACATCTCGTGTACACATTTCCACTTGATGAGACGTGACAAATGTCGGTTGTGACGGTTATACATAATACGAAAAGCCGGACGGGACACCTCGTGTACAGATTTCCACTTGATGAGACGTGACAAATGTCGGGTGTGACGGTTATACATAATACGTAAAGCCGGACGGGACATCTCGTGTATACATTTCCACTTGATGAGACGTGACAAATGTCGGTTGTGAGGGTTATACATAATACGTAAAGCCGGACGGGACATCTCGTGTACACATTTCCACTTGATGAGACGTGACAAATGTCGGTTGTGAGGGTTATACATAATACGTAAAGCCGGACGGGACATCTCGGGCACACATTTCCACTTGATGAGACGTGACAAATATCGGTTGTGACGGTTATACATAATACGTAAAGCCGGACGAGACATCTCGTGTACACATTTCCACTTGATGAGACGTGGCAAATGTCGGTTGTGACGGTTATACATAATACGTAAAGCCGGACGGGACATTTCGTGTACACATTTCCACTTGATGAGACGTGACAAATGTCGGTTGTGACGGTTATACATAACACGTAAAGCCAGACGGGACATCTCGTGTACACATTTCCACTTGATGAGACGTGACAAATGTCGGTTGTGACGGTTATACATAACACGTAAAGCCAGACGGGACATCTCGTGTACACATTTCCACTTGATGAGACGTGACAAATTTCGGTTGTGACGGTTATACATAATACGTAAAGCCGGACGGGACATTTCCTGTACACATTTCAACTTGATGAGACGTGACAAATGTCGGTTGTGGCGGTTATACATAATACGTAAAGCCGGACGGGACATCTCGTGTACACATTTCCACTTGATGAGACGTGACAAATGTCGGTTGTGACGGTTATACATAATACGTAATGCCAGACGGGACATCTCGTGTACACATTTCAACTTGATGAGACGTGACAAATGTCAGTTGTGACGGTTATACATAATACGTAATGCCAGACGGGACATCTCGTGTACACATTTCAACTTGATGAGACGTGACAAATGTCAGTTGTGACGGTTATACATAATACGTAAAGCCAGACGGGACATCTCCTGTACACATTTCCACTTGATGAGACGTGACAAATGTCAGTTGTGACGGTTATACATAATACGTAAAGCCGGACGGGACATCTCGTGTACACATTTCCACTTGATGAGACGTGACAAATGTCAGTTGTGACGGTTATACATAATACGTAAAGCCGGACGGGACATCTCGTGTACACATTTCAACTTGATGAGACGTGACAAATGTCAGTTGTGACGGTTATACATAATACGTAAAGCCAGACGGGACATCTCGTGTACACATTTCCACTTGATGAGACGTGACAAATGTCAGTTGTGGCGGTTATACATAATACGTAAAGCCGGACGGGACACCTCGTGTACACATTTCCACTTAATGAGACGTGACAAATGTCCGTTGTGACGGTTATACATAATACGTTAAGCCGGACGGGACATCTCGTGTACACATTCCCACTTGATGAGACGTGACAAATGTCGGTTGTGAAGGTTATACATAATACGTAAAGCCGGACGGGACATCTCGTGTATACATTTCCACTTGATGAGACGTGACAAATGTCGGTTGTTTTGGTTATACATAATACGTAAAGCCAGACGGGACATCTCGTGTACACATTTCCACTTGATGAGACGTGACAAATGTCCGTTGTGACGGTTATACAAAATACGTAAAGCCGGACGGGACATCTCGTGTACACATTTCCACTTGATGAGACGTGACAAATGTCAGTTGTGACGGTTATACATAATACGTAAAGCCGGACGGGACATCTCGTGTACACATTTCCACTTGATGAGACGTGACAAATGTCGGTTGTGACGGTTATACATAATACGTAAAGCCGGACGGGACATCTCGTGTACACATTTCCACTCGATGAGACGTGACAAATGTCAGTTGTGACGGTTATACATAATACGTAAAGCCGGACGGGACATCTCGTGTACACATTTCCACTTGATGAGACGTGACAAATGTCAGTTGTGACGGTTATACATAATACGTAAAGGCAGACGGGACATCTCGTGTACGCATTTCCACTTGATGAGACGTGACAAATGTCAGTTGTGACGGTTATACATAATACGTAAAGCCGGACGGGACATCTCGTGTACACATTTCCACTTGATGAGACGTGACAAATGTCGGTTGTGACGGTTATACATAATACGTAAAGCCGGACGGGACATCTCGTGTACACATTTCCACTCGATGAGACGTGACAAATGTCAGTTGTGACGGTTATACATAATACGTAAAGCCGGACGGGACATCTCGTGTACACATTTCCATTTGATGAGACGTGACAAATGTCGGTTGTGGCGGTTATACATAATACGTAAAGCCAGACGGGACATCTCGTGTACACATTTCCACTTGATGAGACGTGACAAATGTCGGTTGTTTTGGTTATACATAATACGTAAAGCCAGACGGGACACCTCGTGTACACATTTCCACTTGATGAGACGTGACAAATGTCGGTTGTGAGGGTTATACATAATACGTAAAGCCGGACGGGACATCTCGGGCACACATTTCCACTTGATGAGACGTGACAAATGTCGGTTGTGACGGTTATACATAATACGTAAAGCCGGACGAGACATCTCGTGTACACATTTCCACTTGATGAGACGTGACAAATGTCGGTTGTGACGGTTATACATAATACGTAAAGCCGGACGGGACATTTCGTGTACACATTTCCACTTGATGAGACGTGACAAATGTCGGTTGTGACGGTTATACATAACACGTAAAGCCAGACGGGACATCTCGTGTACACATTTCCACTTGATGAGACGTGACAAATGTCGGTTATTTCGGTTATACATAATACGTAAAGCCAGACGGGACACCTCGTGTACACATTTCCACTTGATGAAACGTGACAAATGCCGGTTGTGACGGTTATACATAATACGTAAAGTCGGACGGGACATCTCGTGTATACATTTCCACTTGATGAGACGTGACAAATGTCGGTTATTTCGGTTATACATAATACGTAAATCCAGACGGGACACCTCGTGTACACATTTCCACTTGATGAGACGTGACAAATGTCGGTTGTTTTGGTTATACATAATACGTAAAGTCAGACGGGACACCACGTGTACACATTTCCACTTCATGAGACGTGACAAATGTCGGTTGTTTTGGTTATACATAATACGTAAAGCCAGACGGGACATCTCGTGTACACATTTCCACTTGATGAGACGTGACAAATGTCCGTTGTGACGGTTATACATAATACGTAAAGCCAGACGGGACATCTCGTGTACACATTTCCACTTGATGAGACGTGACAAATGTCAGTTGCGACGGTTATACATAATACGTAAAGCCAGACGGGACATCTCGTGTACAATTTCCACTTGATGAGACGTGACAAATGTCGGTTGTGACGGTTATACGTAATACGTAAAGCTGGACGGGACATCTCGTGTACACATTCCTACTTGATGAGACGTGACAAATGTCGGTTGTGGCGGTTATACATAATACGTAAAGCCGGACGGGGCATCTCGTGTACACATTTCCACTTGATGAGACGTGACAAATGTCGGTTGTGACGGTTATACATAATACGTAAAGCTGGACGGGACATCTCGTGTACACATTTCCACTTGATGAGACGTGACAAATGTCGGTTGTGACGGTTATACATAATACGTAAAGCCAGACGGCACATCTCGTGTACACATTTCCACTTGATGAGACGTGACAAATGCCGGTTGTGACGGTTATACATAATACGGAAAGCCGGACGGGACATCTCGTGTACACATTTCCACTTGATGAGACGTGAAAAAATGCCGGTTGTGACGGTTATACATAATACGGAAAGCCGGACGGGACATCTCGTGTACACATTTCCACTTGATGAGACGTGACAAATGCCGGTTGTGACGGTTATACATAATACGTAAAGCCGGACGGGACATCTCGTGTACACATTTCCACTTGATGAGACGTGACGAATGCCGGTTGTGACGGTTATACATAATACGTAAAGCCGGACGGGACATCTCGTGTACACATTTCCACTTGATGAGACGTGACAAATGTCGGTTGTTTTGGTTATACATAATACGTAAAGCCAGACGGGACATCTCGTGTACACATTTCCACTTGATGAGACGTGACAAATGTCGGTTGTGAGGGTTATACATAATACGTAAAGCCAGACGGGACATCTCGTGTACACATTTCCAGTTGATGAGACATGACAAATTCGGTTGTGACGGTTATACATAATACATAAAGCCGGACGGGACATCTCGTGTACACATTTCCACTTGATGAGACGTGACAAATGTCGGTTGTGGCGATTATACATAATACGTAAAGCCAGACGGGACATCTCGTGTACACATTTCCACTTGATGAGACGTGACAAATGTCGGTTGTGAGGGTTATACATAATACGTAAAGCCAGACGGGACATCTCGTGTACACATTTCCACTTGATGAGACGTGACAAATGTCGGTTGTGACGGTTATACATAATACGTAAAGCCGGACGGGACATCTCGTGTACACATTTCCACTCGATGAGACGTGACAAATGTCAGTTGTGACGGTTATACATAATACGTAAAGCCGGATGGGACATCTCGTGTACACATTTCCACTTGATGAGACGTGACAAATGTCAGTTGTGACGGTTATACATAATACGTAAAGGCAGACGGGACATCTCGTGTACGCATTTCCACTTGATGAGACGTGACAAATGTCAGTTGTGACGGTTATACATAATACGTAAAGCCGGACGGGACATCTCGTGTACACATTTCCACTTGATGAGACGTGACAAATGTCGGTTGTGACGGTTATACATAATACGTAAAGCCGGACGGGACATCTCGTGTACACATTTCCACTCGATGAGACGTGACAAATGTCAGTTGTGACGGTTATACATAATACGTAAAGCCGGACGGGACATCTCGTGTACACATTTCCATTTGATGAGACGTGACAAATGTCGGTTGTGGCGGTTATACATAATACGTAAAGCCAGACGGGACATCTCGTGTACACATTTCCACTTGATGAGACGTGACAAATGTCGGTTGTTTTGGTTATACATAATACGTAAAGCCAGACGGGACACCTCGTGTACACATTTCCACTTGATGAGACGTGACAAATGTCGGTTGTGAGGGTTATACATAATACGTAAAGCCGGACGGGACATCTCGGGCACACATTTCCACTTGATGAGACGTGACAAATGTCGGTTGTGACGGTTATACATAATACGTAAAGCCGGACGAGACATCTCGTGTACACATTTCCACTTGATGAGACGTGACAAATGTCGGTTGTGACGGTTATACATAATACGTAAAGCCGGACGGGACATTTCGTGTACACATTTCCACTTGATGAGACGTGACAAATGTCGGTTGTGACGGTTATACATAACACGTAAAGCCAGACGGGACATCTCGTGTACACATTTCCACTTGATGAGACGTGACAAATGTCGGTTATTTCGGTTATACATAATACGTAAAGCCAGACGGGACACCTCGTGTACACATTTCCACTTGATGAAACGTGACAAATGCCGGTTGTGACGGTTATACATAATACGTAAAGTCGGACAGGACATCTCGTGTATACATTTCCACTTGATGAGACGTGACAAATGTCGGTTATTTCGGTTATACATAATACGTAAATCCAGACGGGACACCTCGTGTACACATTTCCACTTGATGAGACGTGACAAATGTCGGTTGTTTTGGTTATACATAATACGTAAAGTCAGACGGGACACCACGTGTACACATTTCCACTTCATGAGACGTGACAAATGTCGGTTGTTTTGGTTATACATAATACGTAAAGCCAGACGGGACATCTCGTGTACACATTTCCACTTGATGAGACGTGACAAATGTCCGTTGTGACGGTTATACATAATACGTAAAGCCAGACGGGACATCTCGTGTACACATTTCCACTTGATGAGACGTGACAAATGTCAGTTGCGACGGTTATACATAATACGTAAAGCCAGACGGGACATCTCGTGTACAATTTCCACTTGATGAGACGTGACAAATGTCGGTTGTGACGGTTATACGTAATACGTAAAGCTGGACGGGACATCTCGTGTACACATTCCTACTTGATGAGACGTGACAAATGTCGGTTGTGGCGGTTATACATAATACGTAAAGCCGGACGGGGCATCTCGTGTACACATTTCCACTTGATGAGACGTGACAAATGTCGGTTGTGACGGTTATACATAATACGTAAAGCTGGACGGGACATCTCGTGTACACATTTCCACTTGATGAGACGTGACAAATGTCGGTTGTGACGGTTATACATAATACGTAAAGCCAGACGGCACATCTCGTGTACACATTTCCACTTGATGAGACGTGACAAATGCCGGTTGTGACGGTTATACATAATACGGAAAGCCGGACGGGACATCTCGTGTACACATTTCCACTTGATGAGACGTGAAAAAATGCCGGTTGTGACGGTTATACATAATACGGAAAGCCGGACGGGACATCTCGTGTACACATTTCCACTTGATGAGACGTGACAAATGCCGGTTGTGACGGTTATACATAATACGTAAAGCCGGACGGGACATCTCGTGTACACATTTCCACTTGATGAGACGTGACGAATGCCGGTTGTGACGGTTATACATAATACGTAAAGCCGGACGGGACATCTCGTGTACACATTTCCACTTGATGAGACGTGACAAATGTCGGTTGTTTTGGTTATACATAATACGTAAAGCCAGACGGGACATCTCGTGTACACATTTCCACTTGATGAGACGTGACAAATGTCGGTTGTGAGGGTTATACATAATACGTAAAGCCAGACGGGACATCTCGTGTACACATTTCCAGTTGATGAGACATGACAAATTCGGTTGTGACGGTTATACATAATACATAAAGCCGGACGGGACATCTCGTGTACACATTTCCACTTGATGAGACGTGACAAATGTCGGTTGTGGCGATTATACATAATACGTAAAGCCAGACGGGACATCTCGTGTACACATTTCCACTTGATGAGACGTGACAAATGTCGGTTGTGAGGGTTATACATAATACGTAAAGCCAGACGGGACATCTCGTGTACACATTTCCACTTGATGAGACGTGACAAATGTCGGTTGTGACGGTTATACATAATAGGTAAAGCAAGACGGGACATCTCGTGTACACATTTCCACTTGATGAGACGTGACAAATGTCGGTTGTGGCGGTTATACATAATACGTAAAGCCAGACGGGACATCTCGTGTACACATTTCCACTTGATGAGACATGACAAATGTCGGTTGTGACGGTTATACATAATACGTATAGCCGGACGGGACATCTCGTGTACACATTTCCACTTGATGAGACATGACAAATGCCGGTTGTGACGGTTATACATAACACGTAAAGCCGGACGGGACATCTCGTGTACACATTTCCACTTGATGAGACGTGACAAATGTCGGTTGTGGCGGTTATACATAATACGTAAAGCCGGACGGGACATCTCGTGTACACATTTCCACTTGATGAGACGTGACAAATGCCGGTTGTGACGGTTATACATAACACGTAAAGCCGGACGGGACATCTCGTGTACACATTTCCACTTGATGAGACGTGACAAATGTCGGTTGTGGCGGTTATACATAATACGTAAAGCCGGACGGGACATCTCGTGTACACATTTCCACTTGATGAGACGTGACAAATGTCGGTTGTGGCGGTTATACATAATACGTAAAGCCAGACGGGACATCTCGTGTACACATTTCCACTTGATGAGACGTGACAAATGTCGGTTGTGACGGTTATACATAATCCGTAAAGCCAGACGGGACATCTCGTGTACACATTTCCACTTGATGAGACGTGACAAATGTCGGTTGTGACGGTTATACATAATACGTAAAGCCGGACGGGACATCTCGTGTACACATTTCCACTTGATGAGACGTGACAAATGTCGGTTGTGGCGGTTATACATAATACGTAAAGCCGGACGGGACATCTCGTGTACACATTTCCACTTGATGAGACGTGACAAATGTCGGTTGTGACGGTTATACATAATACGTAAAGCCGGACGGGACATCTCGTGTACACATTTCCACTTGATGAGACGTGACAAATGTCGGTTGTGTGGGTTATACATAATACGTAAAGCCGGACGGGACATCTCGTGTACACATTTCCACTTGGTGAGACGTGACAAATGTCGGTTGTAACGGTTATACATAATACGTAAAGCCGGACGGGACATCTCGTGTACACATTTCCACTTGATGAGACGTGACAAATGTCGGTTGTGTGGGTTATACATAATACGTAAAGCCGGACGGGACATCTCGTGTACACATTTCCACTTGATGAGACGTGACAAATGTCGGTTGTGTGGGTTATACATAATACGTAAAGTCGGACGGGACATCTCGTGTACACATTTCCACTTGATGAGACGTGACAAATGTCGGTTGTAACGGTTATACGTAATACGTAAAGCCGGACGGGACATCTCGTGTACACATTTCCACTTGATGAGACGTGACAAATGTCAGTTGTGACGGTTATACATAATACGTAAAGTCGGACGGGACACCTCGTGTACACATTTCCACTTGATGAGACGTGACAAATGTCAGTTGTGACGGTTATACATAATACGTAAAGTCGGACGGGACATCTCGTGTACACATTTCCACTTGATGAGACGTGACAAATGTCAGTTGTGGCGGTTATACATAATACGTAAAGCCAGACGGGACATCTCGTGTACACATTTCCACTTGATGAGACGTGACAAATGTCGGTTGTAACGGTTATACATAATACGTAAAGCCGGACGGGACATCTCGTGTACACATTTCCACTTGATGAGACGTGACAAATGTCAGTTGTGGCGGTTATACATAATACGTAAAGCCGGACGGGACACCTCGTGTACACATTTCCACTTGATGAGACGTGACAAATGTCAGTTGTGACGGTTATACATAATACGTAAAGCCGGACGGGACATCTCGTGTACACATTTCCACTTGATGAGACGTGACAAATGTCAGTTGTGACGGCTATACATAATACGTAAAGCCGGACGGGACACCTCGTGTACACATTTCCACTTGATGAGACGTGACAAATGTCGGTTGTGGCGGTTATACATAATACGTAAAGCCGGACGGGACATCTCGTGTACACATTTCCACTTAATGAGACGTGACAAATGTCCGTTGTGACGGTTATACATAATACGTAAAGCCGGACGGGACATCTCGTGTACGCATTTCCACTTGATGAGACGTGACAAATGTCGGTTGTGGCGGTTATACATAATACGTAAAGCCGGACGGGACATCTCGTGTACACGTTTCCACTTGATGAGACGTGACAAATGCCGGTTGTGACGGTTATACATAATACGTAAAGCCGGACGGGACATCTCGTGTACACATTTCCACTTGATGAGACGTGACAAATGTCGGTTGTGGCGGTTATACATAATACGTAAAGCCGGACGGGACATCTCGTGTACACATTTCCACTTGATGAGACGTGACAAATGTCGGTTGTGGCGGTTATACATAATACGTAAAGCCGGACGGGACCCCTCGTGTACACATTTCCACTTGATGAGACGTGACAAATGTCAGTTGTGGCGGTTATACATAATACGTAAAGCCGGACGGGACATCTCGTGTACACATCTCCACTTGATGAGACGTGACAAATGTCGGTTGTGGCGGTTATACATAATACGTAAAGCCGGACGGGACACCTCGTGTACATATTTCCACTTGATGAGACGTGACAAATGCCGGTTGTGACGGTTATACATAATACGTAAAGCCGGACGGGACATCTCGTGTACACATTTCCACTTGATGAGACGTGACAAATGTCGGTTGTGGCGGTTATACATAATACGTAAAGCCAGACGGGACACCTCGTGTACACATTTCCACTTGATGAGACGTGACAAATGTCAGTTGTGACGGTTATACATAATACGTAAAGCCGGACGGGACATCTCGTGTACACATTTCCACTTGATGAGACGTGACAAATGTCGGTTGTGACGGTTATACATAATACGAAAAGCCGGACGGGACACCTCGTGTACAGATTTCCACTTGATGAGACGTGACAAATGTCGGTTGTGTCGGCTATACATAATACGTAAAGCTGGACGGGACATCTCGTGTACACATTTCCACTTGATGAGACGTGACAAATGTCGGTTGTAACGGTTATACATAATACGTAAAGCCGGACGGGACATCTCGTGTACACATTTCCACTTGATGAGACGTGACAAATGTCGGGTGTGACGGTTATACATAATACGTAAAGCCGGACGGGACATCTCGTGTATACATTTCCACTTGATGAGACGTGACAAATGTCGGTTGTGAGGGTTATACATAATACGTAAAGCCGGACGGGACATCTCGTGTACACATTTCCACTTGATGAGACGTGACAAATGTCGGTTGTGAGGGTTATACATAATACGTAAAGCCGGACGGGACATCTCGGGCACACATTTCCACTTGATGAGACGTGACAAATATCGGTTGTGACGGTTATACATAATACGTAAAGCCGGACGAGACATCTCGTGTACACATTTCCACTTGATGAGACGTGACAAATGTCGGTTGTGACGGTTATACATAATACGTAAAGCCGGACGGGACATTTCGTGTACACATTTCCACTTGATGAGACGTGACAAATGTCGGTTGTGACGGTTATACATAACACGTAAAGCCAGACGGGACATCTCGTGTACACATTTCCACTTGATGAGACGTGACAAATGTCGGTTGTGACGGTTATACATAACACGTAAAGCCAGACGGGACATCTCGTGTACACATTTCCACTTGATGAGACGTGACAAATGTCGGTTGTGACGGTTATACATAATACGTAAAGCCGGACGGGACATTTCGTGTACACATTTCCACTTGATGAGACGTGACAAATGCCGGATGTGGCGGTTATACATAATACGTAAAGCCGGACGGGACATCTCGTGTACACATTTCCACTTGATGAGACGTGACAAATGTCGGTTGTGACGGTTATACATAATACGTAATGCCAGACGGGACATCTCGTGTACACATTTCAACTTGATGAGACGTGACAAATGTCAGTTGTGACGGTTATACATAATACGTAAAGCCAGACGGGACATCTCGTGTACACATTTCCACTTGATGAGACGTGACAAATGGCAGTTGTGACGGTTATACATAATACGTAATGCCAGAAGGGACATCTCGTGTACACATTTCAACTTGATGAGACGTGACAAATGTCAGTTGTGACGGTTATACATAATACGTAAAGCCAGACGGGACATCTCGTGTACACATTTCCACTTGATGAGACGTGACAAATGTCAGTTGTGACGGTTATACATAATACGTAAAGCCGGACGGGACATCTCGTGTACACATTTCCACTTGATGAGACGTGACAAAAGTCAGTTGTGACGGTTATACATAATACGTAAAGCCGGACGGGACATCTCGTGTACACATTTCAACTTGATGAGACGTGACAAATGTCAGTTGTGACGGTTATACATAATACGTAAAGCCAGACGGGACATCTCGTGTACACATTTCCACTTGATGAGACGTGACAAATGTTGGTTGTGGCGGTTATACATAATACGTAAAGCCGGACGGGACACCTCGTGTACACATTTCCACTTAATGAGACGTGACAAATGTCCGTTGTGACGGTTATACATAATACGTAAAGCCGGACGGGACATCTCGTATACACATTTCCACTTGATGAGACGTGACAAATGTCGGTTGTGAAGGTTATACATAATACGTAAAGCCGGACGGGACATCTCCTGTATACATTTCCACTTGATGAGACGTGACAAATGTCGGTTGTTTTGGTTATACATAATACGTAAAGCCAGACGGGACATCTCGTGTACACATTTCCACTTGATGAGACGTGACAAATGTCGGTTGTGGCGGTTATCCGTAATACGTAAAGCCAGACGGGACATCTCGTGTACGCATTTCCACTTGATGAGACGTGACAAATGTCAGTTGTGACGGTTATACATAATACGTAAAGCCGGACGGGACATCTCGTGTACACATTTCCACTTGATGAGACGTGACTAATGTCGGTTGTGACGGTTATACATAATACGTAAAGCCGGACGGGACATCTCGTGTACACATTTCCACTCGATGAGACGTGACAAATGTCAGTTGTGACGGTTATACATAATACGTAAAGCCGGACGGGACATCTCGTGTACACATTTCCACTTGATGAGACGTGACAAATGTCAGTTGTGACGGTTATACATAATACGTAAAGCCAGACGGGACATCTCGTGTACGCATTTCCACTTGATGAGACGTGACAAATGTCAGTTGTGACGGTTATACATAATACGTAAAGCCGGACGGGACATCTCGTGTACACATTTCCACTTGATGAGACGTGACAAATGTCGGTTGTGACGGTTATACATAATACGTAAAGCCGGACGGGACATCTCGTGTACACATTTCCACTCGATGAGACGTGACAAATGTCAGTTGTGACGGTTATACATAATACGTAAAGCCGGACGGGACATCTCGTGTACACATTTCCACTCGATGAGACGTGACAAATGTCAGTTGTGACGGTTATACATAATACGTAAAGCCGGACAGGACATCTCGTGTACACATTTCCATTTGATGAGACGTGACAAATGTCGGTTGTGGCGGTTATACATAATACGTAAAGCCAGACGGGACATCTCGTGTACACATTTCCACTTGATGAGACGTGACAAATGTCGGTTGTGACGGTTATACATAATCCGTAAAGCCAGACGGGACATCTCGTGTACACATTTCCACTTGATGAGACGTGACAAATGTCGGTTGTGACGGTTATACATAATACGTAAAGCCGGACGGGACATCTCGTGTACACATTTCCACTTGATGAGACGTGACAAATGTCGGTTGTGGCGGTTATACATAATACGTAAAGCCGGACGGGACATCTCGTGTACACATTTCCACTTGATGAGACGTGACAAATGTCGGTTGTGACGGTTATACATAATACGTAAAGCCGGACGGGACATCTCGTGTACACATTTCCACTTGATGAGACGTGACAAATGTCGGTTGTGTGGGTTATACATAATACGTAAAGCCGGACGGGACATCTCGTGTACACATTTCCACTTGGTGAGACGTGACAAATGTCGGTTGTAACGGTTATACATAATACGTAAAGCCGGACGGGACATCTCGTGTACACATTTCCACTTGATGAGACGTGACAAATGTCGGTTGTGTGGGTTATACATAATACGTAAAGCCGGACGGGACATCTCGTGTACACATTTCCACTTGATGAGACGTGACAAATGTCGGTTGTGTGGGTTATACATAATACGTAAAGTCGGACGGGACATCTCGTGTACACATTTCCACTTGATGAGACGTGACAAATGTCGGTTGTAACGGTTATACGTAATACGTAAAGCCGGACGGGACATCTCGTGTACACATTTCCACTTGATGAGACGTGACAAATGTCAGTTGTGACGGTTATACATAATACGTAAAGTCGGACGGGACACCTCGTGTACACATTTCCACTTGATGAGACGTGACAAATGTCAGTTGTGACGGTTATACATAATACGTAAAGTCGGACGGGACATCTCGAGTACACATTTCCACTTGATGAGACGTGACAAATGTCAGTTGTGGCGGTTATACATAATACGTAAAGCCAGACGGGACATCTCGTGTACACATTTCCACTTGATGAGACGTGACAAATGTCGGTTGTAACGGTTATACATAATACGTAAAGCCGGACGGGACATCTCGTGTACACATTTCCACTTGATGAGACGTGACAAATGTCAGTTGTGGCGGTTATACATAATACGTAAAGCCGGACGGGACACCTCGTGTACACATTTCCACTTGATGAGACGTGACAAATGTCAGTTGTGACGGTTATACATAATACGTAAAGCCGGACGGGACATCTCGTGTACACATTTCCACTTGATGAGACGTGACAAATGTCAGTTGTGACGGCTATACATAATACGTAAAGCCGGACGGGACACCTCGTGTACACATTTCCACTTGATGAGACGTGACAAATGTCGGTTGTGGCGGTTATACATAATACGTAAAGCCGGACGGGACATCTCGTGTACACATTTCCACTTAATGAGACGTGACAAATGTCCGTTGTGACGGTTATACATAATACGTAAAGCCGGACGGGACATCTCGTGTACGCATTTCCACTTGATGAGACGTGACAAATGTCGGTTGTGGCGGTTATACATAATACGTAAAGCCGGACGGGACATCTCGTGTACACGTTTCCACTTGATGAGACGTGACAAATGCCGGTTGTGACGGTTATACATAATACGTAAAGCCGGACGGGACATCTCGTGTACACATTTCCACTTGATGAGACGTGACAAATGTCGGTTGTGGCGGTTATACATAATACGTAAAGCCGGACGGGACATCTCGTGTACACATTTCCACTTGATGAGACGTGACAAATGTCGGTTGTGGCGGTTATACATAATACGTAAAGCCGGACGGGACCCCTCGTGTACACATTTCCACTTGATGAGACGTGACAAATGTCAGTTGTGGCGGTTATACATAATACGTAAAGCCGGACGGGACATCTCGTGTACACATCTCCACTTGATGAGACGTGACAAATGTCGGTTGTGGCGGTTATACATAATACGTAAAGCCGGACGGGACACCTCGTGTACATATTTCCACTTGATGAGACGTGACAAATGCCGGTTGTGACGGTTATACATAATACGTAAAGCCGGACGGGACATCTCGTGTACACATTTCCACTTGATGAGACGTGACAAATGTCGGTTGTGGCGGTTATACATAATACGTAAAGCCAGACGGGACACCTCGTGTACACATTTCCACTTGATGAGACGTGACAAATGTCAGTTGTGACGGTTATACATAATACGTAAAGCCGGACGGGACATCTCGTGTACACATTTACACTTGATGAGACGTGACAAATGTCGGTTGTGACGGTTATACATAATACGAAAAGCCGGACGGGACACCTCGTGTACAGATTTCCACTTGATGAGACGTGACAAATGTCGGTTGTGACGGCTATACATAATACGTAAAGCTGGACGGGACATCTCGTGTACACATTTCCACTTGATGAGACGTGACAAATGTCGGTTGTAACGGTTATACATAATACGTAAAGCCGGACGGGACATCTCGTGTACACATTTCCACTTGATGAGACGTGACAAATGTCGGGTGTGACGGTTATACATAATACGTAAAGCCGGACGGGACATCTCGTGTATACATTTCCACTTGATGAGACGTGACAAATGTCGGTTGTGAGGGTTATACATAATACGTAAAGCCGGACGGGACATCTCGTGTACACATTTCCACTTGATGAGACGTGACAAATGTCGGTTGTGAGGGTTATACATAATACGTAAAGCCGGACGGGACATCTCGGGCACACATTTCCACTTGATGAGACGTGACAAATGTCGGTTGTGACGGTTATACATAATACGTAAAGCCGGACGGGACATCTCGTGTACACATTTCCACTTGATGAGACGTGACAAATGTCGGTTGTGACGGTTATACATAATACGTAATGCCAGACGGGACATCTCGTGTACACATTTCAACTTGATGAGACGTGACAAATGTCAGTTGTGACGGTTATACATAATACGTAAAGCCAGACGGGACATCTCGTGTACACATTTCCACTTGATGAGACGTGACAAATGTCAGTTGTGACGGTTATACATAATACGTAATGCCAGAAGGGACATCTCGTGTACACATTTCAACTTGATGAGACGTGACAAATGTCAGTTGTGACGGTTATACATAATACGTAAAGCCAGACGGGACATCTCGTGTACACATTTCCACTTGATGAGACGTGACAAATGTCAGTTGTGACGGTTATACATAATACGTAAAGCCGGACGGGACATCTCGTGTACACATTTCCACTTGATGAGACGTGACAAAAGTCAGTTGTGACGGTTATACATAATACGTAAAGCCGGACGGGACATCTCGTGTACACATTTCAACTTGATGAGACGTGACAAATGTCAGTTGTGACGGTTATACATAATACGTAAAGCCAGACGGGACATCTCGTGTACACATTTCCACTTGATGAGACGTGACAAATGTTGGTTGTGGCGGTTATACATAATACGTAAAGCCGGACGGGACACCTCGTGTACACATTTCCACTTAATGAGACGTGACAAATGTCCGTTGTGACGGTTATACATAATACGTAAAGCCGGACGGGACATCTCGTGTACACATTTCCACTTGATGAGACGTGACAAATGTCGGTTGTGAAGGTTATACATAATACGTAAAGCCGGACGGGACATCTCGTGTACACATTTCCACTCGATGAGACGTGACAAATGTCAGTTGTGACGGTTATACATAATACGTAAAGCCGGACGGGACATCTCGTGTACACATTTCCACTCGATGAGACGTGACAAATGTCAGTTGTGACGGTTATACATAATACGTAAAGCCGGACAGGACATCTCGTGTACACATTTCCATTTGATGAGACGTGACAAATGTCGGTTGTGGCGGTTATACATAATACGTAAAGCCAGACGGGACACCTCGTGTACACATTTCCACTTGATGAGACGTGACAAATGTCGGTTGTGAGGGTTATACATAATACGTAAAGCCGGACGGGACATCTCGGGCACACATTTCCACTTGATGAGACGTGACAAATGTCAGTTGTGACGGTTATACATAATACGTAAAGCCGGACGAGACATCTCGTGTACACATTTCCACTTGATGAGACGTGACAAATGTCGGTTGTGACGGTTATACATAATACGTAAAGCCGGACGGGACATTTCGTGTACACATTTCCACTTGATGAGACGTGACAAATGTCGGTTGTGACGGTTATACATAACACGTAAAGCCAGACGGGACATCTCGTGTACACATTTCCACTTGATGAGACGTGACAAATGTCGGTTATTTCGGTTATACATAATACGTAAAGCCAGACGGGACACCTCGTGTACACATTTCCACTTGATGAAACGTGACAAATGCCGGTTGTGACGGTTATACATAATACGTAAAGTCGGACGGGACATCTCGTGTATACATTTCCACTTGATGAGACGTGACAAATGTCGGTTATTTCGGTTATACATAATACGTAAAGCCAGACGGGACACCTCGTGTACACATTTCCACTTGATGAGACGTGACAAATGTCGGTTGTTTTTGTTATACATAATACGTAAAGCCAGACGGGACACCACGTGTACACATTTCCACTTCATGAGACGTGACAAATGTCGGTTGTTTTGGTTATACATAATACGTAAAGCCAGACGGGACATCTCGTGTACACATTTCCACTTGATGAGACGTGACAAATGTCCGTTGTGACGGTTATACATAATACGTAAAGCCAGACGGGACATCTCGTGTACACATTTCCACTTGATGAGACGTGACAAATGTCAGTTGCGACGGTTATACATAATACGTAAAGCCAGACGGGACATCTCGTGTACAATTTCCACTTGATGAGACGTGACAAATGTCGGTTGTGACGGTTATACGTAATACGTAAAGCTGGACGGGACATCTCGTGTACACATTCCTACTTGATGAGACGTGACAAATGTCGGTTGTGGCAGTTATACATAATGCGTAAAGCCGGACGGGACATCTCGTGTACACATTTCCACTTGATGAGACGTGACAAATGTCGGTTGTGACGGTTATACATAATACGTAAAGCTGGACGGGACATCTCGTGTACACATTTCCACTTGATGAGACGTGACAAATGTCGGTTGTGACGGTTATACATAATACGTAAAGCCAGACGGCACATCTCGTGTACACATTTCCACTTGATGAGACGTGACAAATGCCGGTTGTGACGGTTATACATAATACGGAAAGCCGGACGGGACATCTCGTGTACACATTTCCACTTGATGAGACGTGACAAATGCCGGTTGTGACGGTTATACATAATACGGAAAGCCGGACGGGACATCTCGTGTACACATTTCCACTTGATGAGACGTGACGAATGCCGGTTGTGACGGTTATACATAATACGTAAAGCCGGACGGGACATCTCGTGTACACATTTCCACTTGATGAGACGTGACAAATGTCGGTTGTTTTGGTTATACATAATACGTAAAGCCAGACGGGACATCTCGTGTACACGTTTCCACTTGATGAGACGTGACAAATGTCGGTTGTGAGGGTTATACATAATACGTAAAGCCAGACGGGACATCTCGTGTACACATTTCCAGTTGATGAGACATGACAAATGTCGGTTGTGAGGGTTATACATAATACGTAAAGCCAGACGGGACATCTCGTGTACACATTTCCACTTGATGAGACGTGACAAATGTCGGTTGTGACGGTTATACATAATAGGTAAAGCAAGACGGGACATCTCGTGTACACATTTCCACTTGATGAGACGTGACAAATGTCGGTTGTGGCGGTTATACATAATACGTAAAGCCAGACGGGACATCTCGTGTACACATTTCCACTTGATGAGACATGACAAATGTCGGTTGTGACGGTTATACATAATACGTATAGCCGGACGGGACATCTCGTGTACACATTTCCACTTGATGAGACGTGACAGATGCCGGTTGTGACGGTTATACATAACACGTAAAGCCGGACGGGACATCTCGTGTACACATTTCCACTTGATGAGACGTGACAAATGTCGGTTGTGGCGGTTATACATAATACGTAAAGCCGGACGGGACATCTCGTGTACACATTTCCACTTGATGAGACGTGACAAATGCCGGTTGTGACGGTTATACATAACACGTAAAGCCGGACGGGACATCTCGTGTACACATTTCCACTTGATGAGACGTGACAAATGTCGGTTGTGGCGGTTATACATAATACGTAAAGCCGGACGGGACATCTCGTGTACACATTTCCACTTGATGAGACGTGACAAATGTCGGTTGTGGCGGTTACACATAATACGTAAAGCCAGACGGGACATCTCGTGTACACATTTCCACTTGATGAGACGTGACAAATGTCGGTTGTGACGGTTATACATAATCCGTAAAGCCAGACGGGACATCTCGTGTACACATTTCCACTTGATGAGACGTGACAAATGTCGGTTGTGACGGTTATACATAATACGTAAAGCCGGACGGGACATCTCGTGTACACATTTCCACTTGATGAGACGTGACAAATGTCGGTTGTGAGGGTTATACATAATACGTAAAGCCGGACGGGACATCTCGTGTACACATTTCCACTTGATGAGACGTGACAAATGTCGGTTGTGACGGTTGTACATAATACGTAAAGCCGGACGGGACATCTCGTGTACACATTTCCACTTGATGAGACGTGACAAATGTCGGTTGTGTGGGTTATACATAATACGTAAAGCCGGACGGGACATCTCGTGTACACATTTCCACTTGGTGAGACGTGACAAATGTCGGTTGTAACGGTTATACATAATACGTAAAGCCGGACGGGACATCTCGTGTACACATTTCCACTTGATGAGACGTGACAAATGTCGGTTGTGTGGGTTATACATAATACGTAAAGCCGGACGGGACATCTCGTGTACACATTTCCACTTGATGAGACGTGACAAATGTCGGTTGTGTGGGTTATACATAATACGTAAAGTCGGACGGGACATCTCGTGTACACATTTCCACTTGATGAGACGTGACAAATGTCGGTTGTAACGGTTATACGTAATACGTAAAGCCGGACGGGACATCTCGTGTACACATTTCCACTTGATGAGACGTGACAAATGTCAGTTGTGACGGTTATACATAATACGTAAAGTCGGACGGGACACCTCGTGTACACATTTCCACTTGATGAGACGTGACAAATGTCAGTTGTGACGGTTATACATAATACGTAAAGTCGGACGGGACATCTCGTGTACACATTTCCACTTGATGAGACGTGACAAATGTCAGTTGTGGCGGTTATACATAATACGTAAAGCCAGACGGGACATCTCGTGTACACATTTCCACTTGATGAGACGTGACAAATGTCGGTTGTAACGGTTATACATAATACGTAAAGCCGGACGGGACATCTCGTGTACACATTTCCACTTGATGAGACGTGACAAATGTCAGTTGTGGCGGTTATACATAATACGTAAAGCCGGACGGGACACCTCGTGTACACATTTCCACTTGATGAGACGTGACAAATGTCAGTTGTGACGGTTATACATAATACGTAAAGCCGGACGGGACATCTCGTGTACACATTTCCACTTGATGAGACGTGACAAATGTCAGTTGTGACGGTTATACATAATACGTAAAGCCGGACGGGACACCTCGTGTACACATTTCCACTTGATGAGACGTGACAAATGTCGGTTGTGGCGGTTATACATAATACGTAAAGCCGGACGGGACATCTCGTGTACACATTTCCACTTAATGAGACGTGACAAATGTCCGTTGTGACGGTTATACATAATACGTAAAGCCGGACGGGACATCTCGTGTACGCATTTCCACTTGATGAGACGTGACAAATGTCGGTTGTGGCGGTTATACATAATACGTAAAGCCGGACGGGACATCTCGTGTACACATTTCCACTTGATGAGACGTGACAAATGCCGGTTGTGACGGTTATACATAATACGTAAAGCCAGACGGGACATCTCGTGTACACATTTCCACTTGATGAGACGTGACAAATGTCGGTTGTGGCGGTTATACATAATACGTAAAGCCGGACGGGACATCTCGTGTACACATTTCCACTTGATGAGACGTGACAAATGTCGGTTGTGGCGGTTATACATAATACGTAAAGCCGGACGGGACCCCTCGTGTACACATTTCCACTTGATGAGACGTGACAAATGTCAGTTGTGGCGGTTATACATAATACGTAAAGCCGGACGGGACATCTCGTGTACACATCTCCACTTGATGAGACGTGACAAATGTCGGTTGTGGCGGTTATACATAATACGTAAAGCCGGACGGGACATCTCGTGTACACATTTCCACTTGATGAGACGTGACAAATGTCGGTTGTGAGGGTTATACATAATACGTAAAGCCGGACGGGACATCTCGTGTACACATTTCCACTTGATGAGACGTGACAAATGTCGGTTGTGACGGTTATACATAATACGTAAAGCCGAACGGGACATCTCGTGTACACATTTCCACTTGATGAGACGTGACAAATGTCGGTTGTGGCGGTTATACATAATACGTAAAGCCGGACGGGACATCTCGTGTACACATTTCCACTTGATGAGACGTGACAAATGCCGGTTGTGACGGTTATACATAACACGTAAAGCCGGACGGGACATCTCGTGTACACATTTCCACTTGATGAGACGTGACAAATGTCGGTTGTGGCGGTTATACATAATACGTAAAGCCGGACGGGACATCTCGTGTACACATTTCCACTTGATGAGACGTGACAAATGTCGGTTGTGGCGGTTATACATAATACGTAAAGCCAGACGGGACATCTCGTGTACACATTTCCACTTGATGAGACGTGACAAATGTCGGTTGTGACGGTTATACATAATCCGTAAAGCCAGACGGGACATCTCGTGTACACATTTCCACTTGATGAGACGTGACAAATGTCGGTTGTGACGGTTATACATAATACGTAAAGCCGGACGGGACATCTCGTGTACACATTTCCACTTGATGAGACGTGACAAATGTCGGTTGTGAGGGTTATACATAATACGTAAAGCCGGACGGGACATCTCGTGTACACATTTCCACTTGATGAGACGTGACAAATGTCGGTTGTGACGGTTGTACATAATACGTAAAGCCGGACGGGACATCTCGTGTACACATTTCCACTTGATGAGACGTGACAAATGTCGGTTGTGTGGGTTATACATAATACGTAAAGCCGGACGGGACATCTCGTGTACACATTTCCACTTGGTGAGACGTGACAAATGTCGGTTGTAACGGTTATACATAATACGTAAAGCCGGACGGGACATCTCGTGTACACATTTCCACTTGATGAGACGTGACAAATGTCGGTTGTGTGGGTTATACATAATACGTAAAGCCGGACGGGACATCTCGTGTACACATTTCCACTTGATGAGACGTGACAAATGTCGGTTGTGTGGGTTATACATAATACGTAAAGTCGGACGGGACATCTCGTGTACACATTTCCACTTGATGAGACGTGACAAATGTCGGTTGTAACGGTTATACGTAATACGTAAAGCCGGACGGGACATCTCGTGTACACATTTCCACTTGATGAGACGTGACAAATGTCAGTTGTGACGGTTATACATAATACGTAAAGTCGGACGGGACACCTCGTGTACACATTTCCACTTGATGAGACGTGACAAATGTCAGTTGTGACGGTTATACATAATACGTAAAGTCGGACGGGACATCTCGTGTACACATTTCCACTTGATGAGACGTGACAAATGTCAGTTGTGGCGGTTATACATAATACGTAAAGCCAGACGGGACATCTCGTGTACACATTTCCACTTGATGAGACGTGACAAATGTCGGTTGTAACGGTTATACATAATACGTAAAGCCGGACGGGACATCTCGTGTACACATTTCCAATTGATGAGTCGTGACAAATGTCAGTTGTGGCGGTTATACATAATACGTAAAGCCGGACGGGACACCTCGTGTACACATTTCCACTTGATGAGACGTGACAAATGTCAGTTGTGACGGTTATACATAATACGTAAAGCCGGACGGGACATCTCGTGTACACATTTCCACTTGATGAGACGTGACAAATGTCAGTTGTGACGGTTATACATAATACGTAAAGCCGGACGGGACACCTCGTGTACACATTTCCACTTGATGAGACGTGACAAATGTCGGTTGTGGCGGTTATACATAATACGTAAAGCCGGACGGGACATCTCGTGTACACATTTCCACTTAATGAGACGTGACAAATGTCCGTTGTGACGGTTATACATAATACGTAAAGCCGGACGGGACATCTCGTGTACGCATTTCCACTTGATGAGACGTGACAAATGTCGGTTGTGGCGGTTATACATAATACGTAAAGCCGGACGGGACATCTCGTGTACACATTTCCACTTGATGAGACGTGACAAATGCCGGTTGTGACGGTTATACATAATACGTAAAGCCAGACGGGACATCTCGTGTACACATTTCCACTTGATGAGACGTGACAAATGTCGGTTGTGGCGGTTATACATAATACGTAAAGCCGGACGGGACATCTCGTGTACACATTTCCACTTGATGAGACGTGACAAATGTCGGTTGTCGCGGTTATACATAATACGTAAAGCCGGACGGGACCCCTCGTGTACACATTTCCACTTGATGAGACGTGACAAATGTCAGTTGTGGCGGTTATACATAATACGTAAAGCCGGACGGGACATCTCGTGTACACATCTCCACTTGATGAGACGTGACAAATGTCGGTTGTGGCGGTTATACATAATACGTAAAGCCGGACGGGACATCTCGTGTACACATTTCCACTTGATGAGACGTGACAAATGTCGGTTGTGAGGGTTATACATAATACGTAAAGCCGGACGGGACATCTCGTGTACACATTTCCACTTGATGAGACGTGACAAATGTCGGTTGTGACGGTTATACATAATACGTAAAGCCGAACGGGACATCTCGTGTATAGATCTCCACTTGATGAGACGTGACAAATGTCGAGTGTGGCGGTTATACATAATACGTAAAGCCGGACGGGACATCTCGTGTACACATTTCCACTTGATGAGACGTGACAAATGTCGGTTGTGACGGTTATACATAATACGTAAAGCGAGACGGGACATCTCGTGTACACATTTCCACTTGATGAGACGTGACAAATGTCGGTTGTGGCGGTTATACATAATACGTAAAGCCGGACGGGACATCTCGTGTACACATTTCCACTTGATGAGACGTGACAAATGTTGGTTGTGACGGTTATACATAATGCGTAAAGCCGGACGGGACATCTCGTGTACATATTACTTAGGTGGAACTCTCGGCCACCTTTCCTTGTATCTACACAAACTAACAACAATTTTTGTACATATTTATGCTTTGGAGTATTTGTTTTGAAGTTGTAATGTATGACATTAATGTGGTTGTCTACAGAGGTTTAAATTAATAGTGAAGCATTTATGTTCAACGCTGATTCCAGTTATATCAGTTTCTGTTCACGAAACGTTTAATAAATCGCCGACCAATCGAAATTACGACATAAAAATTATTTATATAAAACGTTTTGGACCAGGACTGTACCACAAATGTTCTATTCCCAACTCAAGTTAAAGGTGTCGTAATTATATGTTAGACCCGCTACTTTTGTACCTACAATGCTGTCCCTAACCTCAAAATGCATCCGTCACAATTTACTTAGTGCCAAAATCTGCATATGATTACGTAGAAAATGAAGCTATCTGCAGTGAAGCAATAAATATTACACAAATATAAATGTTTGTGACAATGACTTCACTTATCTTTAGAAATTGGTGTTAATAATTTGTGAGGTACATCTCCATTAGAAAGAAGTTTTAGAGCAATTTCTTAAGGTAAGTGAAGCCTTTGTAACAAATATTTATATTTGTGTAATCTGCTTATGATGTGGATCAATCAATTTCCCAGTTTCACATTCGAATGTCCATTGTTGATGTTATGTTGCTGATTTGTTAGTATTATATTGCTTTTATTTTATATTACTAACCTAGCCGCAAGCGCCGATGGTTAATTTCTCAGAACGATGTTTAACTCACCTTTATTCGTTAAACATTACTCTTTATTCTTAAATACAACTAATAAGTTGTATTTGGATAAAATAAAGTTTATCGACATTAAAAAAAAAAAAAAAAACGTAATAGGTTGAAGGTACAGTTATACCCAAAATTCTTTGGAAGTTTTTTTCCGTCTCTTTCACGATCAGTTTTCGAAACAGTTACATAACACTACGTGACTAACTTTGGTGAAATGTTTATTTATCCTATGGTTTAGTGTTTATTGCGTAATTTGATGATGAGTGTTTTATGTCAATGTTGTAGATACAATAATATGGCTCTTCATAATTCTTAAAAACAATCAAAATTATATGTGTATTTGGAGACATAAAGAGAAAACTAACTTACAGTACACTGTATAATGGTTTATAGGTTTACATAAGTTCACATAATACTGAAATACACTGAAAATTAATACAACAATACTTTAATTAAAAAACGGACACGAGAACGGCTTTTCGTTTTACGTTTAGATCCCTCTGCACCCACTGCCTCACGTCATTGCATACTCCCAACGTCCCTGATCCACCTTACCATAACCTCAATATTGTGGCGGCGGCACAAACAGATAATAGACGGGCTTGCATAAGCAGTTAACTATAGCGCGGCTAGTGTACACAAATAGCTCCGGCACATATAGGATTTCATGTTTGGAAGGTTCGAGAGATATCTCGATTGACAGAGAATAGTTGTTTTTCTTATTTGCTCGAGAAGTCTCTCGAATTATGAATGAGATATATAAGCGATTGTGACACGCCAGCAGGACAGTTTTGTAAAATAGTGAGTTTAGTTGTGTAAGAAGAGTGTTGTTGTAACGAGAGCTGATCAGAACGTTGTTTGTTGTGGTTTGTATGTGATGTAATGTTGTTACGAGAGAACTGGTCAGTGTATTTCTACGGAAATAAAGAACATTAAAATTTCTGCAAATTGGATTTTTAATTCTACGAACCCACAAAGTCACAATATCCTGGTATGCTAGGATATTAAGTTCTTGGTACTATTGTAATGTGTAATGTCGAGGAGCTGTCTCCAACTGTTACACCGAAATAAGCTTCAATTACAATTTTACGTTTCAACTGTTTCGTTCTGATATGTCCACAAATTAACCAGATATCTCTGCAACGTCTCAATACTGACATGTTTCATTTAAAGAAGACAACAGCCAATCAACTGAAATTCACAAACTAATTTTGCAAACTACGTTGATATATATTAATGTATTACATACATATGAGTAGAATTGTTAAGGATGTCGAATGTATACTAATTTTACTCAAGGAAAACATCAATGTCACCTGAAGGCAATTGCCTTAAACTACTACGATTGTGAGAAAAAAGCGGAAAATTCAAAATTATTGATAACACTTATTTAAAACAATGTATATTTCCAGAAGTATCGACATTTGGGAAGAACTAATGGTATATTCGTGTTTTACCCAAAAACCACTAAGAAAGGAACATAAACAATTTTTATCACGTAATCCATTTCACGTCTTTAACTGCGCGTCTCTTTTGTTTTTATCAATAACTTCTTTATTATTTCTTAAATTTTAATTACCATTTTAAAATTAGCACATAACTATTGCTTGGGGCTATCTTTAAATAAAGATGTTAATATGCTGCCAAGCCTACAACTCCTTAACGCTATCCCAACACATAAAATTTCATATTTTTCTTTGTACCTTATTAATTCTTCTTTTGGCTATAACTGCTTCTTCATGTATTCTATATTATAATTTATATTACTGGCAGGTAATTTCTAAATCAATTGATATAGAAGTGTAACTATGTAAATGCATGATTTGATGGAGGGCCCATAAGAATGTGGTCATAAGGAGTTGACCTGAGTTGACCTAGGAACACGGAGGGACGGCCTGTCGCAGCAGCAGTCACTATCGATCGATCTGCACCATTCTCCCAACCTTGACATCATACAAAGTAACCTTCCGATTTATCAATCTACATCGTCAAACAACTCAATACCGAAACTGCCTCAACAAAGTTACATTTTAGCCAAAATGTTAATGAAAATTTAAGATATTAGGTAGAGTAGTTACTGATAAAAACAAAGATACATGGAGTTAAAAACATGAAGTACATTGTATAACTGTTTGGAAAATCGATTGTGAAAAATCCGCTATAGAAACGAAAGAAACTTCCGGATATTGATGTGTATAATTGTACCTTCAACTTATAGAAAGTAATATTTAACAAAGAAAGAAAGGATTATTTTACCAATAAACGTGAGATAAAACATCGATCTGAGAAATTAATAATGAATACTTCCAGCTAGTCTAGTAACAGACGATAACAAGCAACAAATAAGGAATATTATCGTGATAAATTTGTTATATTATTTCTGGAGCAGCTACCTTTTTATCTAATGTTTAAACTTTACGAGACATACGAAATTACACGAAAGTCATTCAGGATGATGAGGACTTTAGGGGATCGTCCCAGGAAATTCAAGATAACTTCAACAAAAGGGGCTCAAGTTGTTCCCATGTAAACCGTAGCCTGAAATGGGGGAATTTCCTTATAAATATTCGTGTTATATTTGAAAAACGCTGAGCATATATGACATTTTTGGTATTATTATTTTTCAGTAATGACTCAAACGCACTCTTTTTGTAAGTATACTTTTATCACTGTTTAGAAATGCCAATATAGAAGTGATAGAAATGCTTACTGGTAATGTGGCAACAACACAGCGGTCCTGACGTATATTAATTAACCCCTTAGCGAGCGTCCTCGTTCCACCACTTTGTAGAGTGTCAGATATCGAGATATATCGACCTGTTGTCGGTGACTCGAGTGGCCTCGTCATTCTTTTGTCTCTGTGTTTACAAACGTGTTAAAGTGCTTATTTTCTCATTTGCTCTAGGTGCACAAGTAATGGTCCAATGTTTCAAAAGCGGGTATCTATATGTTACTGATGGGATGGCGCACATTCGCGGGGTCCGGAGTCGACTCCCATGGGGTTTTTCGGGTTCTTCCCAGGTCACCAGGCGAATGTTGGTTAATTAGTTCCCCCCAATTTCCTCTCCCTCTATTTCATCTCCGTTATCATTTCTCATCTGGTGATCTCTTTCAGGATAGAAGTGTCGGAGGATGTCTGGCGTTGTATGGCAGGATGGCATGCTCTCTTGCTTCTCCGGTACGACAGTCTCCTGACCCGGTCTAGTGATCTCTTTCAGGATAGAAGTGTCGGAGGATGTCTGGCGTTGTATGGCAGGATGGTATGCTCTCTTCCTTCTCCGGTACGACAGTCTCCTGACCCGGTCTAGTGATCTCTTTCAGGATAGAAGTGTCGGTGAATGTCTGGAGTTGTATGGCGGGATGTTATGCTCTCTTCCTTCTCCGGTACGACAGTCTCCTGACCCGGTCTAGTGATCTCTTTCAGGATAGTAGTGTCGGTGAATGTCTGGCGTTGTATGGCGGGATGTTATGCTCTCTTCCTTCTCCGGTACGACAGTCTCCTGACCCGGTCTAGTGATCTCTTTCAGGATAGAAGTGTCGGTGAATGTCTGGCGTTGTATGGCAGGATGCTATGCTCTCTTCCTTCTCCGGTACGACAGTCTCTAGGCCCGGTCTAGTGATCTCTTTTAGAAAAGAAGTGTCGGAGGATGTCTGGCGTTGTATGGCAGGATGGTATGCTCTCTTCCTTCTGCGGTACGACAGTCTCCAGGCCCGGTCTAGTGATCTCTTTCAGGATAGTAGTGTCGGAGGATGTCTGGCGTTGTATGTCAGGATGGTATGCTCTCTTTCTTCTCCGGTACGACTGTCTCCTGACCCGGTCTAGTGATCTCTTTCAGGATAGTAGTGTCGGTGGATGTCTGGCGCTGTATGTCAGGATGGTATGCTCTCTTTCTTCTCCGGTACGACTGTCTCCTGACTCGGTCTAGTGATCTCTTTCAGGATAGAAGTGTCGGTGAATGTCTGGCGTTGTATGGCAGGATGCTATGCTCTCTTCCTTCTCCGGTACGTCAGCCTCCAGGCCCGGTCTAGTGATCTCTTTCAGGATAGAAGTGTCGGAGGATGTCTGGCGTAGTATGGCAGGATGGTATGCTCTCTTCCTTCTCTGGTACGACAGCCTCCAGGCCCGGTCTAGTGATCTCTTTCAGGATAGAAGTGTCGGTGGATGTCTGGCGTTGTATGGCAGGATGGTATGCTCTCTTGCTTCTCCGGTACGACAGCCTCCAGGCCCGGTCTAGTGAACTCTTTCAGGATAGTAGTGTCAGTGAATGTCTGGCGTTGTATGGAAGGATGGTATACTCTCTTCCTCCTCCGGTACGACAGTCTCCTGACCCGGTCTAGTGATCTCTTTCAGGATAGAAGTGTCGGTGGATGTCTGGCGTTGTATGGCAGGATGGTATGCTCTCTTCCTTCTCCGGTACGACAGTCTCCAGGCCCGATCTAGTGATCTCTTTCAGGATAGAAGTGTCGGTGAATGTCTGGCGTTGTATGGCAGGATGGTATGCTCTCTTCCTCCTCCGGTACGACAGTCTCTAGGCCCGGTCTAGTGATCTCTTTCAGGATAGAAGTGTCGGTGGATATCTGGCGTTGTATGGTAGGATGGTATGCTCTCTTGCTTCTCCGGTACGTCAGTCTCTAGGCCCGGTCTAGTGATCTCTTTCAGGATAGCAGTGTCGGTGGATGTCTGGCGTTGTATGGCAGGATGGTATGCTCTCTTCCTTCTCCGGTACGACAGTCTCCTGACCCGGTCTAGTGATCTCTTTCAGGATAGAAGTGTCGGAGGATGTCTGGCGTTGTATGGCAGGATGATATGCTCTCTTCCTTCTCCGGTACGACAGTCTCCAGGCCCGGTCTAGTGATCTCTTTCAGGATAGTAGTGTCGGAGGATGTCTGGCGTTGTATGTCAGGATGGTATGCTCTCTTTCTTCTCCGGTACGACTGTCTCCTGACCCGGTCTAGTGATCTCTTTCAGGATAGTAGTGTCGGTGGATGTCTGGCGCTGTATGTCAGGATGGTATGCTCTCTTTCTTCTCCGGTACGACTGTCTCCTGACTCGGTCTAGTGATCTCTTTCAGGATAGAAGTGTCGGAGGATGTCTGGCGTTGTATGGCAGGATGGTATGCTCTCTTCCTTCTCCGTTACGACAGTCTCCAGGCCCGGTCTAGTGATCTCTTTCAGGATAGCAGTGTCGGTGGATGTCTGGCGTTGTATGGCAGGATGGTATGCTCTCTTCCTTCTCCGGTACGACAGTCTCCTGACCCGGTCTAGTGATCTCTTTCAGGATAGAAGTGTCGGTGAATGTCTGGCGTTGTATGGCAGGATGCTATGCTCTCTTCCTTCTCCGGTACGTCAGCCTCCAGGCCCGGTCTAGTGATCTCTTTCAGGATAGAAGTGTCGGAGGATGTCTGGCGTAGTATGGCAGGATGGTATGCTCTCTTCCTTCTCTGGTACGACAGCCTCCAGGCCCGGTCTAGTGATCTCTTTCAGGATAGAAGTGTCGGTGGATGTCTGGCGTTGTATGGCAGGATGGTATGCTCTCTTGCTTCTCCGGTACGACAGCCTCCAGGCCCGGTCTAGTGAACTCTTTCAGGATAGTAGTGTCAGTGAATGTCTGGCGTTGTATGGCAGGATGGTATACTCTCTTCCTCCTCCGGTACGACAGTCTCCTGACCCGGTCTAGTGATCTCTTTCAGGATAGAAGTGTCGGTGGATGTCTGGCGTTGTATGGCAGGATGGTATGCTCTCTTCCTTCTCCGGTACGACAGTCTCCAGGCCCGGTCTAGTGATCTCTTTCAGGATAGAAGTGTCGGTGAATGTCTGGCGTTGTATGGCAGGATGGCATGCTCTCTTCCTTCTCCGGTACGACAGTCTCCAGGCCCGGTCTAGTGATCTCTTTCAGGATAGAAGTGTCGGAGGATGTCTGGCATTGTATGGCAGGATGGTATGCTCTCTTCCTTCTCCGGTACGACAGTCTCCAGGCCCGATCTAGTGATCTCTTTCAGGATAGAAGTGTCGGTGAATGTCTAGCGTTGTATGGCAGGATGGTATGCTCTCTTCCTCCTCCGGTACGACAGTCTCTAGGCCCGGTCTAGTGATCTCTTTCAGGATAGAAGTGTCGGTGGATATCTGGCGTTGTATGGCAGGACGGTATGCTCTCTTGCTTCTCCGGTACGTCAGTCTCTAGGCCCGGTCTAGTGATCTCTTTCAGGATAGAAGTGTCGGTGGATGTCTGGCGTTGTATGGCAGGATGGTATGCTCTCTTCCTTCTCCAGTACGACAGCCTCCAGCCCCGGTCTAGTGATCTCTTTCAGGATAGTAGTGTCGGTGAAGGTCTGGCGTTGTATGGCAGGATGGTATACTCTCTTCCTCCTCCGGTACGACAGTCTCCTCTCCCGGTCTAGTGATCTCTTTCAGGATAGAAGTGTCGGCGGATGTCTGGCGTTGTATGGCAGGATGGTAATCTCTCTTCCTTCTCCGGTTCGACTGTCTCTAGGCCCGGTCTAGTGATCTCTTTCAGGATAGAAGTGTCGGAGGATGTCTGGCGTTGTATGGCAGGATGGCATGCTCTCTTGCTTCTCCGGTACGACAGTCTCCTGAACCGGTCTAGTGATCTCTTTCAGGATAGCAGTGTCGGTGGATGTCTGGCGTTGTATGGCAGGATGGTATGCTCTCTTCCTTCTCCGGTACGACAGTCTCCAGGCGCGGTCTAGTGATCTCTTTCAGGATAGAAGTGTCGGTGAATGTCTGGCGTTGTATGGCAGGCTGGTATGCTCTCTTCCTTCTCCGGTACGACAGTCTCTAGGCCCGGTCTAGTGATCTCTTTCAGGATAGAAGTGTCGGAGGATGTCTGGCGTTGTATGGCAGGATGGCATGCTCTCTTGCTTCTCCGGTACGACAGTCTCCTGAACCGGTCTAGTGATCTCTTTCAGGATAGCAGTGTCGGTGAATGTCTGGCGTTGTATGGCAGGATGGTATGCTCTCTTTCTTCTCCGTTACGACAGTCTCTAGGCCCGGTCTAGTGATCTCTTTCAGGATAGAAGTGTCGGAGGATGTCTGGCGTTGTATGGCAGGATGGCATGCTCTCTTGCTTCTCCGGTACGACAGTCTCTAGGTCCGGTCTAGTGATCTCTTTCAGGATAGCAGTGTCGGTGGATGTCTGGCGTTGTATGGCGGGATGGTATGCTCTCTTCCTTCTGCGGTACGACAGTCTCCAGGCTCGGTCTAGTGATCTCTTTCAGGATAGAAGTGTCGGTGGATGTCTGGCGTTGTATGGCAGGATGGTATGCTCTCTTCCTTCTCCGGTACGACAGTCTCTAGGTCCGGTCTAGTGATCTCTTTCAGGATAGAAGTGTCGGTGGATGTCTGGCGTTGTATGGCAGGATGGTATGCTCTCTTCCTTCTCCGGTACGACAGTATCCAGGCCCGGTCTAGTGATCTCTTTCAGGATAGAAGTGTCGGTGAATGTCTGGCTTTGTATGGCAGGATGGTATGCTCTCTTCCTTCTCCGGTACGACAGTCTCTAGGTCCGGTCTAGTGATCTCTTTCAGGATAGTAGTGTCGGTGAATGTCTGGCGTTGTATGGCAGGATGGTATGCTCTCTTCCTTCTCCGGTACGACAGTCTCTAGACCCGGTCTAGTGATCTCTTTCAGGATAGTAGTGTCGGCGAATGTCTGGCATTGTATGACAGGATGGTATGCTCTCTTCCTTCTCCGGTACGACAGTCTCTAGGCCCGGTCTAGTGATCTCTTTCAGGATAGAAGTGTCGGAGGATGTCTGGCGTTGTATGGCAGGATGGTATGCTCTCTTCCTTCTCCGGTACGACAGTCTCCAGGCCCGGACTAGTGATCTCTTTCAGGATAGTAGTGTCGGTGAATGTCTGGCGTTGTATGGCAGGATGGTATGCTCTCTTGCTTCTCCGGTACGACAGTCTCCTGAACCGGTCTAGTGATCTCTTTCAGGATAGCAGTGTCGGTGGATGTCTGGCGTTGTATGGCAGGATGGTATGCTCTCTTCCTTCTCCGGTACGACAGTCTCCAGGCCCGGTCTAGTGATCTCTTTCAGGATAGAAGTGTCGGTGAATGTCTGGCGTTGTATGGCAGGCTGGTATGCTCTCTTCCTTCTCCGGTACGACAGTCTCTAGGCCTGGTCTAGTGATCTCTTTCAGGATAGAGGTGTCGGAGGATGTCCGGCGTTGTATGGCAGGATGGCATGCTCTCTTGCTTCTCCGGTACGACAGTCTCTAGGTCCGGTCTAGTGATCTCTTTCAGGATAGCAGTGTCGGTGGATGTCTGGCGTTGTATGGCGGGATGGTATGCTCTCTTCCTTCTGCGGTACGACAGTCTCCAGGCTCGGTCTAGTGATCTCTTTCAGGATAGAAGTGTCGGTGGATGTCTGGCGTTGTATGGCAGGATGGTATGCTCTCTTCCTTCTCCGGTACGACAGTCTCTAGGTCCGGTCTAGTGATCTCTTTCAGGATAGAAGTGTCGGTGGATGTCTGGCGTTGTATGGCAGGATGGTATGCTCTCTTCCTTCTCCGGTACGACAGTCTCCAGGCCCGGTCTAGTGATCTCTTTCAGGATAGAAGTGTCGGTGAATGTCTGGCGTTGTATGGCAGGATGGTATGCTCTCTTCCTTCTCCGGTACGACAGTCTCTAGGTCCGGTCTAGTGATCTCTTTCAGGATAGTAGTGTCGGTGAATGTCTGTCGTTGTATGGCAGGATGGTATGCTCTCTTCCTTCTCCGGTACGACAGTCTCTAGACCCGGTCTAGTGATCTCTTTCAGGATAGTAGTGTCGGCGAATGTCTGGCGTTGTATGACAGGATGGTATGCTCTCTTCCTTCTCCGGTACGACAGTCTCTAGGCCCGGTCTAGTGATCTCTCTCAGGATAGAAGTGTCGGAGGATGTCTGGCGTTGTATGGCAGGATGCTATGCTCTCTTCCTTCTCCGGTACGACAGTCTCCAGGCTCGGTCTAGTGATCTCTTTCAGGATAGTAATGTCGGTGAATGTCTGGCGTTGTATGGCAGGATGGTATGCTCTCTTCCTTCTCCGGTACGAAGGTCTCCAGGCCCGGTCTAGTGATCTCTTTCAGGATAGTAGTGTCGGTGAATGTCTGGCGTTGTATGGCAGGATGGTATGCTCTCTTCCTTCTCCGGTACGACAGTCTCCAGGCCCGGACTAGTGATCTCTTTCAGGATAGTAGTGTCGGTGAATGTCTGGCGTTGTATGGCAGGATGGTATGCTCTCTTCCTTCTCCGGTACGACAGTCTCTAGGCCCGGTCTAATGATCCCTTTCAGGATAGTAGTGTCGGCGAATGTCTGGCGTTGTTTGACAGGATGGTATGCTCTCTTCCTTCTCCGGTAAGACAGTCTCTAGGCCCGGTCTAGTGATCTCTTTCAGGATAGAAGTGTCGGAGGATGTCTGGCGTTGTATGGCAGGATGCTATGCTCTCTTCCTTCTCCGGTACGACAGTCTCTAGGTCCGGTCTAGTGATCTCTTTCAGGATAGTAGTGTCGGTGAATGTCTGGCGTTGTATGGCAGGATGGTATGCTCTCTTCCTTCTCCGGTACGACAGTCTCTAGGCCCGGTCTAGTGATCTCTTTCAGGATAGTAGTGTCGGCGAATGTCTGGCGTTGTATGACAGGATGGTATGCTCTCTTCCTTCTCCGGTACGACAGTCTCTAGGCCCGGTCTAGTGATCTCTTTCAGGATAGAAGTGTCGGAGGATGTCTGGCGTTGTATGGCAGGATGCTATGCTCTCTTCCTTCTCCGGTACGACAGTCTCCAGGCTCCGTCTAGTGATCTCTTTCAGGATAGTAGTGTCGGTGAATGTCTGGCGTTGTATGGCAGGATGGTATGCTCTCTTCCTTCTCCGGTACGAAGGTCTCCAGGCCCGGTCTAGTGATCTCTTTCAGGATAGTAGTGTCGGTGAATGTCTGGCGTTGTATGGCAGGATGGTATGCTCTCTTCCTTCTCCGGTACGACAGTCTCCAGGCCCGGACTAGTGATCTCTTTCAGGATAGTAGTGTCGGTGAATGTCTGGCGTTGTATGGCAGGATGGTATGCTCTCTTCCTTCTCCGGTACGACAGTCTCTAGGCCCGGTCTAATGATCTCTTTCAGGATAGTAGTGTCGGCGAATGTCTGGCCATGTTTGACAGGATGGTATGCTCTCTTCCTTCTCCGGTACGACAGTCTCTAGGCCCGGTCTAGTGATCTCTTTCAGGATAGAAGTGTCGGAGGATGCCTGGCGTTGTATGGCAGGATGCTATGCTCTCTTCCTTCTCCGGTACGACAGTCTCCAGGCTCGGTCTAGTGATCTCTTTCAGGATAGTAGTGTCGGTGAATGTCTGGCGTTGTATGGCAGGATGATATGCTCTCTTCCTTCTCCGGTACGACAGTCTCCAGGCCCGGTCTAGTGATCTCTTTCAGGATAGTAGTGTCGGTGAATGTCTGGCGTTGTATGGCAGGATGGTATGCTCTCTTCCTTCTCCAGTACGACAGTCTCCAGGCCCGGACTAGTGATCTCTTTCAGGATAGTAGTGTCGGTGAATGTCTGGCGTTGTATGGCAGGATGGTATGCTCTCTTCCTTCTCCGGTACGACAGTCTCTAGGCCCGGTCTAGTGATCTCTTTCAGGATAGAAGTGTCGGTGAATGTCTGGCGTTGTATGGCGGGATGGTATGCTCTCTTCCTTCTCCGGTACGGCAGTCTCTAGGTCCGGTCTAGTGATTTCTTTCAGGATAGTAGTGTCGGTGAATGTCTGGCGTTGTATGGCAGGATGGTATGCTCGCTTCCTTCTCCGGTACGACAGTCTCTAGGCCCGGTCTAGTGATCTCTTTCAGGATAGTAGTGTCGGCGAATGTCTGGCGTTGTTTGACAGGATGGTATGCTCTCTTCCTTCTCCGTTACGACAGTCTCTAGGCCCGGTCTAGTGATTTCTTTCAGAATAGAAGTGTCGGTGGATGTCTGGCGTTGTATGACAGGATGGTATGCTCTCTTCCTTCTCCGTTACGACAGTGTCTAGGCCCGGTCTAGTGATCTCTTTCAGGATAGTAGTGTCGGTGAATGTCTGGCGTTGTATGACAGGATGATATGCTCTCTTCCTTCTCCGGTACGACAGTCTCTAGGCCCGGTCTAGTGATCTCTTTCAGGATAGAAGTGTCGGTGAATGTCTGGCGTTGTATGGCAGGATGGTATGCTCTCTTCCTTCTCCGGTACGACAGTCTCCAGGCCCGGACTAGTGATCTCTTTCAGGATAGTAGTGTCGGTGGATGTCTGGCGTTGTATGGCGGGATGGTATGCTCTCTTCCTTCTCCGTTACGACAGTCTCTAGGCCCGGTCTAGTGATCTCTTTCAGGATAGTAGTGTTGGGTGAATGTCTGGCGTTGTATGGCAGGATGGTATACTCTCTTCCTCCTCCGGTACGACAGTCTCCAGGCCCGGTCTAGTGATCTCTTTCAGGATAGAAGTGTCGGAGGATGTCTGGCATTGTATGGCAGGATGGTATGCTCTCTTCCTTCTCCGGTACGACAGTCTCCAGGCCCGATCTAGTGATCTCTTTCAGGATAGAAGTGTCGGTGAATGTCTCGCGTTGTATGACAGGATGGTATGCTCTCTTCCTTCTCCGTTACGACAGTCTCTAGGCCCGGTCTAGTGATCTCTTTCAGGATAGTAGTGTCGGTGAATGTCTGGCGTTGTATGACAGGATGATATGCTCTCTTGCTTCTCCGGTACGTCAGTCTCTAGGCCCGGTCTAGTGATCTCTTTCAGGATAGAAGTGTCGGTGGATGTCTGGCGTTGTATGGCAGGATGGTATGCTCTCTTCCTTCTCCGGTACGACAGTCTCCAGGCCCGGTCTAGTGATCTCTTTCAGGATAGTAGTGTCGGTGAAGGTCTGGCGTTGTATGGCAGGATGGTATACTCTCTTCCTCCTCCGGTACGACAGTCTCCTCACCCGGTCTAGTGATCTCTTTCAGGATAGAAGTGTCGGCGGATGTCTGGCGTTGTATGGCAGGATGGTATGCTCTCTTCCTTCTCCGGTTCGACTGTCTCTAGGCCCGGTCTAGTGATCTCCTTCAGGATAGATGTGTCGGAGAATGTCTGGCGTTGTATGGCAGGATGGCATGCTCTCTTGCTTCTCCGGTACGACAGTCTCCTGAACCGGTCTAGTGATCTCTTTCAGGATAGCAGTGTAGGTGGATGTCTGGCGTTGTATGGCAGGATGGTATGCTCTCTTCCTTCTCCGGTACGACAGTCTCCAGGCCCGGTCTAGTGATCTCTTTCAGGATAGAAGTGTCGGTGAATGTCTGGCGTTGTATGGCAGGATGGTATGCTCTCTTCCTTCTCCGGTACGACAGTCTCTAGTCCCGGTCTAGTGATCTCTTTCAGGATAGAAGTGTCGGAGAATGTCTGGCGTTGTATGGCAGGATGGCATGCTCTCTTGCTTCTCCGGTACGACAGTCTCCTGAACCGGTCTAGTGATCTCTTTCAGGATAGCAGTGTCAGTGAATGTCTGGCGTTGTATGGCAGGATGGTGTGCTCGCTTCGTTCTCCGGTACGACAGTCTCTAGGCCCGGTCTAGTGATCTCTTTCAGGATAGTAGTGTCGGCGAATGTCTGGCGTTGTATGACAGGATGGTATGCTCCCTTCCTTCTCCGTTACGACAGTCTCTAGGCCCGGTCTAGTGATCTCTTTCAGGATAGAAGTGTCGGTGGATGTCTGGCGTATGACAGGATGGTATACTCTCTTCCTTCTCCGTTACGACAGTCTCTAGGCCCGGTCTAGTGATCTCTTTCAGGATAGTAGTGTCGGTGAATGTCTGGCGTTGTATGACAGGATGATATGCTCTCTTCCTTCTCCGGTACGACAGTCTCTAGGCCCGGTCTAGTGATCTCTTTCAGGATAGAAGTGTCGGTGAATGTCTGGCGTTGTATGGCAGGATGGTATGCTCTCTTCCTTCTCCGGTACGACAGTCTCCAGGCCCGGACTAGTGATCTCTTTCAGGATAGTAGTGTCGGTGGATGTCTGGCGTTGTATGGCGGGATGGTATGCTCTCTTCCTTCTCCGTTACGACAGTCTCTAGGCCCGGTCTAGTGATCTCTTTCAGGATAGTAGTGTTGGGTGAATGTCTGGCGTTGTATGACAGGATGATATGCTCTCTTCCTTCTCCGCTACGACAGTCTCTAGGCCCGGTCTAGTGATCTCTTTCAGGATAGAAGTGTCGGTGAATGTCTGGCTTTGTATGGCGGGATGGTATGCTCTCTTCCTTCTCCGGTACGGCAGTCTCCAGGCCCGGTCTGGTGAGCCGTTCAGGAACACGTGATTGAGATTCCGGGGAGTTTGCAAACAGTGAATTGTAGGGACCGTGTGTTCAGCACTGTGGTGGCTCCCCTTTGTCTCCTCTATGCTTACAGTTGTATTTAAAAGTACCACAGAGACTGTATGTGACAACACCAGTTAGCGCTTCCGAACTATGGAGGAGTCGCGATTGTTTCTCGGAAACTACGAAGCCTGGTGTTAAAGGTTACGAATGGGTAAATACAGTATTCAATGAGCTCGTAGTCAAATTGACCGGAGCACCGCTGATGTTCGGGAGTAAATTTTGAAAATGAATATATAGCAAATAAAATATCGTTTGGATTGAATTGTCTTGTGTTTCTCTTGACGCTTCGCTACTGAGCCTGAAGTTTCGCATTTTGAAGAGTCGGCTTGATTTCTTCCGATACAATTTGACGGATGTGTGCGGTCTATACCAGAAACTTTAATGAGAACGGACAATACACATAAGATTATGTCTTGTTTACACTTACATAAAGCTTTGTGCATATTGTAACATTAATTTATGTTTCATTGCTAGAGGATGTTAGTAGAATAAGAACCTTCTCTCTGGATCAATTAGCATAACGTCGCGACGCCGACGTCGGTGGGAGGGTGGAGGGGAGGGGTGTGAGGACCACCCAAGATGTTGCAGGTGGTATGGAAGGGACAGACATGCCACGACTTGCATTCCCAGGGGCTTTTTTTTAATGGAAGCCATAAATTATTGTAAATGTATGTTACAGATACAGGCGTCGTGACATCTGACCTCTGTGGAAGGGGGAGATGAGATCGGCCACCTGTTACTTGACAAAGATTACGTGTTCCCAGAGTTTTTTAAGGGAAGTCATAAATTTTTTTTTCGCCAAACGCTTTCCCCACCTCTGAATTCCCCCACCACTATTGAAAGAGTATATAAGACTCTCCAGCTTGGAGCGCTAAATTAGTTCGTGGATTCTCTCAGCGTTCTTATTTGCTATGTCTGATATGTCAACTCTTGGGAGTGAGTGTGCAGCGGAGGCGCATCATTACGCGTATTACCACAAAGAGTTATGCAACGGTCTTATGCATTCAATCGTTTGTAACAGACCTTCATACCATGATCAGATGTCTTCTCGGGAAGTATGCACAGAAAACTGCCCAGTCTACAGAAAGCGATACATGTAAGTATAATAGCAATTATTCTTTTTTCTAGAGAATTTAATGCCGTTTTATATTTAAGTAGAAAAAGTAATTTGAAACCTATTCGTTATTCCAGGCAAGAGCCGGTTCATGAGCAAGAACAAAGCGGAGTTGATGAGGTTGATAGATTCGCTTCAAGTCACGAGGTCATACACCACTCTGAATTTTGTAACGGTGATACGCATGCAACCCTGTGTACGCAGCCCGAGGCTCATGAACATATGTACTCTTACTTCCTCTGCAATGAGAAGTGTAGCGTGTACCAGCTCAGGCAGAGACAATCAAAGTAAGTGAAATTAAAGAAATTCACGACTCTTTCCTTTCAGAATCGTTGAAATATATAATTCCATGTACAAAAAATACCATTGTTACAGGCTTCGAATGACAGTTCGAGATCCTAGGCCTGTTATTGATTGCGATACCTCCAGCGATGAGGCTGAAAAGGATGCTGTTACGGAGCGATCTACACAGCTTGTAGACGACTTCCTACCAGATGAGGGCGATGAAATTACTGAGAATGTTACTCCTGAGCGTACCCCGAGCATACAATCCGAACGCCGCAAAACATCAATGTAAGTATTGCTATCATACAACTTAAAAAAAAGAAACTCTTGCGTCTCTTAAGTGCTATTCTCTCAGGAGACAATCTATTTTTTCTCTCTTGCTAACACACATGTTATGTGCTCTGTTTCAGGACAGCGATAAGGAAACCTCGAAAAAAGTTACTTAAAAATAGCTTTGCGGATCTCCAAAGGCGGCTGACACTCTTAGAAGAGCGAATGACGTCTGCTGCTGCTACCCCAAAGAGGCATGCAAGTAGTTCGCGTGTACCAAGACGCCTGAACCTCTGAAAGAATTAGAGGGGACAGATTCGGGCTTCTTCATTAAAAAAATAACGAGAAACATGACATCGGCTACCATGCTCCACGACGTTCAAATATCCAAAAGTTACAGTGTTAACGTAGGACTAATCTTTCGTATTCCAGCTGTAATCATAAAGAATAGAGCCAGTGACAATTTTGTGTATATGTCAGTGTATGACTGGGAAATTATTAAAAGTAGGCTTCATGTATTTGAAGCATTCCTCAAAGAGAGAAACTACGTGTGTTGTGATTACAGTGAGAACATTGTATATTCCTTTAATGTCATTGTGTATATGGAAGATGAGAGGATCAGATTTCTGAATACAGTTCTAAACAGAGGTGAAATACTTTTAAATTTTAGTTAATTTTGTCAGTTAAAGAGGTTGGAAGGTTATATACAGAGACACTTAACGAATCTAACTCTCTGTAATGAAATATCATATGTAGGGACAAGGAGCTGGAGAAGGGCGGCATTGGAAATGTACAATGATATGAAATAAAACTAAATTACTTTTCATATTATATATCTTTTTTATTCACCTGAAATCCTTGTTACATGCATGCTATATCCTGTATATCCTTCATTACAAGAATCATTGATGAAATTAAATTAATGACTGCATCACGTGAGTCAGAGGCTTGTATGTGAAAACTCTGTCATGTATTACCAGACAATACAAAGTAGTCTGTGCGGGTATATTTGCACTAGTTTCAATTTCAAGTCTGATATTGACAGCGCCATTTATAATTTCCTCAGGCTGATGCGAACAGTCTATGATGAACAATGGTGCATGCTTGAGAAAATCTTCTCTCTTCAATAGAGGGTAGTTTTCTTTCCCGTAATAAGAGTTTTGGAACTTTGAATACATTTCATATAAATCTGCAAATCTAGAGTTCCCAAAGTCCAAGTTCATATCGTGATAGGGATAACACTCACTATTGAGATAAAGCCGCAAATTTGTTATGTTACAATGATCAAACTCGGAACAGTCCTTTGATGCATTATTTGTTCTTGATGTCTGGGCTCCCACTATAACAAATCTCGGCTTCTCCGGTTTCGAAGTTGTTGCGACGTTCCATGTAAATGATCTAGTTTGCGGAACAGCCGGCTGGGTATGTATATCCATTGTTCTAAATGCGATATGTAGTGGTCTGTCTGCCTTGACGATCTTGAGGATTTCTACCTTTTCAGTGTCAGAAAGGCGGATTACAGGCATCCTCCATTCGATGCGAGCAAGTTTAACGATAGCATTTCCTTCTCCTTCGGGTGCCAGAATGCAATTCTTAGAGTCCTTAGATCGAATGAGCACCAACTCAAACTTGCTATTGAGAACGAGGTCCTTGTGGTCATCTGCAAATCCCAGAAGCATTGACAGGGGCACTACGGCATTGAATGCTCCGCTTGTTGAGTGCACAATATCCACATCTTCTCCAGGATAGCACCATCCGGCATTGATCAAACGATTCGATTCCATGGGATTGAGAGCAGCATAGTTGCGCATAGTCGATGTAATGCCAGGATTCCTTGTTCTATCTATACAAGTTCCATTCATGTCCAGCCGAATCTCATCAAACATAAATGCCAGGGCATTGTTAGTCAACTTCGCCAACGTAGCTGTTCCATTAGGCTTAGAAACAGATCCCTCAATGTAGAGATAACTCCGGTTAGGCAGAGTATATAAATCTTCCGCTTGACAAGGTATCCTAATCTCGTCATTAGCGTCCAGAGCCGATGTATTATACGGGAGAAACACATGTTCCTCTTCTTTAGCAATCTTATCCTCAAATGAAGGCGTTTCGGTCACGTTAAAGATGTCCATTACAGAATTCTGAAGCCCAAAGCTTCGAGGAACTTCTTGCTGCTCGATGTTAACACTCTAAGAGTCAAAGGGTGAGTACGGAGATTATGTGATTGTGCTGTATTATATGCTTTGCGACGGTTTCTCCTTCTAAAATCTATCCCCATTTCGGCGAATATGAAGACGTATGCTTATATCCTCGTTTCTAAAGTTGATGCTATCTCCGTTCTGATCGACCACACGAAGGGTGATTTGATCGATAAGATTAGTGTCTATTATAGGCAGGTAAATAGGGTTCGGAGGCTCTTGAGAAATGTGATATCCAGGCGGGACAGAAGGGAAAAATTCATAGATCGAGTGTCCTCTTTTACCATCGATGAAAGAGCCTGTCGCAATACTGCATTCGATTCGAATGATGCTCACCTTAAATATGTTTACTAGGAAATCAGATTCAGTCACCTGATTAGGAGCAATAACTTTGTTTTCACTGAATCCTAAAAGAGATCCAATAGAACCTCCCCTAGAAAAATCAATAGAAAAGGGGCACTTGATTTCAGCCTTCATTGTGTTATTATTAGGACGAATGAAGAAGTCGTTTTCATCGAATTTAAGCTTATCTTTGAGGTAAGTATTAATATCAGCAATTTCGTAAGTTCCAGGCGGAATATCGATGACCTTAAGAGTGTCATTGGAAATGTAATGGAAGAGATTATTGCTCTCGTCCACATTGGGAATGGAATAGAAGGTTTCAAAATTCAGAAGAGCAATTTCATAATTCCCGCGAGGATCAATCCTCAGAGGGGGATTCAGGTAGGTGGTAAGATCGGAATCATTCCCGCTAACAGCAATAGTGTAACTCATTGTGTTAGAAATTGCAAGCACAGGTGTCCACAGATAACTGAGCTAAAACTCTGAAATCTTCTTGTATTATACATCAGCTTAACTCCTTTGAGATAGCTTTCTACCTCTTTCGGAGGTTTCAAGTTTCCAAAGCTATCGAAATAAAACGCGATATCACCTTCCTTCTTTATAGCTACCCAATGCGTTCCTTCATTATCAGAGTAATCGAGATTGACAATAATCCTCTCTCGTTGATATGGCTTTGAAGGTAGCTTATCGAGCATATATACACCTCTAAAATGGGGAATTCTTAAACGACGAGCGTATAATGCCAGCTCAATGTTACTTAGGGCTTTTTCCGGGACAAGTATAGCCCCTGACCGGAGTTTTTTTTGAAGGATGCTTATTCTGGGACTGCTTCCTCCTCTTCAGACCATTTCCTTTAGTAGACTTATTTGCTTTTATGGCTCTGGCAATTTTGGAAGCAAGAGCTAAAGATGCGCCGAGCGGTAGCATTGGGAGAAAACCACCAGTTCTCTTCTTGTTAATCTTTTTTTTATTACTTTTTCTCCCTTGGAGACCTTTTCCTTTTGCTTCCATCTCCCTGTTATGTCGCGTCATTTCTGCAAGCTGTTTATCTGCAGCTTTCTTCTTATTCACTGCTGCTGCAATTTGAGCTGCACCTCCGGCTGCAGCCCCTAAGGCTGCAATAATTGGTATGAGAGGCAGAAATCCACCATGCTTCTTTTTCCGGGATCCTGCACCAATAGCTACCTTGCCCTTCATAATTGATGTTACCAGCCTTGCAGCCAACTTTTCCCCTAGGCTAGCGTCTGATGATTGAACTCTTTTCCAGGCCTTCTCTGCTAATATTTTATCTGCAATATTTCGCGAGGCGGAGTCCTTGCGCTCTGCGTAGGCGATGTCGTGAAATTTACAAGCTTCGTCCAAAGAATTAATTCCAGGATCTCCTCTCTTGAGGCGTTTTTCTAGTTTTGTCCCTGGACCGCAATATCTGTAACCGGGTAAGTGTACTTCAAATGGCAGGCGATTAATAAGGGAGTTAAGTATCCCTGATCCTCTGGAGGTCTTACTCCTCCTATGTACCATCATAAACTACTCTATTTTATGATTTGCCATCATATTTTATACATTTTTTTTCGAATCTAACGTCTCCTATTGAAGAATTTCACATCCATTAAGATACCCAATTTTCGCAAGTGTATATATAAACACTAGGTATGCACTTAAAATTCAGTCGTTAGGATGGAGCTTATGAAGCAAGATTGCTCCCTACCTATTCAGGTGCTAGACTTTGAAAGTGATTTCAGGCGCGAACGACATGGGAAGCTATTTCCTTCTAACGTCAGAGCTCTTATTCTAGGAAGTTCCAGTGCAGGAAAAACCAATGTACTTCTGAATTGGCTGCTTCATGAGAATGGCTTGCGCTTTGAAAATGTGCACATATACTCAAAGTCCCTTTATCAACCAAAGTATCAATATCTCATAAACCTACTCGGAAACATTGATGGCATCGAAATAAAAACCTATGAGGATGGAGAAAGCGTATTACATCCCACCGACGTTAAAGAAAACTCAATATTTATATTTGATGATGTCATCACTGAAAAGCAAGGAAAGATTGCCTCCTTTTACAGCATGGGAAGACATCGAAACGTCGACTCAATATATTTAGCACAGTCCTATGCGAAAGTCCCGAAACATTTAATTCGCGATAATACCAATATGATTATTCTGTTTAGACAAGATAATTTAAATCTGAAACACATATATGAAGATTATGTAAACACTGACATGACATATACAGAATTTAAAGACTTGTGCAAAGGCGTCTGGGAGAGTGGATCAGAAGGAAGACCATTCGTAACAATTGTTCCTGAATTCTCTATCAATGGCGGTCGATATAGGAATGGGTTTGATGTATATATTAAAGTAGAAAATAAGGAAAATGTCATTTGAAGTTCATCATGAGTATTGACAGGTTCGGAGCACAGAGAGCTCCCTCAACCAAAAGATCACTTCAGCACTTTATCATTAACAGAGATGGGAAAGGCAATTATCAATTTAAGAACAAGAGGCTATGTATTGTCCAGGATCCTGAAGAAGATAATGACGCGAGCACTAAACGATATGTGGATGCACTCGAAAATAGGATGATTGTTTTCTCGCAGCAGAATACTGGGAGAATTGAGACAAGCGTTAAGGTCATGATCAAGGATTTGGTTTCAAAGTATATTTTCAAAAGAGATCAAGAAAATAACATAGTGATTGATAATACCAGATTAAAAGTATTATTAGATCCTATTCATGATAATGATGTGGTAAATAGAAAGTTCTTTACTGAGTATATGAACTCTCGCATTCAGCCGCGAGATAATAATGGCAACATCATATTTAGCAAAAAGCGAATCATTGATATAGCAGATCCTGTGGGAGATCTGGACGCTGTAAATAAAAGATTTCTCCGAAGCATGATTATTCAAAAGGCAAACGAGACATGGAATAACTTAAACAAATTTGTTATAAGGGAAATTGAAAAACTGATAGACAAGAACCTGAAAACAATTAGAGAACATTTGAACAAGACAAACAATGCGATGGATGCACTGGCGCAGTCTACAAAAGAAACTGAGGATTCGCTGAAGAATTCTATTACTCAAGCTAAAGAAGACCATCAAACACTAGAAAATAGATGTAATATGCTCTCAAGTGAAATGAGCAGGCAGAGCAAAGAGTTTGGCACCAATTTTGAACGTACAAAGGCAGTTACCGAACAGATTGCTAAAACAGTAGATACATTGAAAACGAGGCTATCATTAATGAGAGGACATCTTGTTATTCAACTACAAGCGTTTCCTCCCAGGACTGGTAACGGTGCGTACATACTTTCTACAGCTGGCAGATACTATTCATTTACAATAGATGCAAATCTCTTATCGTGCACTATTGTAGTGCCAGAACAAGAATTGAGGAGCGGCGAACGTATACCTGCTAATCGCAAAACCGACATTACAATCTCAATAAACAAGGATACCATTAAGACCTTTCCTGTAATCATTAAAAAGGACGATCGCATATCATTCACTCCACTTACTAATCGTGCATTCGATCGAGGTGCTTTACACATCGAGTTAGTGCTTGAATATAAACTCTTACCACCACCGATGCTATAAATAAATGCAATCTCTTAGCATGATACCATTTGCACAATGGACAGTGAAAGCATAAGACTAAAGGAATCTATAGCCAAGCATTCTAAGGCTATACGCGAAAAGTTGAGAGCGTTAAAAGGGCACCAGCTTGATACCCAGAGAGTAATGAGCGAGGCTCTTCAACCAGTAACAGAACCGCTGCGTGATATATTACAACTCCAGAAAAACAATACACCTACAACACCGGCGGAGGAAAGAAAGATAAAAAATAATGTGCCAGTTGAGGATGAGAAAAGAGAAAAAATAATTAGCTATCTCCAGAAAGTTCGAAAGAAGGACAGAAATGAATTAGATGCATCATATGGTATAAGATACGAAGATGGTAGCTACATGCTGGGAAACAAGATCATTGACTTTATTAATAATCGAATTCGAGTAGGTGAAGAAGCGTATGAGGTTACACCTGGATTAAGTGAACTCATTTTTAAGAGGATCCCTGAAATGCATGCATATACAGAAGAGGATCTGGATACTTATGGAAAAAATACTGAGATCAACTCTAGTGCATCGACGAAACTATAGCAAGCATGGACAGCTGAGGGCGGGCAATTCATACAAGTATAAAAGTGTTATACGTCCATTAGTGAAGAAACACAAAGGTTTAGGATTGGAGTGGAAGGAGCATCGTCCTGGCGCAGAGCAAGACTACATCTATTGGAACGACCCCAACGACCTGGTAAATCGCCTCAGGCTTCTAGTTGCATCTAGGGACGCAGGAAATAACAATCATACCCAAGAAATTAGGGAGATAATTCAAGAACTGAAATCGGCTAAAATTATAGCATGACCCAAGTAAAGCAACATATAGCTAGTGAACTTCATGCTCCTGCACGGAGGAATTTTTTACGACGCAAGATCATCAGTAAAGGACTACATGATCTGGTGCAGATCGACCTGGTGGAGATGATACCGCATGCAAGAATAAATAAGAACTTCAAATATATCCTTATTGCAGTCAACTTCTACTCTAAAATGGCGTATGCCAAGCCATTAAAGACCAAGTCGGGGCTCCAAGTTTCAAAGGCTATGGAGGATATATTACATGACATGAAAACACCTCCCAGACATATACAGAGTGATAACGGGAAAGAATTTTATAACAAACACTTCAAGAATTTAATGGAGAAGTATAATATCAATCACTACAGTACTTATACACATGTCAAGGCTGCAGCCGTGGAACGGTTAATAAGAACATTAAAGAATATGATGTATCGAGAGTTTCTAGCCCAAGGTTCCTACAAGTGGCTAGATCTCTTACCTAGAATCATTGCAAAATACAATGACACTTACCACACCACTATCCGAATGAAGCCTCGTGAAGTGCAGAGCAATGATCTTCTTTTGTCTGTTTACAATTATGATGAGCCGCCAATAGAGAAGAGGAGTGCCAGAAAGTTTAGTGTTGGTGATTATGTGAGGATATCAAAAAATAAAGGACATTTTGAAAAGGGGTTTGAACCAAACTGGAGCGTTGAAATCTTCAAAGTGGCTAAGGTGAAGCAAACCAATCCTGTCACATACATTCTAAAGGATAAGGACGGCGAGGAAATAAAGGGGGCTTTCTACGGCTATGAACTTCACTCATCATTATTTCCCAACACTTATTTGGTTGAGAAGATCTTGAGGCACCAAGGAAACAGGATTCTTGTGAAGTGGTATGGATTCCCTAATAGCCAGTGGATTGACAGGAAGGATTTATTGTAAAAAAACAATCATAGTGAAATAAAGAACACTGCATCTCAAAACATATATGTATGTTTTTTTATTTTCTAAAAAGTTCCTATCCCTTTAAGAATAGTATTTACAATAAAATAATAATAAATAAAAAGTATACATTTATACATTTTATACATATATACATATGTACACTGAGATGGAGATGGGGCATCCAAGTTATGGTGAAATGTCTCATGAAGACCTGAGGGAATAATGGCCCCACACAAGTGTTGCATGGGAGCCATCAATAAGCTTACGCTTAGTGTCTCCTCCGTGCAATGCAATTTTATTAATTTCGACCGTCGAAACTTTATGTTTGGTGCTTCTGAAGCAAATTTGTTTAGCCAAAAATTTTTTATTCAAATCCAGCAGACACTCGAAATATTTCTCAAAGGTGATTGTTCGCATTCCACCTTTGGTAATCCCCTTCGCCTTCATAACCGTTTGTTTGTCATATTTATAGCTGTAGAGCTTTGCTCTGAGACCAACATATTCGGTCATCACCCTTCCACCCAATTCATCTTTAAACAACCCAATCTTTTTCTTATTGGCCGGCTTTATCCCATATACATTATCGGGTGCATAATTTGAGGTATCAAAAAGGTGGGGATGCATCTTCATGAAGTGGTATATATCGGAACTTGTTTCCAGAATGAATGAATCTGTGTCCATATAATCCAGGACAAGATCATTCAGATGGGGTTTCATTACATGATAAAAAAAATCATACATAATAAATTTTGAGATGTCTAATATCGCCTGACCAATATAGATTGGCTTGTTCATGAGGATCTCCTCTCTAGCCAACTCTATGCCAACCAAGTTTTCATGGAAAAGAATGCTCCTTATATACGTTGGACGTGCCGTATATTTCCGCGCTTGCTTCCAGGCAGTTACTATACGGAAATCACGGTGGTTACGCACGTTTTCCATAAACTTGCCGTACACAGCGTTGTTCATTTTCTTCCAGAGGTTTTGACCAAACTTAGAAGTTTCCCTGGCTCGCTTATTGGCATTAAGGTCAATATAAACCTTAAGCCATTTAGCTTGGTCATACGATACCACCCGATGAATATGTCTCAATATCAGCCCTAATTCTAAGCATTGCTGCAAGGTTTTATAATGCAAGACATATTTGCTTTTGTCAGTGAGACTTGCAATCAGTTTCTTGTATTGGCTGCCGGGTGGTATCTCACTCTGGGGGCAGAGAGGAAGATCATTATGGGCGTCGTGGAGATGGTCAGGATACTCTAGATCTACTTCTAGAACATATCCTGTCTTGGAGTCCTCGGGGATCCTGGCGAAGTTTATGCTCTCTATTTCATTCCTCTCAAGCCATCTCAGGTTGCCATGCGGTAAAGTTCTGGCCATGGAACAGCCATATAAGTTATTAGCATCCAAATATGCTAGAAAGTTCCTTTTTTGATCAGGCTTATAGTCTGCCATATATTCATGGCTGGCTTTGGAGTAGCGCTTTGATGCTGTGCAAAGACCCCCACGAATACCTTTCTCGAAAAATTCTAGCATACCGGGATCCGATAGTAACTCTAATTCGACTCCAGTTGTTTTCAGCATGGCGTCGAAAGCTAGCGATGGTAAGGTGTAGTACCATGCTGGGTCCAGATGATACATCTCCAGTGACAAGTCTCTAAACTTTTCAAAAGCATCCGCTAAAAGAAGCGTATCTGTCTTCAAATAAAGATCACTATATTCCCCGAGATTCTTTATGTTGAATGTGCTCCACACCTTAAGCGCATGGGCATATTCCTCTTCCGAAATACCATCGAAAAGCTCGATGGGTGGAAGCTCCTCTTCTTGGAGCTTTTCGACAGAATCTAGATAAGTATATGGAAATATTCCCTTGCACTTCATTAGCTGCAGGTGCTCTGGGTTCGAATACTCGGCATTAGTGACCTTGAAGTCATCGTCATCTAGCATATCAGCTAGGCTGGATAACTTATCATCAAGAAACTTGTAGCTGTCGAGGAACCTGAATTCTAAGCCCCTATACCTTTTGCTAAATGCAATATAACGTTCAGAAGATTGTGCTATACACGAAATGTTCCCATTGTCATAAGCCATGTGCCTTATCAAGAAGTGGCTATCATAATTGCTTAAGCAATGAAAAAAAATTGGAATGAAGTTCGGCAATTTCCTATTCAAATTGCAAGCATTATGCGCCGCTCCGAGATATGCTCCAGTGATATGGCAATGGTCCCTCACCCTGATATCATCTATAGCAAAACCTTTCCTGCATATATGACATTGATCAGCATTGGTGAAATCCAGCTCATTCAGGGGTGTCATTTGCAGTGGTATAATTTGCTTGTATACCTCAATGACTTCATCACCAATCTTCCTAAGTTCAGTGAAGAAGTCATCGAGTGCATTAGCACCTCTGAAGAGCTTAAATCGCGACAATGACTGGTCATACCTACATATAACTTTCAGCGCTATAGATATCGCCTCATGCTCTTGTATGGTTCGGGTCCAGCTCTCTGCGTCTGAGGGCTCGCATGAGTGAACCTTCCTCAAAACAGATTCGATATCTGCATAAATAACAAAAGGTACAGGAGCAGACTTGGAATATGCATTAAACGACAAACTCTCACCCTGCGCAGGCATTTTGAGTGTCTGACATTTATTGCATTTCAGTTTATGCAATCTCAAGGCATCCTCATTAGGACACCTTGTCATGCATGCCTCGCATAGCCACATTTTCTTGTGATCTGCAGTTATCTGACTTCTAATAAGCCTCGATATGTTGGTAATGAGGCAGTAATGAGACTTATCACCATCATCGATGATCAGCAGGTTAACCTGGCTAGCCTTCCTCTCTGATGGTTTGCGAATAGACTCCACCGAGTTGTTGGCATTTAGAGCAAATACAGCTATAGATACATCAGGATTTTGCTTCTCAAATCGCTCAATTTGATCAATTGGAAATGGGAATGTAATTTGCTCATAATTGAATGCTTTGAATAGCAAGTTCCTAGGGTACGATGATGGACGACATCTATTTTTCTTAGCGGGAAATTTTGAAGCCAACATGCACCAAGCGAAACAAAAATCATCATTATTCTTAATGTTAAGAATAGCCTTCTTCCTCCTGATGCATGCAGGCAACTCAATATACCCTGAAGCGCGAAGAGGATTATATTCTGCTGCGCTGTTTACTAGCGAGTGGACTGCGAACAAAGTCTTTGAACTTGCTTGGCCTTCAAAACAGGCTAGGTTTTCTAAAATTTCATTTTTCATTGCACGGAAGATATCATCCACGTTAGTTGATTGCTGGATCTCTTTAGTCTTGGAATTAAAATAAACCGATTCCACGTTTTCATGGTCAGGTGTCTGAATTAAGTATGAGGCGTTCAGAGAACAACTCATCTTTAATCCGGATATGCTCCTCTTTAATGTGGATTCAATTTCTCTAATAACGAGACTCTTGCATTCATCCAGAAACTCGCTGGGGACCATTATTCCCGCCGTATTTTCAATTTTGTTGTTGAAAATACGACCCTTGAATGCTGACGCGATAGTTTTGCATTCTAGGTCAAAATGATCATTTCTACATACCCTTTCTGCCGGTGATGATGATGATGATGATGATGATGATGATGATGATGATGATGATGATGATGATGATGATGATGAAGAAGAAGAAGATGGCCTGCAGAGACCTGAAGGCCCCGCCACTGCTTCCTCCTCCCTCCGGTTTCCTGTGTTCCTGATGGATGCGGGAGGGATGTGGTCTTCTTCGCTGCTGGTGTGACGGAGCCTCTTCGGGTCTCGCACTGAAACCTCTGGTGCTGCTGGACGCTGGAGATCCTCCTGCACGGACATTGGTTCACCATCTTTAATAAAAGAAACATGTAGCAATTACACAATAATAAAGAAAAACTAGACATATTAGCTGCATATATTCGAAATAACAATAAGACATTCAATGTGCTAATAATAATAGTAATAATAATAATAATAATAATAATAATAATAATAATAATAATAATAATAATAATAATAATAATAATAATAATAATAATAATAATAATAATAATAATAATAATAATAATAATAATAATAATAATAATAATAATAATAATAATAATAATAATAATAATAATAATAATAATAATAATAATAATAATAATAATAATAATAATAATAATAATAATAATAATAATAATAATAATAATAATAATAATAATAATAATAATAATAATAATAATAATAATAATAATAATAATAATAATAATAATAATAATAATAATAATAATAATAATAATAATAATAATAATAATAATAATAATAATAATAATAATAATAATAATAATAATAATAATAATAATAATAATAATAATAATAATAATAATAATAATAATAATAATAATAATAATAATAATAATAATAATAATAATAATAATAATAATAATAATAATAATAATAATAATAATAATAATAATAATAATAATAATAATAATAATAATAATAATAATAATAATAATAATAATAATAATAATAATAATAATAATAATAATAATAATAATAATAATAATAATAATAATAATAATAATAATAATGAGATGGAGAAGGAAGAAGAAGGAGATGGAGAAGAAGGAAGGAGATGGAGAAGAAGGAGAATGAAGGAGAAGGAGAAGAAGGAAGAAGAAGGAAGAAGAAGGAGATGGAGAAGAAGGAAGGAGATGGAGAAGAAGGAGAAGGAAGGAGAAGGAGAAGAAGGAAGAAGAAGGAAGGAGAAGATGGAAGGAGAAGGAGAAGAAAGCGCAAGCAGTATAATATATATGTTAAAGTACATTAATGGAAAGAATGCCTGCTTCTAATTAATGAAAATAATTTGTCAAATCCACTTACATTGCATGGGATGTAACAGCTCGCAGAGCCGGATCCTGTACACACAATTGGTGCAACCGCACCATTCGGCTTCGGGATCTGGCATTGGTCCTGGCTCTGAAATCAGAGAAATTAATCATATTACTAGCTTAAAATCCTGTAAGAATAAATATAGTGAAACTAGCTCTACTATCGGCAATGATATAATTGAAAAACACACACAATGATAGCTAATGGCAAATTCCTTTTCTCTTATATTCCAATATTATTACACTACAACCTGCATTGCAACACTAAAAAGTGCTTGAAGCATAAACCATTTCATTATACTCTATTTCTTAGTTGGCTGATGGCTGTAAATGTAGATAAGCGTATTGCGCATTATATGCCCTTTGATATACAGCTTTCTAATATATAAATGATACAGAGACTATGTTTATTTGAAACTATATCCATTTTGTCATTTACAGTTATTCTTTATCTGCTATACAGCACATATGAGACCAAAAGTTAAAATTTAAAATGTAAAATTTGAAAGTAAAATAACTAAATTAATATATACAAAAAATAACTATATATACTTGAAGAACTCAATTAGAGAATTTATTCGAGTATAAATTCGCCTATGTTCAGGCCCTTAGTTTAAAAGTTACAATAGAGTGACCTATGTCTTATCGACCGGGAGATGCGGTGGAAAAACTAATTAATAATTACCACAATCTTCTGAAAGAAACTCATAGTTGCATGCAATGGGGAAAGTGGTAAAAAGTAAAAATACAAAACTATGAAAAGAGTATTGCATACCTGCATTAGCGTTTTCAAGCCATTCTAGTGCGATCCTATAGCCGCAATTCCGACAGGAACATTCATCTTGAAAATCTGTGGGTGGTGGAATGATGTAATCCACCCCAGACAATATTGGCGACACTGGTGATCCTTGCTCGCTGTCGGGAGCTTTACGCTTTCTGCCGGCCAGGGTCAATTTATTTACCCAATTTTTTCTTGGGTGCATCTTGTTTTCCTGAAATAATAGAGATTACGGTATAATTATGAAGCAATGAGCATCTTATAAGTTAATAATTTCAAATGTGATTTGAACAAGAAATATTCTTGAAAAATGCACGCAGTCTATACATCTTTTATCACTGATAAGAGAAAATTCCCTTCAATATATTTTCTTGCAAATAAACACTCTCTGTAATTATATCACTGTAATTATAAATGAATCGCTTACCTTTTTTATAAATGAAGTCTGGATGAATATCCCGAAGAAGGAAAAATTGTTGTGTGGTGTGTTGGCTGCGCGCTATTTCAGACTGAATAATGTGTCTATCAGACAATCGTTTTTTATAGCGATTTCAAAATCCTCCCCTCCACTAGTCTAGCGAGCCCTGTATAGAGCATTTTGAGACTTTAGATTTTCCCTCTCCCCTCTGTCATCCAAAGATATTTCCTTTTCTACGTGCGGTACAGTCTGAAAAAGATGTTATAACTGCAAATGACGCTTCTCCTCAGTACATTCGTATACATGTTTGCTTGTTTGCGAGTATGTGTATGTGTGCGTGCGTGTGTGCATGTGAGTGTGTATGACTATGTGCGTATGTGTACGTGTATGTGTGTGCATGTGTGTGCGTGCGTGTGTGTGCGTGTGTGTGTGTGTGTGTGGGTGTGTATGTCTGATATATTCATTTTTAAACCAATTGTTTCATGCGCACCCTATTTATATTCAGATTTATTTGAGTTACATCCATGAGATTCGAACCTGGATCCAATGGCTATTAACCGGCGAAGTTACTTTTTATTTTCCCATCAATTTTCATATTATTCTATAGATGGAGTACTATTTACGTTCTTAGCCAGAGGACTATTTATTTCAAATGATTTTTAAAAATTAGCATTAATTGCTGGCGCCCTGCATTGGTCATAAACATTGAAAGTAAAAGAATGGTATTGATTTCCAAGTGTGATCAATTTAAATTTTCTCTAAGCGGTGTACATTCGTTATTACGGTTCACCAATTACGGTTATCTTTTCATTCTTAGCGCTAAAACCCTTTTACAAGAACTGAAGAATGTTCTCCTGCAAGCAACTGTAAATGAAGAAATACATTAAATATTTCATTGAATGGGAGATTATTTGGAGACCATCAATGTAGTTAATTAAATGCCCAGTTGGTCATCACTGGCCACATGCGAGGTTAAACGGTTGTGTGTAACTTTTGCACAGAATTTGGTCTTTTCTCCGAAAATTTGTTTGTTTCCTCTCTCACTCCCTCGCTCTCTCTTTCTTTCCCTCTCCTTGGTGCTTGCTTGTACATGTGTGTGTGTGCGGGTGTGTGTGTGTGTGTGTGTGTGTGTGTGTGTGTGTATGAAGCAACCGCTTCCAGAGTATACTTTTGAGTCTGAAATATTAAGTAATCCTCTATCTAATTATCTCACGAAAATCAGTTCGCAGATAGATCAGAAAAAAAAAGCTAGCGCAAATGCTTTAGAATATTAGCAGGTATTAAGAATAATGTATACGTAAATGAAGTGTTCCACCTAAATTCAAACTCTGTATCTTTAAGCCCATGAAGAAAATAAAAAAACGTTTTTTGTCATAAGCAGTTCTAAGAAGGCGCACATTGTAATCTTAGTAAACGAGAGAAGAAAACATTCGTAACGCGATTAAAAACAAAGTGAAAATAAGTTTAAAGTATGTGTGGGTGTGTCTATCTTAGTTATCCATAATTTCACAAATAAAGAATCTTCGTCGAGTAACAGGTGGTCGATCTCATCTCCCCCTTCCACAGACGACAGATGTAGCGAAGCAGGTTAACAACCGTTAGGATAGAGAACCATCACCCCTTACTCCAGTTGTGTGGGATGGGTAAACTTATGTGACGCTAATGTGTGTTACAACCCACAGTTTGGCGATTTCTTTTCGGAAGAGAGGGACCCTCATTCTCCGCTATGCTTACCTGGAAACAATTTATGTCGAGTGCCGATGGAAAACACAACATTATTAACAATGTCCACAAGGGTTCGCTGGCATTTGTTAGTTTTTTTCAGAAGACTGTCGCACAGGATTTAATAATAAATAACTTTAAATAACCTTCATGTAACCTATGTCCATGTCAGGAACTGAGATCGCTAACATGACTGCTTGTCGGTGCACTCACACCCTTGCCAAAAAACCCTGGTAATGCATTTCAGTGTTTTCTCCCCCATAATCTTTGTCAAGTAACAGGAGGGCAATCTCACAAGACATGTATGCCCCTTCCATAACACATAATCTTTGTCAAGTAACAGGTGGCCGATCTCATCTCCCCCTTCCACAGACGTCAGATGTCACGACGCCTGTATCTGTAACATACATTTACAATAATTTATGGCTTCCATTAAAAAAAAGCCCCTGGGAATGCAAGTCGTGGCATGTCTGTCCCTTCCATACCACCTGCAACATCTTGGGTGGTCCTCACACCCCTCCCCTCCACCCTCCCACCGACGTCGGCGTCGCGACGTTATGCTAATTGATCCAGAGAGAAGGTTCTTATTCTACTGATGTTCTGCTAATTTTCTGGTTTGTGACGAAACTGAGGTCTAATCTGTAATCAGTGACATCAGAATTATAAGAAACACCTATGAATGTTAAAAAAGTTTTCGAACAGTTTTTTGTTGGCCTGTGTAATCGGTTTGAAACTCTAACCTCACCAACATCAGATTAACACGGCTGAGCAGTTTTAATTTGTTACGCTTTAGTTTGGCCTCTCCAGAGCTAATTAACTTTATCGAGATGACTGACGCCTCATCGCAGTGTTTTGTTTCATTCCGTGAATAATTACGTTAATGAGCACAGAGGAAATAACATCGACATCTTAATGGGCTTTGTGATTGTTATTAAACGATTGATTTATCGACACTAAAACTGTCCTTTGGGCATAAACTGGTTAAGTGTGTGTGGTATGATTTGTAAGCGCTAACCTACACTTATTAACAAATATACAGCGTAAACGCTTCTCCAACTTGCGCCGCCGTACACATAACGTACAACTACGTTACTCACTGCCTTCAGACGACGAACAACTGGGCTGAACTGTGAACTAGCAAAGCCACTTTGAATAAATATGAACAAAAATTAGTAAAGGGCTTATCTCTTAAAAATTCTGAAATCCATATGCATATCTTTAAGAATTTTCAAAGTAAATGGCTAAGGACTGTCTTGAAATGTTACAAGTTTTTCTTTCTTTTAATCTCCTTTTCACTTTTTTTTTTATCTCGTCGGCAAACAGCAAAGCTGTAGACTTATTGTATTCCACAGAAATTTGATGTCGAATTTTTAGAGACATTTTCAAAAACGTCTGTATGTGTGTCAGATAGAGATAGATAGAGAGAGAGAGAGAGAGAGAGAGAGAGAGAGAGAGAGAGAGAGAGAGAGAGAGAGAGAGAGAGAGAGAGAGAACAGCTTAACCCAAAAAACGACAAATAGGCTAATAGTAAACTCGCTATTGTTTGCAGCATCTTTTAAGAGTGGGACACCAAAGTCTTAACGAGTAAGATAAGAGATTACGTCACATCAGTTACTGACGGCAATGTAAGGAAAATGGTGAAGCACAAAACCACTCGTGTAAATTGTTTATCAAAAAACAAACCGTTAATTTGTCTCACGGTCCCTTGTAACTCAGACTGAAAGTACGTTGTTTGTCGCTCAACATCACAAGTACTTCCAATTGCATTATATCTGAAATACATTACATCAATAAAGTTTCTTTAAGAAAAATTAAAATTCCCTTTATTTTATAATACATCTTCTATATTAAAATATTTTCATAGGAATTTGAAATGTATGTCTTAACTTTTCTGGGAATATGCTCAGAAGTTCTCTCCATTCTGTTGCACCACGTACTAATAGCCATTCGATTTTTTTTTCTCGTGGTCATACAAAGAGTATAAAAGTCAAAGGTAACACAAACATTTGACCATCACTACAGTTTCGTGTATATGCACGAGATATGTAACGAAAACCTTTCTATATTCACGCCATCTCCAGACCTGCCATTTAGTCTTTTGTTGTGATGCGAGTATTGATAGTGTTTTGTCTTTGTTTATATTTGTGTTATATCCAGTTATACATTTGTGATTATAACATTCACGTCTTCTCACCTAGCTTGTTTCCCGAGAACATCTTGAACGAAACCCTTTTTGTAAAGAACATGAAGTGGGTAGAAATAATGTTGTCGACTTAGTATGGACGTCAGATGTCCCATGTGATTTGTTAGTTACTACAATGAAAGGAAAATGTAAATAAAGTTTCATAATATTGGAATCCAGCTTTTTATAACAGTATTGAAGCCTCCTTTTATTTCCATTTTAATTTTTAAATTTGTTGTGGAAATTTATTGAAGCTATTTTCGCAGTTATATTAGTAAGTTCCTAGATGTATATAAAAGAAATTCAGATTTATTAGAATATTTGTTTTTGAGTTACGTTATGGACTTCCATTTAGCAATAATAGGATTTGTGTAACTAAAATTGTTTCAAAATGTGTTCTTCGACTTTAACCTCAAAGTGAAGTTGTGAATCGATCGCAACTTTCTCTGTAGAACATGCAGTGTCAAAGCAGGAGCTACATTTCTAAAAATAAAACAAAATATGTGGTAATATACTTCCATAGCGTGTGTTTGGGATAGTTCACGTGAGGAGTATCGACTGAAATATGTGTAATACAAGGCATTCTTAGTGCTGACCTCAAACACCACCGCACCGCATCAGTAACACTCGTGTTGCAGTTGTACTGTCATTTGTTCAATATGATCTCTCGAACTATGGTTAGGGTTGGTCTAGTGATCCCAAGGTCGTGGCATGTAACACAAACTCTGCGGGAGAAAATTCCGGTAGTGCTGTTATGAACAAGCAGTTTAGTTAAACAACAAAATGATTATGTATTTGTTTGAGTCATGTAGCCTCAGACATGATCTACATCAGGAATGTTAGCGAGTGTGTGGTAGGTAGCCTCAACATTACACAAAGTAACTCGCAACAAGACTCGTACGTTATATCACGTTCCATTTCAGATCACTGTGTCATGTCATTATAAAATGTCCTTCTAACGCTAAACTAAGGCAAAACAACAGCATCAAGCAACACGTGAAATACATCATAACTCAACAATAAACAATTACAAGATAATCTGCCACTCAAATTAATGTTAAAGTTTAAGATCTTTTTCAGATGTTCAATTTTCCACAAAAATCAGTAACTACTTTATTTAAATATCGTATATTTAAAGACGTTTAAGTAAAAAATAAAATGTACTTCTTGAATCGTTTTTGATAACACTTTGTGGAGTTATCTTAATTCGGAAGGATTGAATAAGTGGTAAACGTTACGGGATGCAACACATGGCAAATCGGTATAAGCTATCCGTTGTAAACTGTTACGGTTGCATGGAGCGAATATGAAGGCCGGTATATCGTTAAACATTTGAGCATCGCTATTTTCCTTTGTGTGGCTGGAGCTTTAAATTATTATAGTTTATTAATAGAAGCAGTTTATGGGCGTAGTCAGAGCCAACAAGTGCAAGACTCATTAAACACTCAACTCAACTTTTGGGTAGCAGTTTTACGATGTAGGGTTATTGTTACATAACGAGAGCCTTGGATCGATACCAGCTCGTTACATTTGGTTTGCTTCATCTGACCACAACTAGATGTTTTAAAGTGACTGAATACATTTTTCAGAATATATCGTTTTACTCACATGACTTTCTTTACTCTTATTGTTCTATCTACTTCAACATAAACGTTATCTTATTGAAAATACAGTAAACTTTAAGTGATAAATGTTTTGTCCTGTCTTTGTACAAATGAATAACGACTTGAGAAAAATATAAGTATTGGACAGTTTAAACAAATAACAAGGAATATCTTGGAAATACTTCCTAATAATCCATGATGTGATACAATAAGGGTAGCTAAGCTGTACAGAATTTCAGACGTTGAGAATTTGAAATACAAAGAATATTTTATTAATATTTTGTAAATGAAAATTGAAGGAACTGTGTACATCTTAGTGTTACAGTGTCCGTTGTGAGGAACATTCGTCATAGTTTGGGAAATAAACATTATACAGAACTCTCTACCTAAACAAATACAAGATAAAGAGAAAATAATTGTCCACGCCATTTTTCATATTCATATTGTTGTTTCACTCTTGACATGTTATTTTATTTTGACGCATTAGTCCGTAGGATAGACACAACACGTTTATCATAATTTGGTGCTGTTTTGGTTACTTTATGGCAGCAACTCTCTTTTATTTAATAGTTTCCAGGAACAATGTAAAAATAAACGATAGTGTTACTCGTAGCCTTGGTTACGTAATTCAAAACAAATGAAGTAAACAGCGTTCCGGCAAACACCATTAAACATTAATTGAGGTTTGTTAAATAAGCAAATCTACTCTCACGGCAGGTTACGTGATTCAGCTGTCATACCATCACAGTGTCCATGTGCTCTGTGTTTTTGATGTACTTTTAGTTGCTCTTTGATATTCTCACTTCTAATGTACAACCTTACACACACCGTAGCAAGTACATTGCTTTAGTTCTGTTTCTTTTAGGATCCAGACTTCCTCGCCACTTTGTAGTGTCATTGTTGAATAAAATCTTTGCTGCGTGTGTCCCTGTGCCCTGTGTTCTTGTTACTCTCTGATATTCCCTTTTCTAATGTACAACCTTACACACACCGTAGCAAGTACATTGCTTTAGTTCTGTATCTTTTAGGACCCAGACTTCCTTGCCACTTTGTAGTGTCATTGTTGAATAAAATCTTTGCTGCGTGTGTCCCTGTGCCCTGTGTTCTTGTTACTCTCTGATATTCCCATCTCTAATGTACAACCTTACACACACCGTAGCAAGTACATTGCTTTAGTTCTGTATCTTTTAGGACCCAGACTTCCTTGCCACTTTGTAGTGTCATTGTTGAATAAAATCTTTGCTGCGTGTGTCTTCTAGCGATATTTGTGCGTTTTCTTATTTACTTGATTTTATAATTATCACGTTATATGTCTTACACCTGGTTGGTTTATTTTTACTATCATTTCCCTTTCATGTTTCACGTAGTATGTGACAAATGGATCTGTTAGTTGGCGAACTACGTGGGATTAGTCCTAGAGGGAAGTAGTCACGTGCGTCGGGACACTACATTTTATCTCGACGAACATTTACAAATACAGTAAAACCTCTCTAAAACAGAACGCGATCGCTACGGCATTTATTTTCCGTCTTACAGAGGGTTGTGTTTGAATACAAGGAACTTTCAACTTAGATACAATAATTGTAGTTTATCGTCTAGTTTCTCTGTCTTCAACTGTCTGTATATCAACATCATTTGTTTCACCACGCACAACAATGGCGATGTTTGAAACTCTCGAGTCATCCATTGGAAGTTATGAAATTGTCTTTGTCTAATTTTCTTGTTGTCTCTAGAGCTTGAGTCTGAAGTAATGATCCAGAAATGGGAATTCCTTTAGCACGAGCACTAACAAACACTCGAACACAACACGATTTAGCTCGTCATACTCTGTGCATTTTGTGATGTGTTTAACATGACCTGCTGTTACCTTTGACCACTCCTCCTTAATTTTTGTTTTTAAAAATCTCATAAATCTGAGTTTTCCCTCTTTAAAGAACACAGTTAATTCTTTAGCTGGACGGTTGTTCTCATCGTCTTCTTCAATAACCTGGACTTTCTTCTTCCAGTGATAATGTCTTATGTTTATAACTCATTTTACAGAATTTGTGTACACAAAGTATGTTTTTAAAAATCACCAAAGTTGACACTTTTCTTCTACTCGTACTTGATCACTTGTAACAACTAAACTGAGAATGAGCACACTACAAAACAGCTGTACCCTGACCATGTGTGTTGACAGAGCTAATGATTTGTTTTACCTTTTCCTCCAAGGATCACAGTTTATGACTTTATGGTTCATGGAACTTTGGTACAGGTACAGTCGCCCTTGAAATTATTGCACTTTGTACTTTGTTACCCATTGCGCATAAAGAAATCCGTTTTAATCAGCTTATTTGCGCAAACGGTTCCCGGAAAATATTTCCGTTTTTGCGTTAGACGGTTTTCCGGCTTAAGATTATAAATACGAAAACACGAGTCAGTTGGAGAATTTAATGTCATATCGGCACGTTGGCCATAGTAGCTCAAGGGTTAGAGCGGCTGGACGGCAACCAGAAGATCCGTGGTTCAAATCCCGGCTATGGCATTGAATTCTTCAGTCTGGCTCTACCGTTTCATATAAGGTTTTTTCTTTTTAGGCAGGTTTTACCATACCACCATGTTTCACGTAATCCTGCAGTGAAAATCAACCAATACTTTCCAGTAATTGTCATTTTGGTTAAAGAATAAATGAATTTTGAATTTTACAGTCTAAAAAAGGTTTTCTTTTCTGTCAGTTTTTTCAAAGATTGTGATGTTATTTTGTAAATATTCGTTTAACATTTTTTGCTATTTTTATGCTCCTGGAATTAATTGAGCAGGTATTCAGAAAATTAACATTCAGCACTTACTGTATCAGAAAAAACATAGTGCAAATCTGTCAGCGGAAGATATTACACGTGACAAGGAAGGAAAGGATGACAAACAAGGAAGTCAGGCATGATCGACGTGGCTTCACGGGCGCAACATCCGAAATGGAGATGGGGAGGACACGTCGTCAGAATGCACCACCTCCAATGGACGCAACGAATGTTAATATGGGACCCCACAATAGGACGTCGACGACAGGGAGTCCAAAGATGAGATGGACAGAGAGCTTCAAAAAGATAGCAGGGAAAGAGTAGTCAACACAAGTTCAGAACAGAGCTACACGGAGGACACTGGAAGAAGTGGCTACCCAGGTGCTATAAACTAAAAGTGTGTATATGTACAACAATGGTGTGTGAAGAAACCGTGACAGCGCTAAGGACACGAAAGTACGCCGTTACAGGAGCGCAGCAATGCACAAGACTCTAAAGAGTTGCAACCCCAGTGAGCTTCCCAATTGCTACTAGCCTTTGCCCTCAAGAGATCTACAGGCTGTCCATTCATTCACTTTACCACACACTGCATTACAAACAAATGCCATGGAATGTTTAATACAGAGTGACGTAGTCAAATATATTACCTTCCTGACAGATTAGATATATGGAAACTATAATCATGCCTCCATAGTTCAATACAGGTCCTTTTCTGACACCAGGAAATAATTTCAACATTGACAATGTTACTAACGTATAAACATTATAGAATTATTTGTTGGTAACTTGGTAATAAGGACCTTACGCCTAACAATGCGGCTAACAATGAAGTAACAGATCTCTCACCAAGTACAAGGGTGGTCTGAAAAGTTTCCGACCTAATAAAGATACAAGACATTTTTTTTTTCAGATTTTTCTTTAACATAGTCTCCTTGTACCTCTACACACTTCTCCCAGAGATGCTCCCATCTCTGTAACCCGTCTAAATAGTACTCGACGTTTTTCAACATAGTCTCCTTGTAACTCTACACACTTCTCCCAGCGATGCTCCCATCTCTATAACCCGTCCAAATAGTACTCGGCGTTTTCAACATAGTCTCCCTGTAACTCTACACACTTCTCCTAGCGATGCACCCATCTCTGTAACCCGTCCAAATAGTACTCGGCGTTTTTCAACATAGTCTCCTTGTAACTCTACACACTTCTCCTAGCGATGCACCCATCTCTGTAACCCGTCCAAATAGTACTCGACGTTTTTCAACATAGTCTCGATATAACTCTACATACTTCTCACAGCGATGCTCCCATCTCTGTAACCCGTCCAAATAGTACTCGACGTTTTTCAACATAGTCTCCTTGTGACTGTACACACTTCTTCCAGCGATGCTCCCATCTCTGTAACCCGTCCAAATAGTACTCGACGTTTTTCAACATAGTCTCCTTGTAACTCTACACACTTCTCCCAGCAATGCTCTCATCTCTGTAACCCGTCCAAATAGTACTCGACGTTTTTCATCATAGTCTCCCTGTAACTCTACACATTTCTCCCAGTGATGTTCCCATCTCTGTAACCCGTCCAAATAGTACTCGACGTTTTTCTCTGCAAAATAATTGTTCACGAAGGTGATTGATTGCCTCTTCATTTGACGAAAATCTCTGTCCTCCGAACACAATTTTCAGATGAGGGAACAGAAAGAAGTCGCTTGGGGCTAGATCTGGTGAGTCAAGCAGTTCAAACCGTAATTCGTGGATTTTCGCCATTGCAACCGCTGAGGTGTGAGACGGTGCGTTGTCTTGATGAAACAGAATTTTCTTTTTCTGCAAATGTGTCCGTTTTCCCGCAAGTTCTGCCTTCAGCTTGTCAAGTAATGATGCGTAGTATGCTTCTGTAATGGTTTTTCCTTTTGAAGATAATTGATTAAAATAACTCCATCGCTAGCCCAAAAACAGTCGCCATCACTTTCCCAGCCGAAAATAAAACAGTTATTTTTTGAGCCGTTTCTCCCTTTGCAGTCCACTGTTCGGACTGTATTTTTGTTTCGGGCGTATAATGGTGTATCCAAGTTTCATCTACAGTAATTAATCGGCGCCAAAACTCAGATTTATTGCGCCTAAACTGCGCCAACAGAGCGTTGGAAATGTTCATTTGAACACATTTTTATCTAAAGTGAGCAAACGCAGCACCCAACGCGCGGACAGCTTTTTCATGTCTAAATGTTGATTTAATATGTGACAAACACGTTCTTTTGAAATGTTCATAGCCTCTGCTATCTCTCTGACTTTAATTCGGCGGTCGTCTAGTATCATTTGGTGAAGTTTGGCGATGTTTTCGTCGGTAGTTGCAGTTTTTGGAGGTCCCGAACGTTCATCGTCTCCCAAGCTCTTACGGTCACGTTTAAATTTAGCTGTCCAAAATTTCATTGTGGTAAATGATGGTGCAGAGTCCCCATACACAGAATCCAATCATCTTTGACTTGCGTAGGCGTATTGTCTATCTAAAAACAAATGTTTAATGACAGCTCGATACTCGATTTTGTCCATTTTCATAAAAACACTCACACCAACAGACTCAAACGATTGTTACATAACAACTGAATGTCCCAAATGGCTGAAAATTTGCTCAGTAACTGTCAACAGATGAACAACGAAATCCACAAACTTTTGTTTACGAGTGTGCCATCTTCATGTTGAGGTCGGAAACTTTTTAGACCACCCTGGTACATACTCATTCCCTAACCAGAACAAAACCTGATCCTCGACATGTTTATACTTCTCTAGCACTGGGACTTTCAGAAAAATCTCCAAAACTTACAATGGAAAAGCGTCATTAGTCTTGTGTTTCTATTTTAATTAAAGTTCTATATGTTCAGGATATTTTCATTAAAAATAAAATGTACATTGAATTTTCTTTGCATTCTGAAAGACTTTTGTTTATCTGGTAAACTGTAAGAGATAGACAAAATAAAGATGTGGTTAAAGCACACAGTCTCCTGATGTTAAAAGCTAGTGGGATATTTGCTAGTAATATCATTCCATTGTTTTTGTTGATATAAAAACAGTGTGTACCACAGCAACTCACTTTCCAAACATTTGAGTATCGTAAATGTTTATCTCGTGAAGTACAATATTTTATAGTGGATTTGATGTTTATATTTTCAGACCATCTACTTCGTGAGTTGAAAGGTCGAAGGTCACGTACCACGTGCCGGTCATGTTTGATTGTGGGGCACACGGTCGGGATGACGTCATTGCAACAATAGACCACGTTTATCGATGCGTGTTTAAACTTGCCTACTGTTCTCTGCTTGCACAAATTCGTGTTTGAAGAACATAACTCAAAAAACGAAAAGTGAAGCTTGGCAAAAGTTGAGGATGAAAGTCACCCAAAACTGCCACCAACATTTGTGATATTTTGTTGTCCCAGACTTTATATATAGTTACCACTGTTAGGAAATGTAATCATTTTTCCAGAATAGCCGTGTGCATGGTAAGATTTGAATAGAGTATCAAAAACAGTCCTAACTCTCGTCGCTGCCACTGTACAGTGCTGCCACCACAGAGTCCATGTGTATCAGTCCTGACAAAGAAGATGTAAGTTGAACACATCTCGTACCTTTTATCTCAAGTCCCAGACCTAATCCCGGCCATGGCATTTCTTCTATCTGTTCAAATGTATATCTTGTTACAGCATACAATTTATGTCCATTTCCGAGATTTTCCTATTAATATACGTGTATTTTCAGAGATTTTTTTTTATTTTACGTCCTCCACCGTTAAGTCATATCGGACGATGAGTGGAATGGGTGAAATGATGCTTAAATGAGCACAGGATCCATAGAGCTTAGAGTTACCTGACAGAATTTTCAGATAGATTATACTTTTTCTAGCTACAAATGGCTCTTTCTTTCTTTCTTTCTTTCTTTCTTTCTTTCTTTCTTTCTTTCTTTCTTTCTTTCTTTCTTTCTTTCTTTCTTTCTTTCTTTCTTTCTTTCTTTCTATCTTTCTTTCTTTCTTTCTTTCTTTCTTTCTTTATTTATTTATTTATTTATTTCTATCTTTCTTTCTTTCTCTCTCTCTCTCTCTCTCTTTCTCTCTTTCTTTCTTTCTTTCTTTCTCTCTCTCTCTTTCTTTCTTTCTCTCTCTCTCTTTCTTTCTTTCTTTCTTTCTCTCTTTCTCTCTTTCTTTCTCTCTTTCTCTCTTTCTTTCTCTCTTTCTTTCTTTCTCTCTTTCTTTCTCTCTTTCTCTCTTTCTTTCTCTCTTTCTTTCTTTCTTTCTTTCTTTCTTTTTTTCTTTCTCTTTCTTTCTCTCTTTCTTTTTCTTTCTTTCTTTCTTTCTTTCTTTCTTTCTTTCTTTCTTTCCTTCTTTCTTTCTTTCTTTCTTTCTTTCTTTCTCTCTTTCTTTCCTTCCTTATCTCACTCTCGTTCCTTCCTTCCTTCAACCCTCCCTTCCTGCCCCTACCTCCTTCCTTCCTCACTCCCCTTTTCTTCCTTCCTTTTTCTTTCTTTCTTTCTTTCTTTCTTTCTTTCTCTCTTTCTTTCTTTCTTTCTTTCTCTTTCCTTCTTTCTCTTTCTTTCTTTCTTTCTCTCTTTCTTTCCTTCCTTATCTCACTCTCGTTCCTTCCTTCCTTCATCCCTCCCTTCCTGCCCCTACCTCCTTCCTTCCTCACTCCCTTTTTCTTCCTTCCTCTTTCTTTCTTTCTTTCTCCCTCTTTCTTTCTTTCTTTCTTTCTCTTTCTTTCTTTCTTTCTTTCTTTCTTTCTTTCCTTATCCCACTCTCGTTCTTTCCTTCCTTCATCCCTCCCTTCCTTCCCCTACCTCCTTCCTTCCTCACTCCCTTTTTCTTCCTCCCTCTTTCTTTCTTTCTTTCTCTTTCTTTCTTTCTTTCCTTCCTTATCCCACTCTCGTTCTTTCCTTCCTTCATCCCTCCCTTCCACCCTTCCTCACTCCCTTTTCTTCCTCCCTCTTTCTTTCTTAATGCAAAGAGAATGACATTTTAGAGCCTTAAGAAACTTTGAAAACATTTGACTGTCAGTTTAAGAAGTCTGAATTAGAAGAGGCTTGGCTCGAATCTCCAGCAAAAACACACCTCTGTCTGCAAGAGAGAGTAGAGAAAGTCGTGATAGATAAACCGAATGACCTCAGTGACACACGCATTACTGCATTACGTGTTGCCCTTGCGTGTTGTTGAATGCAGGTCACTAGTGTCATAGTCTTCAAATTTATTTTTACCACAAAACGTAGTGCTGCTACCGTGCTTTGTTTTGATATTGCAGTTACATATACTGAGATAGATATGTGTTAAAGTCAGCTGCGTGCGATAGCAATAAGCTACACTTCCACGCTTTGCTATGTATGGTACAGTCATTTGTTTAAATGCATCAATAACGACCAAAACATTTGACTATCACTTAAATCTACTATAAGATAACGTCAATAAGTATAGATGGATGGAGAGTGTAATGAGGGGATGATTTGCAGTGGTAGAGGAAGCAATAACAAGTGACTGTGAGTGATGTAAACAAAGTTTGACGTCATCACAGATCCACCTGGCTTCCTTTTCCTATTGGACCGGAATGTAACTGCAACCAGGCGTACCAACACACACACACACACACGCCTCACTGCGCACATTGTGCATTGCAAGCACTGCGGGCTACAAAATGGGCAGCGTTAAACTATTTTAAAATTGGGTTATTTCACAGACATTCACTGTACTTAAAGTTTATTTTTCCCCATATAATTATACCATAGGTCCCAACATACCCTTCGACTTTAAAAATAACCCCTAGGTATCATATATGTAGCCCTTATGTACTCTGTTTAAACTATAATACGATTTGTAAAAGTCATAGGTTACGTGTAAAAAACATGTAATTAAGTAGTAGTGTTACCTTATTTTCATAATTAGAGGTATTTGAGACAAAGATCCCTCCAATTAAAGCTTTACTACGTAAAACAAACAGATACACGCATCGTTATTGTTTTGTTTCAGGTCCGTGTGGGGTCACCACGGACGAACATTCCTACCAAATTCGCAAGTAGAGAACTGGACACCCGGAAAGGTGAGTAGTAGGCTATTGAGCAAAATTAACAGACTCGAACAGACTAAAATATTCCGAATAGAAACTCTGTTAACTAAAAATATCGCTTGATGTTAACGCTTCATAGTCAGATGTCGTTATAACAAAATTGTGGCAACTTTAAAATTAATTTTACACTTTATTGAACTTCTAAAATCGGAGACAATGACCGTTGTGTGGCTACTTTAAAATTCTCTTCTCTTTCTATATCCAAGAGAAAACAAATGAATAACATGAGAAAACTCTAAGGACTGAAAAATTCAAATAACGGCTAAGTTTACGAAAAAAAAAAATCTTGTTTTAAGAAGATTTACATTTATTGTAGTAGTGTTTTGTCTATCGCTTAAGAGCACTTCTGAGTACATTCACACAAAATACAAGATAGTAAACGTCATTAAACATATGGTGTTATGCATAAAATACAATTGATCAAATTTCCACACAATTTATTTACATGTTCGGTTACCTTTTTCCGTTACTGCCGCTAGGTGTTTATTACCAAACAAACTTAGACCCAATTGCCGGCGTTTCAAAATTCACTACGCCATTTCTATTTTGAAAGAAATATTTCTCCCAAACCATTTAATTGCTTTAATAATTTAATTTCTGGTTTTATTTCGGTTGGATGCCACAGCTGCTTAATCAGTTTGTAAGTAATATTTCGAAAATGTTCCTTCATTCTGGTTCCTAAATGGTCACAATCTAAACGATTAAACTGATAAATGCCATTTTTTTATTTTCAGATATTTTGTGTTCTTTAAGGAAAATGTAATAATTTAATAACTTCATTTACATTTTCATATTTAAATTTTTCAATCTTTTTATATATAAAATATTTATTAAAACCATTAATTAAATCAGTGTTAATATGTTTATATTCTCGATTAAGTTCCTCTTTATTTAGGGGTATATTTATTAACCTATAAATTAAACTATTAAAACAGCAAATGCATATGAAAAAAAGGTTAAAACATCAACATGAGTAGATTTCCTATCAATAAAAAAGTTTAGTTTATTAATATTTTCTATTATCTTTAGATATACAAAAGGGAGAAACCATTAATTTAAGTTTCCAATGTGAATTTTATAGCTTTATCTTGTAAATGAACAATCAAAATGTTCGAAATGTAAGTGTACCATGTAAAGGGTAGTTGGGGTGCAGTTGGTACGATGATTTTTGTGGTAACTATGGAGTTAAGTGTGTAATACTTGCCCTAACTACTGTAATGGATGAAGAATTGGTTAACTCATACTTGACTTTGACAAACGAAACAGCAGAGAGTTTCGCGGGTTTTATAAACTCATTTCCTAACGTTTATGTGACTGTCGCTCAACACCATTGTATTATATCTCAGGAACATTACTTTCAACTTGATGAATAAATACATTTGAAACCGCTGTTCCTTATATTTTCTAATAGTTTATTAATCATCCAAAATAAAATTAAAATGAAACGCTCTTTATAAGCTCTTCACGGAAATGTCAGCATATAGACTGTATTGCTATCCCAGTTTGCAAAATGAATGGCATATTAGTAAAAATGGTGGATTTAGTTGAGATAATGGAAAATATAGGTTTCTAGGGGTAGATGAATTTGTCTTGAAAATGTTGTAATTTTATGTTCATCGAAGTGACGAATGGACACAGAGTAGCGTGAAGTGACGAATATGCGCGTTTCAAAAGTTTCCCTTAGAGGCGAATGTCTGTATCACAATTAATGGCCCGTAACCACTATCGAGTCGTGAAATCGATATTTAATCCCACAGGTTCTCGATAAATTATTTAACAATGAAGTTTGGAGTTTCCAACATTCACACAACTTCCAGTCTTGTTAACGTTACCTAAATGAAAACTGTAGTTTTAGCCTAGCCTGCCTCTTAAACAGAGACAAGTGATTATGTTTTATCCTCATAGAGAAGGCCCGATCACCTGGACATGTCTTAATCAATCGGTTTGTTTTGTTGTTTCAGATGTCCTAAGATGGGCTTATTTGCAGAGCTGCTACGGGCGGCCGCCATATTGCTGATTCTATGGCACGTGGTCCACAGTTCGGAGATGTAAGTACAGTTCTTAGTGCTCTACAAGGGGCAGTACTTATATTTTGTACCTTGGCAACACTGAATGTTGTAAGTGACATCTGACGTTTCCAATGGAAAGTTTGACATGGTTGACTATAATGTATTTCAGATATTTTGTCAATAGAGCGTCATTTGTTTTGTTTACATTAACATGAAAACAGTAACTCAGCAAAAACGTGGATTTAACTCGCGAAAATGTTCTTAGTGACATATTACGACTTCCGACGTGGATTATCAAGACAAGAGAGCATCAATCAACTAACTTCCACATTTGGCGACGAAGCTCCATCCTTTGCCAATGTGAAACGCTGGTTTAACGAATGTAATCGTGGCCGCCGTTCGTGAAGGTCGTCCAAACATTGATGTTCGGCAAAAACCAATAACGCAAGATCGTCATGCAGCATATTGTCAGATTTAGGTAACCCTAGGCATTAGTTCCACCAGCATATATAAAATATTGCATGATAATTTAGCTGTTAAAATGATCTGCTCTCGTTCCATCCCACATAATTTGACGCAATCTCATAACGATGCTCGTGTCGATTGATGCACAAAAATGCTCAAGAAATACAACAGCGGTGCCTCAAACGACGTGTATAAAATTGTAACAATTGACGAATCGTGCATCTGTGAGTATGAAGCACAACGTAAACAGCAGTCGACTGTATGGGTGTTTCAAGATAAAGCAAAACCAACAAACGTTCGTACTCGAAGCACCACAAAGCAAATGATCACGCGACTTTTCAACAAAACTTTTCATGTGGCCACAATGGCGAATGTTACACAACCATTTGTTTGCCGGAAGTCTTTGGTGAAATAAGCAAAACCAACAAACGTTCGTACTCGAAGCACCTCATAGCAAATGATCACCTGACTTCTCAGCAAAACTGGTCATGTGGCAACAATGGCGAATGATACACAACCATTTGTTTGCCGGAAGTCTTTGGTGAAATAAGCAAAACCAACAAACGTTCGTACTCGAAGCACCTCATAGCAAATGATCACCTGACTTCTCAGCAAAACTGGCTATGTGGCAACAATGGCGAATGATACACAGCCATTTGTTTGCCGGAAGTCTTTGGTGAAATATGCAAATTCAACAAACGTTCGTACTCGAAGCACCTCAAAGCAAATGATCACCTGACTTCTCAGCAAAACTGGTCATGTGGCCACAATGGCGAATGTTACACAACCATTTGTTTGCCGGAAGTCTTTGGTGAAATATGCAAATTCAACAAACGTTCGTACTCGAAGCACCTCAAAGCAAATGATCACCTGACTTTTAACAAAACTGGTTATGTGGCAACAATGGCGAATGATACACAACCATTTGTTTGCCGGAAGTCTTTGGTGAAATAGGCAAATTCAACAAACGTTCGTACTCGAAGCACCACAAAGCAAATGATCACCTGACTTCTCAGCAAAACTGGTCATGTGGCCACAATGGCGAATGATACACAACCATTTGTTTGCCGGAAGTCTTTGGTGAAATATGCAAATTCAACAAACGTTCGTACTCGAAGCACCTCAAAGCAAATGATCACCTGACTTCTCAGCAAAACTGGTCATGTGGCCACAATGGCGAATGTTACACAACCATTTGTTTGCCGGAAGTCTTTGGTGAAATATGCAAATTCAACAAACGTTCGTACTCGAAGCACCTCAAAGCAAATGATCACCTGACTTCTCAGCAAAACTGGTCATGTGGCAACAATGGCGAATGATACACAACCATTTGTTTGCCGGAAGTCTTTGGTGAAATATGCAAATTCAACAAACGTTCGTACTCGAAGCACCTCAAAGCAAATGATCACCTGACTTTTCAACAAAACTGGCTATGTGGCAACAATGGCGAATGGTACACAACCATTTGTTTGCCGGAAGTCTTTGGTGAAATATGCAAATTCAACAAACGTTCGTACTCGAAGCACCTCAAAGCAAATGATCACCTGACTTCTCAGCAAAACTGGTCATGTGGCAACAATGGCGAATGATACACAACCATTTGTTTGCCGGAAGTCTTTGGTGAAATATGCAAATTCAACAAACGTTCGTACTCGAAGCACCTCAAAGCAAATGATCACCTGACTTCTCAGCAAAACTGGTCATGTGGCAACAATGGCGAATGGTACAGAACCATTTGTTTGCCGGAAGTCTTTGGTGAAATATGCAAATTCAACAAACGTTCGTACTCGAAGCACCTCAAAGCAAATGATCACCTGACTTTTCAACAAAACTGGCTATGTGGCAACAATGGCGAATGGTACACAACCATTTGTTTGCCGGAAGTCTTTGGTGAAATATGCAAATTCAACAAACGTTCGTACTCGAAGCACCTCAAAGCAAATGATCACCTGACTTCTCAGCAAAACTGGTCATGTGGCAACAATGGCGAATGGTACACAACCATTTGTTTGCCGGAAGTCTTTGGTGAAATATACAAATTCAACAAACGTTCGTACTCGAAGCACCTCAAAGCAAATGATCACCGACTTTTCAACAAAACTGCCTATGTGGCAACAATGGCGAATGGTACACAACCATTTGTTTGCCGGAAGTCTTTGGTGAAATATGCAAATTCAACAAACGTTCGTACTCGAAGCACCTCAAAGCAAATGATCACCTGACTTCTCAGCAAAACTGGTCATGTGGCAACAATGGCGAATGATACACAACCATTTGTTTGCCGGAAGTCTTTGGTGAAATATGCAAATTCAACAAACGTTCGTACTCGAAGCACCTCAAAGCAAATGATCACCGACTTTTCAACAAAACTGGTCATGTGGCAACAATGGCGAATGGTACACAACCATTTGTTTGCCGGAAGTCTTTGGTGAAATAAGCAAAACCAACAAACGTTCGTACTCGAAACACCTCAAAGCAAATGATCACCTGATTTTTAACAAAACTGGTCATGTGGCAACAATGGCGAATGATACACAACCATTTGTTTGCCGGAAGTCTTTGGTGAAATATGCAAATACAACAAACGTTCGTACTCGAAGCACCTCAAAGCAAATGATCACCTGACTTTTCAACAAAACTGGCTATGTGGCAACAATGGCGAATGGTACACAACCATTTGTTTGCCGGAAGTCTTTGGTGAAATAAGCAAAACCAACAAACGTTCGTACTCGAAACACCTCAAAGCAAATGATCACCTGATTTTTAACAAAACTGGTCATGTGGCAACAATGGCGAATGATACACAACCATTTGTTTGCCGGAAGTCTTTGGTGAAATAGGCAAATTCAACAAACGTTCGTACTCGAAGCACCTCAAAGCAAATGATCACCTGTCTTTTCAACAAAACTGGTTATGTGGCAACAATGGCGAACGTTACACAACCATTTGTTTGCCGGAAGTCTTTGGTGAAATAGGCAAATTCAACAAACGTTCGTACTCGAAGCACCTCAAAGCAAATGATCACCTGTCTTTTCAACAAAACTGGTTATGTGGCAACAATGGCGAACGTTACACAACCATTTGTTTGCCGGAAGTCTTTGGTTAAATAAGCAAAACCAACAAACGTTCGTACTCGAAGCACCTCAAAGGAAATGATCACCTGTCTTTTCAACAAAACTGGTTATGTGGCAACAATGGCGAATGATACACAACCATTTGTTTGCCGGAAGTCTTTGGTGAAATAAGCAAAACCAACACACGTTCGTACTCGAAGCACCTCAAAGCAAATGATCACCTGACTTTTCAGCAAAACTGGTTATGTGGCAACAATGGCGAATGATACACAACCATTTGTTTGCCGGAAGTCTTTGGTGAAATAAGCAAAACCAACAAACGTTCGTACTCGAAGCACCTCAAAGCAAATGATCACCTGACTTTTCAGCAAAACTGGTTATGTGGCAACAATGGCGAATGATACACAACCATTTGTTTGCCGGAAGTCTTTGGTGAAATAAGCAAAACCAACAAACGTTCGTACTCGAAGCACCTCAAAGCAAATGATCACCTGAATTTTCAACAAAACTGGTTATGTGGCAACAATGGCGAATGATACACAGCCATTTGTTTGCCGGAAGTCTTTGGTGAAATAGGAAAATTCAACAAACGTTCGTACTCGAAGCACCTCAAAGCAAATGATCACCTGAATTTTCAGCAAAACTGGTTATGTGGCAACAATGGCGAATGTTACACAACCATATGTTTGCCGGAAGTCTTTGGTGAAATAAGCAAAACCAGCAAACGTTCGTACTCGAAGCACCTCAAAGCAAATGGTCACCTGAATTTTCAACAAAACTGGTTATGTGGCAACAATGGCGAATGATACACAGCCATTTGTTTGCCGGAAGTTTTGGTGAAATAAGCAAATTCAACAAACGTTCGTACTCGAAGCACCTCAAAGCAAATGATCACCTGAATTTTCAGCAAAACTGGTTATGTGGCAACAATGGCGAATGATACACAACCATTTGTTTGCCGGAAGTCTTTGGTGAAATAAGCAAAACCAGCAAACGTTCGTACTCGAAGCACCTCAAAGCAAATGATCACCTGAATTTTCAACAAAACTGTTCATGTGGCAACAATGGCGAACGTTACACAACCATTTGTTTGCCGGAAGTCTTTGGTGAAATAAGCAAATCCAACAAACGTTCGTACTCGAAGCACCTCAAAGCAAATGATCACCTGACTTTTAACAAAACTGGTTATGTGGCAACAATGGCGAATGATACACAACCATTTGTTTGCCGGAAGTCTTTGGTGAAATAAGCAAAACCAACAAACGTTCGTACTCGAAGCACTTCAAAGCAAATGATCACCTGAATTTTCAGCAAAACTGGTCATGTGGCAACAATGGCGAATGTTACACAACCATTTGTTTGCCGGAAGTCTTTGGTGAAATAAGCAAAACCAGCAAACGTTCGTACTCGAAGCACCTCAAAGCAAATGATCACCTGAATTTTCAACAAAAAAGTACATGTGGCAACAATGGCGAATGTTACACAGCCATTTGTTTGCCGGAAGTCTTTGGTGAAATAAGCAAAACCAACAAACGTTCGTACTCGAAGCACCTCAAAGCAAATGATCACCTGACTTTTCAACAAAACTGGTCATGTGGCAACAATGGCGAATGATACGCAACCATTTGTTTGCCGGAAGTCTTTGGTGAAATAAGCAAAACCAACAAACGTTCGTACTCGAAGCACCTCAAAGCAAATGATCACCTGAATTTTAACAAAACTGGTTATGTGGCAACAATGGCGAATGATACACAACCATTTGTTTGCCGGAAGTCTTTGGTGAAATAAGCAACAACAACAAACGTTCGTACTCGAAGCACCTCAAAGCAAATGATCACATGACTTTTAACAAAACTGGTTATGTGGCAACAATGGCGAATGATACACAACCATTTGTTTGCCGGAAGTCTTTGGTGAAACAAGCAAAAACAACAAACGTTCGTACTCGAAGCACCTCAAAGCAAATGATCACCTGACTTTTAACAAAACTGGTCATGTGGCAACAATGGCGAATGTTACACAACCATTTGTTTGCCGGAAGTCTTTGGTGAAATAAGCAAAACCAACAAACGTTCGTACTCGAAGCACCTCATAGCAAATGATCACCTGAATTTTCAACAAAACTGTTCACGTGGCAACAATGGCGAATGTTACACAGCCATTTGTTTGCCGGAAGTCTTTGGAGAAATAAGCAAAACCAACAAACGTTCGTACTCGAAGCACCTCATAGCAAATGATCACCTGACTTTTCAGCAAAACTGGTTATGTGACAACAATGGCGAATGGTACACAACCATTTGTTTGCCGGAAGTCTTTGGTGAAATAGGCAAAAACAACAAAAACGTTCGTACTCGAAGCACCTCAAAGCAAATGATCACCTGACTTTTCAACAAAACTGGCCATGTGGCAACAATGGCGAATGTTACACAGCCATTTGTTTGCCGGAAGTCTTTGGTGAAATAAGCAAAACCAACAAACGTTCGTACTCGAAGCACCTCAAAGCAAATGATCACCTGAATTTTCAACAAAACTGTTCATGTGGCAACAATGGCGAATGTTACACAGCCATTTGTTTGCCGGTAGTCTTTGGTGAAATAAGCAAAACCAACAAACGTTCGTACTCGAAACACCTCATAGCAAATGATCACCTGACTTTTCAGCAAAACTGGTTATGTGGCAACAATGGCGAATGGTACACAACCATTTGTTTGCCGGAAGTCTTTGGTGAAATAGGCAAAAACAACAAAAACGTTCGTACTCGAAGCACCTCAACGCAAATGATCACCTGACCTTTCTGCAAAACTGGCCATGTGGCAACAATGGCGAATGTTACACAACCAATTTTTTGCCGGAAGTCTTTGGTGAAGTATGGAAAACCAACAAACGTTCGTACTCGAAGCACCTCATAGCAAATGATCACCTGACTTTTAACAAAACTGTTCATGTGGCAACAATGGCGAATGATACACAACCATTTGTTTGCCGGAAGTCTTTGGTGAAATAAGCAAAACCAACAAACGTTCGTACTCGAAGCACCTCAAAGCAAATAATCACCTGACTTTTCAGCAAAACTGGTTATGTGGCAACAATGGCGAATGATACACAACCATTTGTTTGCCGGAAGTCTTTGGTGAAATAAGCAAAACCAACAAACGCTCGTACTCGAAGCACCTCAGAGCAAATGATTATCTGACTTTTCAGCAAAACTGGTTATGTGGCAACAATGGCGAATGATACACAACCATTTGTTTGCCGGAAGTCTTTGGTGAAATAAGCAAAACCAACAAACGTTCGTACTCGAAGCACCTCAAAGCAAATGATCACCTGAATTTTAACAAAACTGGTTATGTGGCAACAATGGCGAATGATACACAACCATTTGTTTGCCGGAAGTCTTTGGTGAAATAGGCAAATTCAACAAACGTTCGTACTCGTAGCACCTCAAAGCAAATGATTACCTGACTTTTAACAAAACTGGTCATATGGCAACAATGGCGAATGATACACAACCATTTGTTTGCCGGAATTCTTTGGTGAAATAAGCAAAACCAACAAACGTTCGTACTCGAAGCACCTCAAAGCAAATGATCACCTGAATTTTAACAAAACTGGTCATATGGCAACAATGGCGAATGATACACAACCATTTGTTTGCCGGAATTCTTTGGTGAAATAAGCAAAACCAACAAACGTTCGTACTCGAAGCACCTCAAAGCAAATGATCACCTGACTTTTAACAAAACTGGTCATATGGCAACAATGGCGAATGATACACAACCATTTGTTTGCCGGAAGTCTTTGGTGAAATAAGCAAAACCAGCAAACGTTCGTACTCGAAGCACCTCAAAGCAAACGATCACCTGAATTTTCAACAAAACTGTTCATGTGGCAACAATGGCGAACGTTACACAACCATTTGTTTGCCGGAAGTCTTTGGTGAAATAAGCAAAACCAACAAACGTTCGTACTCGAAGCACCTCAAAGCAAATGATCACCTGACTTTTAACAAAACTGGTTATGTGGCAACAATGGCGAATGATACACAACCATTTGTTTGCCGGAAGTCTTTGGTGAAATAAGCAAAACCAACAAACGTTCGTACTCGAAGCACCTCAAAGCAAATGATCACCTGAATTTTCAGCAAAACTGGTCATGTGGTCACAATGGCGAATGTTACACAACCATTTGTTTGCCGGAAGTCTTTGGTGAAATAAGCAAAACCAGCAAACGTTCGTACTCGAAGCACCTCAAAGCAAATGATCACCTGAATTTTCAACAAAACTGTTCATGTGGCAACAATGGCGAATGATACACAACCATTTGTTTGCCGGAAGTCTTTGGTGAAATAAGCAAAACCAGCAAACGTTCGTACTCGAAGCACCTCAAAGCAAATGATCACCTGAATTTTCAGCAAAACTGGTCATGTGGTCACAATGGCGAATGTTACACAACCATTTGTTTGCCGGAAGTCTTTGGTGAAATAAGCAAAACCAGCAAACGTTCGTACTCGAAGCACCTCAAAGCAAATGATCACCTGAATTTTCAGCAAAACTGGTGATGTGGCAACAATGGCGAATGATACACAACCATTTGTTTGCCGGAAGTCTTTGGTGAAATAAGCAAAACCAGCAAACGTTCGTACTCGAAGCACCTCAAAGCAAATGATCACCTGAATTTTCAACAAAACTGTTCATGTGGCAACAATGGCGAATGTTACACAGCCATTTGTTTGCCGGAAGTCTTTGGTGAAATAAGCAAAACCAACAAACGTTCGTACTCGAAGCACCTCAAAGCAAATGATCACCTGAATTTTCAGCAAAACTGGTTATGTGGCAACAATGGCGAATGTTAAACAACCATTTGTTTGCCGGAAGTCTTTGGTGAAATAAGCAAAACCAGCAAACGTTCGTACTCGAAGCACCTCAAAGCAAATGATCACCTGAATTTTCAACAAAACTGTTCATGTGGCAACAATGGCGAATGTTACACAGCCATTTGTTTGCCGGAAGTCTTTGGTGAAATAAGCAAAACCAACAAACGTTCGTACTCGAAGCACCTCAAAGCAAATGATCACCTGAATTTTCAGCAAAACTGGTTATGTGGCAACAATGGCGAATGTTAAACAACCATTTGTTTGCCGGAAGTCTTTGGTGAAATAAGCAAAACCAGCAAACGTTCGTACTCGAAGCACCTCAAAGCAAATGATCACCTGAATTTTCAACAAAACTGTTCATGTGGCAACAATGGCGAATGATACACAGCCATTTGTTTGCCGGAAGTCTTTGGTGAAATAGGCAAATTCAACAAACGTTCGTACTCGAAGCACCTCAAAGCAAATGATCACCTGAATTTTCAGCAAAACTGGTTATGTGGCAACAATGGCGAATGTTAAACAACCATTTGTTTGCCGGAAGTCTTTGGTGAAATAAGCAAAACCAGCAAACGTTCGTACTCGAAGCACCTCAAAGCAAATGATCACCAGAATTTTCAACAAAACTGGTTATGTGGCAACAATGGCGAATGATACACAGCCATTTGTTTGCCGGAAGTCTTTGGTGAAATAGGCAAATTCAACAAATGTTCGTACTCGAAGCACCTCAAAGCAAATGATCACCTGAATTTTCAGCAAAACTGGTTATGTGGCAACAATGGCGAATGATACACAACCATTTGTTTGCCGGAAGTCTTTGGCGAAATAAGCAAAACCAACAAACGTTCGTACTCGAAGCACCTCAAAGCAAATGATCACCTGAATTTTCAACAAAACTGTTTATGTGGCAACAATGGCGAACGTTACACAACCATTTGTTTGCCGGAAGTCTTTGGTGAAATAAGCAAAACCAACAAACGTTCGTACTCGAAGCACCTCAAAGCAAATGATCACCTGACTTTTAACAAAACTGGTTATGTGGCAACAATGGCGAATGATACACAACCATTTGTTTGCCGGAAGTCTTTGGTGAAATAAGCAAAACCAACAAACGTTCGTACTCGAAGCACCTCAAAGCAAATGATCACCTGAATTTTCAGCAAAACTGGTCATGTGGCAACAATGGCGAATGTTACACAACCATTTGTTTGCCGGAAGTCTTTGGTGAAATAAGCAAAACCAGCAAACGTTCGTACTCGAAGCACCTCAAAGCAAATGATCACCTGAATTTTCAACAAAAAAGTACATGTGGCAACAATGGCGAATGTTACACAGCCATTTGTTTGCCGGAAGTCTTTGGTGAAATAAGCAAAACCAACAAACAATCGTACTCGAAGCACTTCAAAGCAAATGATCACCTGACTTTTCAACAAAACTGGTCATGTGGCAACAATGGCGAATGTTACACAACCAATTGTTTGCCGGAAGTCTTTGGTGAAGTAGGGAAAACCAACAAACGTTCGTACTCGAAGCACCTCATAGCAAATGATCACCTGACTTTTCAGCAAAACTGGTCATGTGGCAACAATGGCGAATGATACGCAACCATTTGTTTGCCGGAAGTCTTTGGTGAAATAAGTAAAAACAACAAACGTTCGTACTCGAAGCACCTCAAAGCAAATGATCACCTGAATTTTCAGCAAAACTGGTCATGTGGCAACAATGGCGAATGATACGCAACCATTTGTTTGCCGGAAGTCTTTGGTGAAATAAGCAAATCCAACAAACGTTCGTACTCGAAGCACCTCAAAGCACATGATCACCTGAATTTTAACAAAACTGGTTATGTGGCAACAATGGCGAATGATACACAACCATTTGTTTGCCGGAAGTCTTTGGTGAAATAAGCAAAAACAACAAACGTTCGTACTCGAAGCACCTCAAAGCAAATGATCACCTGACTTTTAACAAAACTGGTTATGTGGCAACAATGGCGAATGGCACACAAACATTTGTTTGCCGGAAGTCTTTGGTGAAATAAGCAAAAACAACAAACGTTCGTACTCGAAGCACCTCGAAGCAAATGATCACCTGACTTTTAACAAAACTGGTTATGTGGCAACAATGGCGAATGTTACACAACCATTTGTTTGCCGGAAGTCTTTGGTGAAATAGGCAAAAACAACAAACGTTCGTACTCGAAGCACCTCAAAGCAAATGATCACCTGACTTTTAACAAAACTGGTTATGTGGCAACAATGGCGAATGATACACAACCATTTGTTTGCCGGAAGTCTTTGGTGAAATAGGCAAATTCAACAAACGTTCGTACTCGAAGCACCTCAAAGCAAATGATCACCTGACTTTTTAACAAAACTGGTTATGTGGCAACAATGGCGAACGGTACACAACCATTTGTTTGCCGGAAGTCTTTGTTGAAGTAAGCAAAACCAACAAACGTTCGTACTCAAAGCACCTCAAAGCAAATGATCACCTGACTTTTAACAAAACTGGTTATGTGGCAACAATGGCGAACGGTACACAACCATTTGTTTGCCGGAAGTCTTTGTTGAAGTAAGCAAAACCAACAAACGTTCGTACTCAAAGCACCTCAAAGCAAATGATCACCTGACTTTTAACAAAACTGGTTATGTGGCAACAATGGCGAATGTTACACAACCATTTGTGTGCCGGAAGTCTTTGGTGAAATAGGCAAATATAACAAACGTTCGTACTCGAAGCACCTCAAAGCAAATGATCACCTGACTTTTCAGCAAAACTGGTTATGTGGCAACAATGGCGAATGTTACACAGCCATTTGTTTGCCGGAAGTCTTTGGTGAAATAAGCAAAACCAACAAACGTTCGTACTCGAAGCACCTCAAAGCAAATGATCACCTGACTTTTCAACAAAACTGGCCATGTGGCAACAATGGCGAATGATACACAGCCATTTGTTTGCCGGAAGTCTTTGGTGAAATAAGCAAAACCAGCAAACGGTCGTACTCGAAGCACCTCATAGCAAATGATCACCTGACTTTTCAGCAAAACTGGCCATGTGGCAACAATGGCGAATGTTACACAACCATTTGTTTGCCGGAAGTCTTTGGTGAAATAAGCAAAACCAACAAACGTTCGTACTCGAAGCACCTCAAAGCAAATGATCAGCTGACTTTTCAACAAAACTGGCCATGTGCCAACAATGGCGAATGATACACAGCCATTTGTTTGCCGGAAGTCTTTGGTGAAATAAGCAAAACCAACAAACGTTCGTACTCGAAGCAGCTCAAAGCAAATGATCACCTGACTTTTCAACAAAACTGGTTATGTGGCAACAATGGCGAATGATACACAGCCATTTGTTTGCCGGAAGTCTTTGGTGAAATATGCAAATTCAACAAACGTTCGTACTCGAAGCACCTCAAAGCAAATGATCACCTGACTTTTCAACAAAACTGGTTATGTGGCAATAATGGCGAATGATACACAGCCATTTGTTTGCCGGAAGTCTTTGGTGAAATATGCAAATTCAACAAACGTTCGTACTCGAAGCACCTCAAAGCAAATGATTACCTGACTTTTAACAAAACTGGTTATGTGGCAACAATGGCGAATGGTACACAACCATTTGTTTGCAGGAAGTTTTTGGTGAAATAAGCAAAACCAACAAACGTTCGTACTCGAAGCACCTCAAAGCAAATGATCACCTGAATTTTAACAAAACTGGTTATGTGGCAACAATGGCGAATGGTACACAACCATTTGTTTGCCGGAAGTCTTTGGTGAAATAAGCAAAACCAACAAACGTTCGTACTCGAAGCACCTCAAAGCAAATGATTACCTGACTTTTAACAAAACTGGTTATGTGGCAACAATGGCGAATGGTACACAACCATTTGTTTGCAGGAAGTTTTTGGTGAAATAAGCAAAACCAACAAACGTTCGTACTCGAAGCACCTCAAAGCAAATGATCACCTGAATTTTAACAAAACTGGTTATGTGGCTACAATGGCGAATGGTACACAACCATTTGTTTGCCGGAAGTCTTTGGTGAAATAAGCAAAACCAACAAACGTTCGTACTCGAAGCACCTCAAAGCAAATGATTACCTGACTTTTAACAAAACTGGTTATGTGGCAACAATGGCGAATGGTACACAACCATTTGTTTGCCGGAAGTCTTTGGTGAAATAAGCAAAACCAACAAACGTTCGTACTCGAAGCACCTCAGAGCAAATGATTATCTGAATTTTCAGCAAAACTGGTTAATGTGGCAACAATGGCGAACGGTACACAACCATTTGTTTGCCGGAAGTCTTTGGTGAAATAGGCAAAACCAACAAACGTTCGTACTCGAAGCACCTCAAAGCAAATGATCACCTGACTTTTCAACAAAACTGGTTATGTGGCAATAATGGCGAATGATACACAGCCATTTGTTTGCCGGAAGTCTTTGGTGAAATAGGCAAATTCAACAAACGTTCGTACTCGAAGCACCTCAAAGCAAATGATTACCTGACTTTTAACAAAACTGGTTATGTGGCAACAATGGCGAATGGTACACAACCATTTGTTTGCCGGAAGTCTTTGGTGAAATAAGCAAAACCAACAAACGTTCGTACTCGAAGCACCTCAAAGCAAATGATCACCTGACTTTTAACAAAACTGGTTATGTGGCAACAATGGCGAATGTTACACAACCATTTGTGTGCCGGAAGTCTTTGGTGAAATAGGCAAATATAACAAACGTTCGTACTCGAAGCACCTCAAAGCAAATGATCACCTGACTTTTCAGCAAAACTGGTTATGTGGCAACAATGGCGAATGTTACACAGCCATTTGTTTGCCGGAAGTCTTTGGTGAAATAAGCAAAACCAACAAACGTTCGTACTCGAAGCACCTCAAAGCAAATGATCACCTGACTTTTCAACAAAACTGGCCATGTGGCAACAATGGCGAATGATACACAGCCATTTGTTTGCCGGAAGTCTTTGGTGAAATAAGCAAAACCAGCAAACGGTCGTACTCGAAGCACCTCATAGCAAATGATCACCTGACTTTTCAGCAAAACTGGCCATGTGGCAACAATGGCGAATGTTACACAACCATTTGTTTGCCGGAAGTCTTTGGTGAAATAAGCAAAACCAACAAACGTTCGTACTCGAAGCACCTCAAAGCAAATGATCAGCTGACTTTTCAACAAAACTGGCCATGTGCCAACAATGGCGAATGATACACAGCCATTTGTTTGCCGGAAGTCTTTGGTGAAATAAGCAAAACCAACAAACGTTCGTACTCGAAGCAGCTCAAAGCAAATGATCACCTGACTTTTCAACAAAACTGGTTATGTGGCAACAATGGCGAATGATACACAGCCATTTGTTTGCCGGAAGTCTTTGGTGAAATATGCAAATTCAACAAACGTTCGTACTCGAAGCACCTCAAAGCAAATGATCACCTGACTTTTCAACAAAACTGGTTATGTGGCAATAATGGCGAATGATACACAGCCATTTGTTTGCCGGAAGTCTTTGGTGAAATATGCAAATTCAACAAACGTTCGTACTCGAAGCACCTCAAAGCAAATGATTACCTGACTTTTAACAAAACTGGTTATGTGGCAACAATGGCGAATGGTACACAACCATTTGTTTGCAGGAAGTTTTTGGTGAAATAAGCAAAACCAACAAACGTTCGTACTCGAAGCACCTCAAAGCAAATGATCACCTGAATTTTAACAAAACTGGTTATGTGGCAACAATGGCGAATGGTACACAACCATTTGTTTGCCGGAAGTCTTTGGTGAAATAAGCAAAACCAACAAACGTTCGTACTCGAAGCACCTCAAAGCAAATGATTACCTGACTTTTAACAAAACTGGTTATGTGGCAACAATGGCGAATGGTACACAACCATTTGTTTGCAGGAAGTTTTTGGTGAAATAAGCAAAACCAACAAACGTTCGTACTCGAAGCACCTCAAAGCAAATGATCACCTGAATTTTAACAAAACTGGTTATGTGGCTACAATGGCGAATGGTACACAACCATTTGTTTGCCGGAAGTCTTTGGTGAAATAAGCAAAACCAACAAACGTTCGTACTCGAAGCACCTCAAAGCAAATGATTACCTGACTTTTAACAAAACTGGTTATGTGGCAACAATGGCGAATGGTACACAACCATTTGTTTGCCGGAAGTCTTTGGTGAAATAAGCAAAACCAACAAACGTTCGTACTCGAAGCACCTCAGAGCAAATGATTATCTGAATTTTCAGCAAAACTGGTTAATGTGGCAACAATGGCGAACGGTACACAACCATTTGTTTGCCGGAAGTCTTTGGTGAAATAGGCAAAACCAACAAACGTTCGTACTCGAAGCACCTCAAAGCAAATGATCACCTGACTTTTCAACAAAACTGGTTATGTGGCAATAATGGCGAATGATACACAGCCATTTGTTTGCCGGAAGTCTTTGGTGAAATAGGCAAATTCAACAAACGTTCGTACTCGAAGCACCTCAAAGCAAATGATTACCTGACTTTTAACAAAACTGGTTATGTGGCAACAATGGCGAATGGTACACAACCATTTGTTTGCCGGAAGTCTTTGGTGAAATAAGCAAAACCAACAAACGTTCGTACTCGAAGCACCTCAAAGCAAATGATTACCTGACTTTTAACAAAACTGGTTATGTGGCAACAATGGCGAATGGTACACAACCATTTGTTTGCCGGAAGTCTTTGGTGAAATAAGCAAAACCAACAAACGTTGGCAAATTCAACAAACGTTCGTACTCGAAGCACCTCAAAGCAAATGATTACCTGACTTTTAACAAAACTGGTTATGTGGCAACAATGGCGAATGGTACACAACCATTTGTTTGCCGGAAGTCTTTGTTGAAATAAGCAAAACCAACAAACGTTGGCAAATTCAACAAACGTTCGTACTGGAAGCACCTCAAAGCAAATGATTACCTGACTTTTAACAAAACTGGTTATGTGGCAACAATGGCGAATGGTACACAACCATTTGTTTGCCGGAAGTCTTTGGTGAAATAAGCAAAACCAACAAACGTTCGTACTCGAAGCACCTCAAAGCAAATGATCACCTGAATTTTAACAAAACTGGTTATGTGGCAACAATGGCGAATGATACACAACCATTTGTTTGCCGGAAGTCTTTGGTGAAATAAGCAAAAACAACAAACGTTCGTACTCGAAGCACCTCAAAGCAAATGATCACCTGACTTTTCAACAAAACTGGTTATGTGGCAATAATGGCGAATGATACACAACCATTTGTTTGCCGGAAGTCTTTGGTGAAATAGGCAAAACCAACAAACGTTCGTACTCGAAGCACCTCAAAGCAAATGATTACCTGACTTTTAACAAAACTGGTTATGTGGCAACAATGGCGAATGGTACACAACCATTTGTTTGCCGGAAGTCTTTGGTGAAATAAGCAAAACCAACAAACGTTCGTACTCGAAGCACCTCAAAGCAAATGATTACCTGACTTTTAACAAAACTGGTTATGTGGCAACAATGGCGAATGGTACACAACCATTTGTTTGCCGGAAGTCTTTGGTGAAATAAGCAAAACCAACAAACGTTGGCAAATTCAACAAACGTTCGTACTCGAAGCACCTCAAAGCAAATGATTACCTGACTTTTAACAAAACTGGTTATGTGGCAACAATGGCGAATGGTACACAACCATTTGTTTGCCGGAAGTCTTTGGTGAAATAAGCAAAACCAACAAACGTTGGCAAATTCAACAAACGTTCGTACTCGAAGCACCTCAAAGCAAATGATTACCTGTCTTTTAACAAAACTGGTTATGTGGCAAGAATGGCGAATGGTACACAACCATTTGTTTGCCGGAAGTCTTTGGTGAAATAAGCAAAACCAACAAACGTTGGCAAATTCAACAAACGTTCGTACTCGAAGCACCTCAAAGCAAATGATCACCTGACTTTTAACAAAACTGGTTATATGGCAACAATGGCGAATGATACACAACCATTTGTTTGCCGGAAGTCTTTGGTGAAATATGCAAATTCAACAAACGTTCGTACTCGAAGCACCTCAAAGCAAATGATTACCTGACTTTTAACAAAACTGGTTATGTGGCAACAATGGCGAATGGTACACAACCATTTGTTTGCAGGAAGTTTTTGGTGAAATAAGCAAAACCAACAAACGTTCGTACTCGAAGCACCTCAAAGCAAATGATCACCTGAATTTTAACAAAACTGGTTATGTGGCAACAATGGCGAATGATACACAACCATTTGTTTGCCGGAAGTCTTTGGTGAAATAAGCAACAACAACAAACGTTCGTACTCGAAGCACCTCAGAGCAAATGATTATCTGAATTTTCAGCAAAACTGGTTAATGTGGCAACAATGGCGAACGGTACACAACCATTTGTTTGCCGGAAGTCTTTGGTGAAATAAGCAAAACCAACAAACGTTCGTACTCGAAGCACCTCAGAGCAAATGATTATCTGAATTTTCAGCAAAACTGGTTATGTGGCAACAATGGCGAATGGTACACAACCATTTGTTTGCCGGAAGTCTTTGGTGAAATAAGCAAAACCAACAAACGTTCGTACTCGAAGCACCTCAGAGCAAATGATTATCTGAATTTTCAGCAAAACTGGTTAATGTGGCAACAATGGCGAACGGTACACAACCATTTGTTTGCCGGAAGTCTTTGGTGAAATAAGCAAAACCAGCAAACGTTCGTACTCGAAGCACCTCAAAGCAAATGATTATCTGAATTTTCAGCAAAACTGGTTAATGTGGCAACAATGGCGAACGGTACACAACCATTTGTTTGCCGGAAGTCTTTGGTGAAATAAGCAAAACCAACAAACGTTCGTACTCGAAGCACCTCAAAGCAAATGATTATCTGAATTTTCAGCAAAACTGGTTAATGTGGCAACAATGGCGAATGGTACACAACCATTTGTTTGCCGGAAGTGTTTTCGGATCGCTGCGAGCGGACACACATCTTGTTTAACAACAGCGTATTTGAAGGCTCAAAAGGTAAATGTGAAGGTCACATATATTTGTGAATGGCTCGTAATCTGTATTTAGTCTAAAGAGTTTAAAGCAGTCGTTTAAAAATCATGAAGAAGTGTATCAGCTGGATCAGCTTGTAATTGAAATGAGACACGAGGTAATTCAATTGAGTTAAATTAGGCTCAAATTATGTCGCAAACACAAATAATACTTTTAAACTGACTGACATTGAACGACTTATTCACAAAGAAATTGACAGGCTAACAGCAGACTGTGAAAACTGCATTAGACAACAGATAAACTACAACAAGACGACTTTTGGAAAGATATAGCATGTGACAAGATTTTGGAACCTATCATCGTAAACTTGCAATGCTTTTTTTTTTTTTTTTTTTCTTTTGTAATTTACTTCCTCCAACGTTAAGTCATATCGGACTATGCATGAAATGGTTGAAATGAGTCCGTGGTCCATGGAGCTTAGAGTTACCTGACATTCTTCTATTAGGATAAATGAAAACCCCTTATCTAAGTAACTCACCCTAATCGAGATTCGAACTCGGGACCTCTTGACCGTGAGGCAGACACGCTACCATCTACGCTACCGAGGCGGGCTGCTCAGACGAGGAAGACAATGACGTAACGTTCACAGCTGTATGGTTGCACCACTGGCATTTTCATTGGATTACAAAAATGAATAATTCATAAGTCATGTGCGAAATATACGAATATATATGTTACAATTGTGATTTCAACAAGTGCTTTATTCTAAAATTTTGGAGAATTGAGTTACGTCTAGAGCCAAGAAGACTCGCTAAATGTGTGCGAGAGAGAGATGTAAAAGGAGTGGCGAGAACTCTTCCCATTGGAAACACATAATAATGACTTGAGAGGCAATATCTGGTTCCAAAGAATATTTCACATACGAGATATAGTTAACACTGCGGTCGGTTCCTTTAGACAGGCCCATAAGAGGTGGACAATCCACGTTTTATAGTAGACTTTCTAAATCAGCTTTACGTCAATATGACCCATTAAGTGCCCTACATCTCGTTTCTAGAACTCAAACTGGACAACAGTGCACGCAGCTGGTCGGGAGAATATTTAAGTGAGTATATGTCTACAGTCGCCTTGTATCATGGCGTATTCTTACGAGGTATAAAAGCAGACATAGATGGAGAGTTCAAATTGGAGGAAATCCACGACCCAGAACGTGACGGTGATTCCGACACCGAACAGGAAGCATTGGGTACACGCCTACGTTCTTATAACGTCGTAACTCGTTTATCTGATATCAGTTACAAAGAGGAACACAGTGAATAATAAATTTCTCTTTCTTGTTTTGCTTTACTCTGTGACATATATATTACCTTTTTAAAAAAAATTGAATACAGATGTTTGAATAAGAAAGTGATAAAGAAATGTGTTGTATGTGATTATTGTTATTGTATACCAAAACTCGACGAGTTTAATCAGGATGGCAGTAAATTCGTATTCCAACAAAGTGATCAAGTAAAGGTTTTATTGGAATATTTTCTACAATACAAATTCAAAGCGATGGAAACTGGCCAGTCGCGCGTGGTCTGAGATATGACCACAGACAGCTAACATTTCCCTCTCTCAGACCTCAATGGGAATCAAAGCACACCACGGAGCAATTTATACACGAATTCCGATTTAATCCTTCACCAATCAGATTTATAGCAAAGTGAGTGTTTGTGAGTGAGAAACATCCTGGGTTTGACTCCCAGGGAGAGAACCAGAAGTGAAACAGTGGACGGAATGAACATAAAAATGAATTCTTTTGGGAAAAGTTCAACCGGATTATTCACGTGACACTTTGAGGAAATTCTAGCAAAAGTCAGAATACATTTTGTATATAATAACATTTGATATTTTAAAATTCTTCTCATGAAACTTAAAACAATAGTTTCGCAATAATAAACAACTATTTCTAAAATTATTATTTGATAAAGAATTACAATAACAAGAGAAACAGACTTAAATATTTCAAAATAAAACAGCATATGTTTCTCCGATGAAGTAGAAGTGTATGTTGTATAACATTGATGTACTGTAGCACAAAGAGGCGTTTGTACTTCGTATTTGTTTAGATGGAAACGGAAATGTGGTCAATATCTGTGTTACGTTCGTCCTGGTGAAATTTCAGTTGACTCAAAATAAGCCGTGAAGCTTTCCTGGCGACGAATATGTTCGAGATCAGGTATAAAGTAAACCACAAATGTGTCACTGGATATAACAGCGTCAAGACAATACTCGCATCACTGAACAAAAGACTGTCTGCAGTAAATTAAATGCCAGGTCAAGAGATGGCGTGGGATCAGAGAAACTTAACTAGGTACTTTCGTCTGCCGAAAGTTGGCTCTATGGTCATTATTCAGTTGACTCATTTAGAGAACGTTCCAAATTAGACAGTATAAAGTTGGTGGTCTGCAATGTTCAAATGCTTTGCTATATTTAAACAAGCCCTATTGTGTTTGAGTGGAGTCTCACCAAGGGTTCGATCCCAGTGGACAAGACGTCTCTCCATCATCACCATTGCTATCATTAGACTGATTTCCCATCCTGGTTCTCTATCAGATCCAAAACTTTGGTCGCCCAGACCTAACCTTAAGGGATATAGGAACGCCACTATATGTCATATACTAGGGATAAGGTAAAGAAGAAGAACCAATAGCTCATCTCATATTATTATTATTAATTGCATAATAAAATACAGTACAAAGTTATAGTACCTCTTTTTTCTCTATTTCTACATGTTTGAGTACAGGTCATTCCAAATATTGCTGAGACTTGAGCACGCTGTCAAATAGGCGTTTGTGTAGCTTGGACTGCTTTAAGCTGTTGGATGTTGTAAATTGCTCTTATTGATGCTTCTGCTTTTTCTTTCACATGAATATTGAATAATGTCTGGTTTATAGAATGACCCGAGGTACCCCTTCTATGTAGTGGTTCAGACTGTCTTTTGGCATTCTTATGAAAATTATTTGTTTCATTTTGTCATGATTTATTTGTGGGGGCCATATCATCTAATGATGTTCCTTGTAGTACACCAAATTTGATACGATGATATCTGGATGTCTATCGCAAGTCACCAGTAGACATCGTATAGGTTTTTCTGGTATATGGTGTCAAGCTTGTTGGTATTTGTCTGCTCTACCTTTCAGAATCAATATCACCCAATGGTCTTCCAACATATGATATAGGGGGCGTCACTTTCCCTTGCTTTTTAGGCCTAAATATGAAAACTTAAAACCCTGAATAAAAAACTGATTCATGCCAGATGAGAGGAAATGTTTTCTTGCATTAAATCCCTTTGCATGTTTGCTAAATACACAGGTTATGTACACAGATAATAGATTAGATGGGGAAATCACAGTAGACAAATGAATTTACAAGTAAAACAGTTAAAAAAAAAACAAGGCTGGAAGCTTTGATGGACTACCAGGAGAGTTCTGGAAGGAATATGCTAAAACAAATGAATGTATAAGACTCATGGCAAAATTTCTAGAAAAAAATAAGGCAAGTGAATAGATTTCCAGAAAATGGAAAGTGAGTATTATTGCACCCATTTACAAAGGCAAAGGAGAAGTTAGTAAACCTCAAAATTATAAGGGGATCAGTTTACTAGCAATATTAGGGAAAATTTACACATCAATTATGTCTGAAAGATTGCAAAGTTGGTGGAAGCAGAAAAGAAGCTATCGGAATTTCAATCAAGATTCAGGAAAGGGAGAAGGACAATAGATAATGTACTAATTATTAGAACAACAGTAGATAAGTACACAAGTAGGAAAAGAGGGAGAGTATATGTCTATTGTAGACTTTGAAAAAGCTTTTGACACAATAGTGAGAGAAGCACTATGGTGGAAATTACAAAAGAAAGGAGTCAGCAAGAAATTTATTATAGGGCTAGAAAACATTTATGAGGGAATAAAGTTTGGAACAAGAGTAGATGAGAATGGGATAACAGAATTAGTGGAGCAGAAAATGGGATTAAGATAAGGCTATAAACTTATTCCTATATTGTTCAACTTGTTCATTGATGATATAATTGAGAGGGTTGAAATTGCCCAATAGGCAATAAGGAATAAGGTAATACCAGGGTTACTATTTGCAGATGATTTGGTAATAGCATCCATAACAGTGATAGGATTACAGAGAGAAATAAATGAAATTAGCAGCTACTGTAAAGAATGAGGGAAAAGAATCAATATAAGCAAGTCAAAAATAGTAGTGTTTAAGAAGGGTGATAAGTTAAGAAAAGATAAAAAGTGGTATCTAAATGACCAAAAAGTGGAGGAGTTTGACTATTTAGGAATGAGACTGTGCTACAATGGAGGCTGGGGAGCACATGGGAGAAAGATAAGAGTGAAAGAGAAGATAGCGATGTCTGGGTACCAGATATGTCAGAAAAGTGGCATGAAAGAATCTACAAAGTAATGGTAGAATCAAAAATGACATATGGTGTGGAGTTGTGGGGGGGGGGGGGCAATGAGATAAGAAATCATGTTGAACATACATATGAACAGTTCTGTAAAGAGATACTGGACATGAATAAGTCAACGCCAAATGGAGTAGCTAGAGTGGAACTTGGAAGACCTTGCAGGAGTCGGGTAGTTATAGAAAGATGTTTAAAATATTGGTATAGCTGTATAAAACAGGATGATGATAATACATTAAAGATCTGTCTAGAACATCAGAAGAATTCAACATGTAAGAACAGCTGGTGGGCAGAGCTAGAGAGAACGCTGGCTAAAATAGAGATGGGGGATATCTGGCAAGAGAGTGAAAGAAATGTAAAAGATTTTTGGACAATTATTAAGAATAGGATAGGGGACATTGACAGACAAGTGACGTGGGGAAATTTGATAAGGAAGAAATCACTAAATGTATACCTGAAAATAAAGACAGAATGGGGAAGGGAAACATATAGACATATGTGATAGATATGAGAGGGAAGATTTAGCTTGGTTAAGGACAGGAGCTAAAGAAGTGCATTCTATGTGGAAAGGAAATAAGTTTAGAACATTATGTAGTGGAGTGTAAAGAAATTGTAAACCAGAGGAAATTAATATGGGATAAGAACTGGGATAATAAAGGGGCTTACGTAGTAACAATAAAAATGCTTACGTTGAAAAGAGAGAAAAGATCAACGGAGGTGGGGAAATTTGCTGACAAAGTCAAAGAGAAATGGTTGAGAAGGGCGAGGAAATAAGAGGTAGAGAAATGGAAGACATAATCAGAACATTAGGTCAAGGTTGTACAAGGGCTACGATAGAGGTTAACGGCCAACCTCACTATCAGCCCGTAATATAAGCAGCTGATAAATTTGTACCTAGATTAGAATTGTAAACCTTGTAATTGAGATTGTAAGGTATATAAGTACAAATACACAGGTACACCTTCAATATAAAAGTAATAACAGTAATAAAGTAAAACTAATAACTAAAGTAATTACATGATGTTTGATTGTTGTACTGTTGCAGTTTTGAGGAAGGCAAGTCTGACAAGGAGATTCTGGACAAGCTGCTGGTAGCAACTCGCTATGACAAGAGACTGCGACCAACAGTACAAGGTAAGAACACCACTTACAATTGAAGATAAGCATACAACAAAGAAACAAACATTTGATATCGAGATTTCATCAGGAATACACATTTGGGGACCCCCTGAATCTAAAAAAGGCATTTTTACATTCAACTTGGTATTTAAGTTCAAAGGATGCAACATAAACAAATATCCTCCAGCCCAAACTATTCTTTACATGCAATGTTTGGTCATTCTGTGTATTTATGTGAGGAACATAAAGAACTAAATAAAATATAATGAGCACAACTGGACAATTTGTGTGAATGTCAATGGTCAAGAGAGAGGTGTTACAAAGTGCATGTGTGACATAGGCACTGCACCAGACTCTGCAAGCCGGTATGCCAAATGTTGTCAATGTTTCCCTTTACTCTACAACAAACTCGGTTTGATCAAACAGTTTGTTAAAGCATTGAATGCTTCCTTCATATAGTCTGTGCTCTTCCAGCTTTGTCCCTTGAGAAGATAACTTTTACTTTATCACAAAGATGTCATTCGTAGCTGTAATGGTAAACTTTCTTGGTAGTAAAAACACTGCTAAATGTGTTGTCAGCATCTCATGACATGAGTGTCAAACTCCATCTTGATAAATTCAGATGTCAGTGATGAGCAGGGAAGAGTGCTATGATGGCAGACTATTGCTGGGGTATTAAACAAGATCTCCTTGAAGGAAACAGAAATACCATCTCATCATGCATTCATTGCCTATCTCAACTTGCTCTACTATCTCAGAAATTATTAACAGCCTGTTTATAGGTATTTTTTGTTTTAGCATAATTTCCACTACTGCATATTATTTCTAGTGAAAATTCAATATGCAGTCTATTTCTGTATACTTAAGTATCCAGTCTTCATTCCTTATAAAAGACCTATTGAGTCATACTTTATTAAAACATAGAAGTTCACCTCAAATATTCTTCAAATAATTTGACGCAAATGAAGTTTTACATTATAATAAAGTATGACTCAGTAGCTTCACGTTTTAATCATAAATATTTCAACAACTCCCCCTGCAGTACCATTAAACCATGTTTGGTAATCTAGCCAATAAAAAGTGATAACCCAATATCTTGTTGCTGCTTTCTAACATTTAATTCTTTACTTATTTGTATCTAACTGTAATATCTGTATTTATTTTGTCATATCCTCAGCAGTTTTCAGTTCCCAGTGCATATTTACAGTTTTGTTTATTATTTGTGATCCTTCATTCCCAAACAACTTGTATCTACAAATACTCACCAATAATGTCTAGTAACTCTAAGCTCTAAGGGCCCTGGACTCATTTGAACATCATTTCATTAACTGTCTGATATGACTTAACATTGAAGGACGTCAATTAAAATAAAATAAACAAAAATAATAAAAAATACCTCAATGAATACGTGAAATATGAAGCTAGTTACAGTGAAGCAAGAAATAATATACAATATTGTGACTTTGTGGGTTCGTGAAATTAAAAGTCCAATTGCACAAACTCAAAATGTTCTTTATTTCCACCGACTTACAGTTGAACACTTGCCAATTACACAGAATTACGTAATGCACACAATTACAATTCACCAGTTCGTCCGTTACAGTTCCACTGCCGTTCACAGCTACGTACACTCTTCCGATGCACGTACACAGTCTTCTCGTCTGTACACTAGCACGGCGCTCCTATGCGGCTCGCCAAGAACTGACTCAACTCACTCACTGCAGCCCTTTTTATAGGAATATCGCTGTCTTCTCAAAGTCTCTCGTTTCAGTGAATCACCGCGAAGGTTCCAGACGGCAGGTGTAGGGGGAAGAGGCGGCCAGCGACAAGTGACACTTCCCTAATCATTCCCTCAGTTAGTGACAGATTAATGGGTGGGTGTGGTCCGGAGTGCTTCACGTCTGACCCTCCTGCTGGCCAGTTCTATAGAGTTCCGACGTTTGGGTGACAATATAATAATTTGTAACATAAAACGTCACTTATCTTAAAAGAAAAGAATGAAAATGTTCTTATTCATTGATGAGGATTGAGATTTCGTGAATACTCATTCACATCATCAGCTCAAACAAGCTCGTTGTCAGTGTTACAATCACTAGAGGTCACTATGTTTTTGCCAGTACTACCAAAATCTGAAAATGAAATAAACTAAAAACAGAATTGATTCCCAGTATTTCAAAATTCATTATGAGATAAATATTAAAAGCAGAAGCATTATTAATAGTGAAGTATTCTTCATTTTAGAGTTTGATTTATGAGTCACTATGTTTACACTCAAACTTCACTTACTTGTTGTTGTATAATTGAAATGTTTTCAAGATCATTCGATCTCATCCTCAGCTGTTTGGTGACTAAATGAACATTCCTCTTCTTCCATTACTACGGAGCTCCGATCACTCTGCCATCTGGTGTTAGGGGCACTAAGTTTCAATAGTTCATTTAATGCCGGGATTTCAAAATTTATAACTTTATCACGGTTTTTGGTTATGAATATTTTTTTCACAAATATCCAATTCTATGGGTGTACTTTAAAGATTTTAACAGTTTAATGTTATGGCCAATGTTGTGGTTTTCTGTCCAAAAATGGTGTGAAACTGCAGATTTTTCTGTCTGTTCCTCTGGTGACTTTTTGCCTGGTTAACAAGTTTCTCTTAGTTTTTCCTATGTAGCTTTTATCACAGGTTTCACAGTTTATCTGATAAATTCCCCATTTCAAAGTGTTGGGGATTGAATTTTTTAGTGGTTTATTTATGTACTCTAAAAATGAAATGTGTGATGCATTCCCTTTGCTAGGGAACACTTTCAAAAATGCAGAATTTACAACAAAACACAGCTCTTTAACAATTTTGATCACAATAACATATTTACAGGACAAATAAAATCTATAATTTTCTTGCCAAAACATGACAACTCCTCATAAACAGGGTGAGAGGCAATGGAGCCAGTGTTCTGGCTCCTTTATTTCCTGCATCTATATACCCAGTAAATCCCAATATCGCCGCCCTTGACACAGGAGAGAGGCAGAGTTGAGTTGTCATATTTTAGAAAAAAACTTTACCTGGTAAACAGAAACAAAGAAAAAGTAGATATTTTTAAAACTCCCAATTTATTTTATCCCAAATTTGCCATTTATGAGATATGCATTATTTCATTTACTGCCTGCTTTAAGTAAGTATCTGAGAATTTTAATCACTAACAAATGATATATCGGAATTAGTTAACTTTGCAATACATTATTATAATTGACATTATTTTTGTATTTTAACGAGTTACTTGTGCAGTAACTTTTCGTTTATCTGTTAGGTTTAGGATAGTTATACAGACTTCACTTCCAGTAAAGCAAACTTCAGGGTTTATCCTCAGAAAATTCACAATAGGCATTCTATTTGTTAAGCAGCTATCTTAAATATGTAGTGCTTAAATTCAAATTATTGAAGCCATTTTCGGACGATTTTATTGAAAGTTTTCGTTTCGCATCTTTGAAAGATAACGAAATTAAATCCTACATTTTATATTCCTCCAATATTTGGGTTCTGGAGCGCGCGCGCAGACATTTAAGTTTTTTCCCCCTGTTCTGTTGTCCTCAAAACTTGCATTCCTGATGACATCTCAATATCAACTTTTTAAATGGAATGTAACACGTTTGTGCTTACTAAGCACGTGGTAGAGGCAATAAACATTGATCTCGTACTCCCGTACACTGACATGAGTCTCTCTGGTTCTCACAATTTCGCAACTCATATAAAGCACGATTGCTCCATTGCGTATCGTCATCAGGCAAACTGTTTGGTTATAAATGATTTCAACTGGAGCCCGCCTCCATAGTTTGGTGGTAGCGTGTCTGACTCCCAGTGAAGAGATCTTGGCCAACCTTGCCGCGTAAGGGGAAGGAGGGTTTACCTCCACCCACTGTCTGCGAATATAAGACGCAACGTTCCATTATGTAGAGAGAGCGAGAAAAAGGGAAATGCTTGCATGAGGAGGTGGGGTGAAGTGAAAAAACTCCACCTTTGCTCATATGAGCGCAAGTTGGGCACCGCAGAAGCGATATCCAATCGAGAACAAGATAGTTTTCTCAATAGGACTTTTTACAGGGTATTCCCTTATCTTAATAAGACGATTGTCAGGTAAATTTTATGTTCTAGTCGCTCTAGACTGATGTGATGGTATCACCCGTTTCATTTACTGCCCAATATACTTCTCATGTTAAAGGACATAAAGTATTAAAAATAAATAAATAAAATACTAGGTTTCTTATGAAATTATGCAACGAGCAATTTTGAGACTGTTAAATGTGCGTAACAATTGTTATATAGGATGAGATGTTTCGAAAATAACTGATACGAGGGAAGTAGAAATTGCGGGAGTTGCGTATTTTATGAGCTCCACGTTCTCTTTTAACCTGATGTTTTTATCTATGATAACCTGGTTTCTTAGTTAAATAATCATGGAAATTAAAGAGGTGTTTATCGCCTTTTCCCCAAAAATTCAAAATTGTCGTGTCTCAAACATGCAGCATTTTAATCGTAATCAATAGACATGTTTCGGAGAACAGAAAATTGACGAAAGTTCTTCCATCCAAAAGAAGATATTCACTCACTTTAGTCAGTGACCCTTGTTTCAGTTTAAATAACTCAGTTCCGAAGATAGTCCTGAGGGCAAGCAAGAGGTGCACATTTGGGAACAAAAGAAAGAGTCACAGTTTCAAATTTATTTGATCATTTAGTCATTTGTTGCTAATATTTTTCTCAGAAATGTTTATTTCTTGTGAAACTATTTATTATTATTTTTTTATAAAATTAATTATTAAGATTTTAGTCAATTGATGGAAATTAATCATTTCTTCACACTAGCCGTACATAGGCTAAGGTTTATCATACGATAGAGTCAACATGAAAAATTCAATGCCACGGCCGGGATTTGAACCACGAATCTCCTGATTTCCGTCCAGTCGCTCTTACCCATTGAGCTACCATGGCCAACTTGCTGTCATGACATTCAATTCTTCATTTGACTCGTATATTTCCCCGGTAAACCACTAGGGGCTCTCGCATTCCAGATACACCGTTTGTGGCGACTTACAATTGTAAGTAATTGCATTGTAAGTACTTGCATTGTAAGTACTACTGTGATGAAGCCTCACTTCATCAGGCTTCATCACAGTAATACAATGCAAGTACTTACGTAAGTCGCCACAAACGGTGTATCTCGGATGCGATAGCCTCTAGTGTTTTACCGGGGAAATATACGAGTCAAATGGAGTAACAGCGAGTGGACGAAAACCAGGAGATCCGTGGTTCAAATCCCGGCCGTCGTATTGAATTTTTCATGTTGACTCTATCTACCTATTAAGAGTTTTCATTGCACTAGGTGACCTTGTTTTGTACAGTGAATAGAGACGTTAAGAAGAGAAACTTAAATAAACTTTTTCATTTCATTTTAAACTTAGTTTTTGTTCAACTATTTATTTATTAAAGGTTCGGAATGACAATTCATTTGGGGGGGGGGGGGTCCGGACCCCCTGGACCCCCCCTTAAATACGTCCCTGCTTAAAGGTATGTAATTTTTAACTTCTAAGATCATATTCCCTTTTTCATTCAAGGAGAACTAATACTTCAAATGCATCAATTAGTGGTTGGTTTTTAAATATCTGATTGCTGCTTATATCACTTTATCCCAGGTATAAGAACAAAAATGTGCAATTAAAGGTCTTTCTATAGACTTTATCCAAAGAAACAAGACAAAAACAAGCTTTTCTGAGAACAATTTGTAGAAGATTGGGTGGAGAAAGTCATGTGAATGTAATATATTACATCTGTTTTTAGTTTTACTAACATGATAAAAATACATCCCTGATTAATTATTAAAGGCAAATAATTCAACATAGATTTTTGGACCCCCCCCCCCCCCCCCGGAAATTGACTTCTGAATACGTGCCTGCATATGACAAACAGTTCTCAGTATCATAGACCAGTTGGAGGCTGTGGTGTCACTTTATTGTTGCATCACTTAGCTGTTATTTCAGTGCGCATGATGATGTCACTGTATTGGCTTTGTTAAGTGTTAAATTTTATCTTGCCTTCATTAAATTTGTTACATTTTTTCATGACTTCTAGCTTCATGCTATGAAGACATGAATGTTAAATTAACATTATATTTATGTAGTTACATTAGTGTAAATTTGTCTATGCAGACTAAAAATAATAGACACTTTCTCATTTATTGCTAAAAAATATATTACTCTTGAAAAAAGGAAAAATTCGTGAAAATTTGCAAAAAAAAAAAATCATTAAAAACAAAAAAAATCTTCCCTCTGGGTATAACACTGTCCTTGTTTGCAAATTAAAAATCAGTATACAAATAGATGAAAACTAAGAGAATTTAGCTGCTCCTTTTGAAGCAATGGCCTTACTACACAAATGTTAAGTAATTAAAATCAATGTAACTACAGCTTCAGGCCAATTTGATGATGTATTTTTCTCTGTTGTAATCATTTACAAATTTTCCAACATTTAAATTCTCCTTTTGATGAAATGTATTAAAGTTGTGAGATAAAACTTCACAAGTATTTTCCCAAGAATAGCTACTAACTTAAATTTCGTGTACAAGTATTAATATAAAGCAAATACGTTATAGTCAGTGTTCATTTTTATCTGTAATTTTACTGCACAAAATTTGACGTCATCAATAGCATTGCTGATGGAGAGAGTATATATGCAAGTCTCCTAGCGACATGCGATTGTATTTGATGTGCTGACAGTAGCTTTGAGGCCTACCTCTACCGGCAGATAAGTATACTATTAGAGAGGTTGGTCTGCCCACTTATTATGAAGGTGTGTAATTTTTCCTGGTGCATAGATACGATAAACTGTTTTTAAAAAACTATATACTGCAATACAATGCACTGCAAAACTAATTATGCAGCCATTAAAGTATACGTTAAGAATATACAAAATGATAAGTCAATGAACACTTATTTCACAAACAACATCTGTTTTATGTTATAGTAGACATTTATGCATATTGTAAACCTGACACATAAAATAGAAATATTTCAATTCAATCTCTATTCTTTTCTATTACCCTCAGTTTCCTCACAATGTAATTTCATTACAAACCAGAAATTTAACAGAACATATTCTAGGAATGAAAAATAAATTAGTGTTACAATATGCACAAAGCTTTTATCCAAATCTAAACAAGAAAATATCTCTAGTACATAGTTTTAAGTGTCCATTTTCTTATATTTCCTTTCCCTCTTCCCCTTAAACACTGCCTGTATTGTGAGAAGGAATGCTTCAGGCCTTTCTGTTATAACATTATTTATTGCTTCTAGATTGGAACCAGTCACAAAAGTATGTAAATTTGACAGTACCCGGACACTTTTGACAACATTACACTCCGAGGAACTTGTCTGAATGCTGGATAGCATTGCATAAACTTCTCTATGCAGTGGTTTAAATTATATTTATATGTAGCACCAATTTTAATGACAGTATGAAAGTAGCATTCAACCATGAAGATGAGGTGGCCTGTCTTCATATCCAGGGGAAGCTGGTTGTATTAGTTATCAGTGCAACCACACTCAGAGCACTGTACTTTGCTTACTCTTCTGCACCTCTTCTTCTAATGATTTCAAGATAGACTCACAGTCAACTATGACGTTATTCTTGCTCTATCGGAGGACGGGAAATAACAAATAAAAATGAACACTCTTTTGCTCTTTATAACAAGTACAATAGTATGCACAATTGAAAACTTGTTTAAGATCATAGTCCAGTTAAAAATAAATAAAGACAATCAATACAATTACAAGTAATAACAGTTAAAGTGCTAAAATAATACATAAAGATGATTGTAATACAAATACATTGTAGGTTAATTACAATATAGTTATCATTCAGAAATTCTTCCATGTCATATAAGCTTTTGATTTAAGAAAATTAGTTAATTTATATATCGAGATTCAACTGTATTGAATCTCGATAGTTAATCTCGATAGTTAATAGTTAATTTAATAGTTAATTTATGTTTAAACTTAAGTAATGGAGTAATATTTCTAAAATTTATTGGTAATTTATTGAATAATTTACTGCCAATATAATCAATCTTTCTTTCATATAATTTTAATCTATGTGATTGAGTTATCAAGGTCTGTTTTCCTCTAGTGTTGTAGTTATGAATAGCTGAATATTGAGGCAAAGACCTATTTCGTACATACAATATGGATTTGAATATAAAGATACTGGGAAGGATTAGTGCTTCCTGTGTACAAGGAGAGACGTAATGATGAGGGGGAATGCCAAATAGCCAAAACTTTCTTTTTTGAACACTCATGTACCTATACATGCATGTAATGAATGAAAGCTGATTGTTTGATGTTAAGGATTATACTTATTTTCCAATATTATCAGACTTGGATATATTTCAACCTTGTATTAAAACCCACAATTTTAATCACTATTGAGATAGTTTACATTGCTGCAGTACTGGTTAACTTAGACACATGAGTAAATGGGATAAAGTTCGTGATAATAGCCGCAAGGATTTCATTTCTACTTACACTGGAATGCAGAGACCTTTTGGTCTCACTCTAGTGAGACCTATTGTCTCCTCTTTACACAAACAACATTGTCTGCGTGCTTTCACAAATTTGTTAATTTTAGTGTATTTTATATTTTTACTTGTGCCAAGTTTTTGCTTATTTCTTCACTTTGTATTCCTAAGTTGACGGTGCATTAAGTGTTCTACCATTCGGCCATCTTGCTGATCAAAATCTGACTATAACTTTATACAAGATATAATAACATAAATACATATTTTGACACTTTGTAACAGTGAAGACACATAAATATTATTAGGAGATTTTGGGACACATTTGCTTCACATGAAAGTTTTATCTGGAATTAAAATAATGAGCTTTTATGGAAAGAATAAGTAGAGAAATGCAATACATTATGCTTTTTCTGTCTCCTATAGTTTTCAGTCACACAAAATTTATTAGGAATGAAATGGATTTGCTAGATCTTCGAAAAACAATTTATAATATATATATAGTGTTTTGGTCCAAATTGTTGAGAAAATGTTGCAATTAAAGCATAGTTTGGGGGCAATTGTGTCTTTAAGATAGACTTAACTAGAAGTTTGGTGTAGGTCTGTTGTATTGCTCAGCCTCAGGAGAAGTATGTACAACCTAAGGCAAAACAAATGAGCAACAGTCAGAAGAATTTGCTGACCCTGCATTCATTTCAAAGCTTTGCAATAAGTAGGATGCTGCATTAAAATTTGTTTGCATGCTTGTGTCTCATAATCAGAACAATTTACGTTCAAATCCTAGGTGTATACATTTTTTAATTATTTAAATTTTAATTTCTTTAGACAATGTTTTCCATACCTAAGTTATCTATTAATTTTAAGATATTCATGCATAGAACGCAAATTACTCAATGTATTCATCCACACTAGCCATGTTTAGCTCAGATTGAAAAACTCAATGCCATAGCCGGAATTTACCACAGATCTCCTGGTCTCTTTAACCATTCAGCTACCATAACCAACAACTTGTATATTTCCTGGTAAACCACTAGGAGCTCTCATATACAATGAGATATGCACCAGGAAATGTACAAGTCAGTTGGAAAATTTAATGTCATGCTGGCATATTGGCCATGGTAGCTGAATGGTTAAAGAGACTGGGAGATCCCTGGTCCAAATCCTGGCTAAGACATTGAATTTTTCAGTCTGATTCTATCTAAACAAATTACTTGTTTCATTTTCAAAATATCTTTTAGTAAGAATTTTAAAGTGAAAAATTAAACAAAATAATTGAGTTTATAATGGATATGCAAACTCTGTTTATTGTTCTGTTATGAGTGGCACATGTGCGCATACCCCATAGCTTTGTACCTCTGCATGATATATTAGCAGTCATACTGATTTTTCACATATAAAGATAACATCCTTGCGGACTGAATTCTCTGGACTGACTCCGAACTGTTAAGTTTCGCAACCACTTTTTATACCCTGTTGGTCATAGTAAGAAGGTTCTGGTAATAGAATCCCTCACAGCAGCTGGTGAACAAAAAAGGTGTGTGCATGATGCTATACATCTTAGAGATTTCTTAGAAAGCATTTAAATGATGCACCAATTTTGGCAGTTTTTATTGTGTTTCAAAATGCCTTTTTCACTTCTTCAACAGTCCCATTGTCCTAAACGATGATATGCAACTGAAATACCAAGAAATGTCACCAGAATCTGCCTATATAATTCATCACTAAAAGCTGGAGGGATATGCGACAGGTTAGCTGGATGGTACCTACAGTATGGCCATCAAATATACAAACAACTGCCACTAGAAGCAAATGTCAAAAACAATGTAACCAGTATTCTGCAAACTTCGGATGTGTCAAAGCCTCCGTGAGACTTGCAATATTTCGTAATATGGTACCAGCAATTCCTCTGCCATCAATGCCAATAATTACAAGATGGGGTACTTGGATAGAGGCTATCACATATTATGCGGTGCATTACAACAAAACTGTAAATGTTATTAGCACTCTGTGTGATCAGATTTATCTACTATTGCTAACTGCAAAGTCTCTGATATTGCATGAACTATCTGAAGATCCTCATTTCATATTTTGCAGTGTTGCCCAAAGCTATTAAACAACTAGAAAAATTGGGTTTGGAAATGTCCAAGAGCATAAGCATAATAGAAGAATTAGCTAATTCAATTAATAGGATACCTCTTGTGCCAAGTATTGAAAAGGTAAAAGCTAAATTCCAGAATTTTCTAAACAAAGATAGTGATTATAAAGCTATGTGTGAAAATTAATAAGAAGGAAAACATGTCAGACAACAGAGTGCAATTATTTACATTTGCACCTTTGACATTGTGTGACATTGAAAGAAGTTTTTCATTATTCAAAAACTGTTTCAGTGATAGGCATTGAAATTTCACATTTGACAATTTACAAATGTACATTGTAACCTAGTGTGATGCACTCTGTGATGATATTATAGTTTATAAACAGTAGTATGTATAAGCGTTTAAGTGGAATTCTGGAATGCATAGTTTATGATATTTTTAAGTTGTGCTCCAGTGAGGTTGTTGTCATGGTCAGGCTGTATCTACCTGCAATTGTTTACATGAGCAAGTGATAACAGTACAGTCCATGTGCAGTATATCTATGGAAAAATGCACACACCTGTGACCTTTATGTAAAAATACTTTGTTCAGTGTGAGTTTTCTGGTAGACATTTGACTGGAATAATGTAACAAAACAACAACAACAACAACAATAATAATAATACTGTAACAGAGTTTGTATAACCTCTCACAGCCTTGAGTGCATCATTCACTGCTAAGAGAAAAAATTGTGCACAGTAGTGATCATTACCAGAGCATTTGGTATTTGCTGTGTTAGTCCATTACTAACATATATTAAATAAGTAATACACATTTCCATACCAAAAGATACATTTGGAACTGTAAGGAGTCATTGTGTTAATTATAAAGAAATGTTAATGTATCTTTATAATTGGCCAGTTGTAATTAGAGGTATGCTGCTGCGGATCATTGCTGTTGTGTTGCAGATGCTGATTTCTGCTGCGGGATGAAGTCACCATCTGATCCTCGGACCTCGGGTTCGTCCCGCCAACATATCCCTGGTCCGTCTTTCACCATTCACTTTCTCTCTCTCACACACTGTTATTTTCTTTTGTGTCACCTAGTGCCTGTATGTGTAAATGTGAATGGCTTTGAGGTTGTCTGTGTGCTCTTTGTTTGTGTTTATTTTAATCCTTTCAAGCTTCGCAGCAGATTCTTAGGTGTGGTCATACTGCCCTTGCACCATAAAATGAACACACCTAAGATGTAATACTAATCATACGTTTTTAACTTGCTTATTTTCAATAAGCAGATTAAGGTTTTTAAAAGGTATTTTCTGGTTTATTTTAAGCACCCACAAACAGAAAAATATTTAAAGAATAGAACTTTAATGAACTGGATACATTTCAGGGGACATGACTTGGAGTTTGATAACAAATGGCTTGAGGTTTCATATTTTTTCATTAAGTGTATTACTGTGTTAAATATAGAGATTCCACTCTGTCACTTTCACCTTTCCAGCTCTCTGGGCAATGGTTTGAAAGCCCAACTAAAACGTTAATATAAATTACAACATGCTACATAAATTAGTCATGTGGTAGGAACTACACTGTTTCTTATGATAACTGGTTTATAAGCAATCCTTCTATTAAGATTATGCTTATAAACTTTTGTTATGTAACATGTTTCCGCTAACTTCTTTTGGGGATCCAAGACATTTTAGGTTAAAAAATAACATGAGCATAAAAGAAAGTTTGTAAAAGTGTTAATTTTGGGTTCAAGTTTGCCCATTGTGTGCATTTGTATCAATTATTGTCTGACAAGAATTGAAAATTAAAAAAAAAAAAAAAAAAAAAAAAACATTGGTTACAGTTTTATTAAATGTGCAAATTCAGGTTTTTTATTTAATAAGATGATCACTAAAACTTGCTTTCCTCACTTGAGCAACAATCCTATTGTGGCTACAGATAAATACAAACATAAAACTTTATTTACCTAGACTAGCCATAAATACTGTTACAACTTGAAAAGTAAAAAACGCAAATGCCATGCAAAATATTTTAATTGATTTTTAGTATGTTGTACCTACAGGCATTCGTTACACACAGCACCAGTCAAGAGGTCCCGAGTTCAAATCTCAGTCAGGATGAGTTACCTGGATAAGGTTTTTTCTGGGGTTTTCCAAGACGAATGTTGGACAACTCTAAGCTCCATGGACCCCGGATACATTTGAGCATCATTTCACTCATTTCATTCATCGTCTGATATGAATTAACGTTGGAGGACGTAAAATACAAAAAAAAATTACACACAGCCCCAGGCACCTTTTGCATGGATACAGGCTCTGAGTCTTTGTGGACACTCATCTGTGGCGGAAAGGATGACATCCAGGGGGAAATCCGCCACTGCTGACAACAAGAAACGCTTTAAACTTTCAATGCTGGAGTGTCTCCTTTTGCAGGTGATACCCTCAAGCAGTGGCCACAGTCAGTAGTCCAATGGATTCAGGTCTGGACTGCTACTGGGCCAATCTTCAGGTGAAATGAAGTCAGGAACATGATGCTGAAGCCATGCTTGTGTTGACCTGGCAGGGGCAGAATCCTGTTGGAAAGTCCATGGTTGGTTTTGAAACAATGTACCACTTCAAAACAATGCTTTCATACACTCTGGCACTGGTTTTAACGCCCTTTTCACAAAAATGTAGCTGGGTGCTACCAGAATAACTCACCTCCCACCACACCATCACTGAGGAGGGATGATGGGCCCTCTGAACTTTCGGAACCTTATTACTGGCTTCCCGAGATGATGATGCATAAACCCTGTCATTTTGTAAATTGAAAGACTCCTCAATAGTGAAAACTTTTTCATAGGAGACATCAACATTTAAACACTCTCAGCTTCTTTAGGCATGTGTCAAGATAATGTCCTTTACGTTGATGATAAGCCCTTAGTCCAAGGTCCTCTGACAGAAGCCTGGACATTGTCCTTTTTGAAATGTTCATTTCACGGGACAAGATAGCTTACTTCAACACATGATTTCTCTTAACAGAGCCGCCACTGCTTTTTGTGCTGCTGGAGTCCTGACCTGTATGGTCAACCCTTCCTCAGCTGAACCTTTACAGTCCCAGTTGCAGTGAATCACTCAATGGTGCAGTACACAAACATACGACTGATTTTCAGCTTTTGTAACATATTGAAAATGTCACTTGCAGATTTTTCAACTTTATGCAACGCAATGACGGCTACAAGATTTTCATAATCATCCCATTCCACGGTGAAACCTAGAGCTAAATACTTCCTCTTTCAAAGACAAGCTAACAATGGTTCAAGGTTAAGGTGTGCACACAAGCAGTTCTTTACGCGCCAAACTGGATGTACAGTTTGTGTCAAAAATTTGTAACAGTACTTATGGCAAGACTAGGTACAAATGAGTAGAGTTGTTTGTTTCTTCACTTCTCAGATGCTCAACAATAACTTGTTTACTCCAATTCTACAATGATGCAGTGGAGTCAATTGCAGCATTCATTTCTGCCATTTATGAGTGATTTAATTTTCTCAGTTCCATGCAAAGATTTTACATAAACATAAAAACATTGCTTGGTTTAATGAAGAAGGCAGTGGTTAAAAATTTTCTCAATTCTGAAACATATTTTTCTCTGAATTTACTCAGCAGTTTAGGTAATAAGAAGACTGATGTCATGAAGTATAAAGAATAAAATTGATGACAAGACAAATGGTGTCACAGCTACAGACACAGTCACTGGTGTACCATGTAAACTACCATATAAATATTGGTTTTAAGACTTAGCTGTAATACTTTTTATTGAAATGCACACTTTTTGGAACCAATTACTTCACTGCATTCTAAACATACATTAGAACACGTACAATTTCAAGAGAACTAGCAATGAAAAATTTGAATCATATTTTAATAGTGAATATTATGCATATTATAAGCCATACAAGATTAAAATAAATAATGAACCTTTAGATGTTAACATTTTTACTCAATATTAGAACATTATTCTAAGCTCTCATACCACACATTACTATGTACTTGATATTAATAACGAAAAGAGCAGTCAGTTTAAATTGGATGTTGAATAGCTGTGGCTTACCCACAACATTACTCCCACACTTAATATTGCTCACGAGGTTCATATAGCTTTGAACTTGGCTAATTATACTAACAAATTAAAAGAAAAAAGATTTGTTGCACTCACATGATTTTCTCTACACATATTTCTCTAACTACTTCAACATAAACATTATCTAATTGTAGTTACAGTAGACTATGTGTTAGGTTAGGTTAAGTGATAGTCAAATGTTTTGTCATGTCTTTGTATGTACAAGAAATAAATGAACTTTGCCTAAAACTTCTTTCGTGTAGATCTTCTTACTCCAAAAAGGAGCTGTAAGAGCTATGGCCAAAGTTAGCAGATTGCAGTCTTGCAGGCCATACTTTAAGCAACTTAAAATACTTCCTTTATTTTGTATATATGTATTCTTCACTATTTTGTAAGTTAAAACATCAAGTGAATCCCCTCAACTAAACAATGTTGTACATCGAGATTTAACTGTATTGGAACACCACAGTGAAGTGAAATCATTATTAATTTTTAGATGAGTCGTATTTATTACACATCTGCTTCACCTTCATACCTATTTTGAGGACATGTTTCGCAAATCATCGTTTGCATCTTCGGCTCTTATGCGACTCCAGAATTACCCACACCACTGTATCAAGCTTTAGTCGCATAAGAGCCGAAGATGCAAACGATGATTTGCGAAACATGTCCTCAAAATAGGTACGAAAGTGAATCAGATGTGTAATAAATACGGCTCATCTAAAA